>CM072163.1:820296-841253 GCA_036850595.1 Rhyacichthys aspro | reverse complement strand
GGTCTTTGTCTGGACTTGAACATTCTCTCCATTGTGTTCATTTACAGGAAGTGCATTATCCTTTGTTTCGGCTCAAGAATAGAATTTCAACGGAAAACAAAACATTAAACCTCTGATAAAAATGAATGGGATTTGATAAACTGAACAGAAACTGAATTTATGTTTTTCTGGTTGAATTCTACACATTTATTTAATTGTTGTTGATTTCCCTTTTTCATTCTGGAGGAAAAACAATTAACTTCAACTCTATGTGCAGCTGGTATCAGTGGCTAAGTATGTTTACATGTTTTTTTATTTGTTTTTTTAAATGTTCTTTATTATTTCTTCTATTATATCTGTAACTAAAGACAATCTGGGAGAAGTATTTAAAGTTATCATCTAGAAATGGAATAGAATTAGTCAAAATCTCACAAAACTGTCAAGACATTTCAAGGTCTAATACAATTCAATAGTGTCAATAATTTTTATTTTGAGTTTTCATTTTTTGTCTATGATTTATTTACTTTTTATAATTATATTTATTATTAGCCGTATTAAATTTGTTATTCCCTGTTTTGTGTAAAAAAAATCCAGTCATTAAAAAAAGAAGATACAATTTTAATTCTAATGGCTTTTATATTTCAAAAACTACACATATATTTCTCAGCCCCAGCACAAAGTGACCTAATTTTTCTAATTTAGTGATTGACAGGTCTAAGGCCCCGTTTAATACTGACTTTTTATTATTTTATTTTTACTTTCTTTTACCGACATTTTTGGGGAAGTGTTTGTCCTGTTTAATGAACGAAAATTTACACAAAATACAAAAAAACCTATAAAAAATGATTTTATCTTTCTATACGTCATGTTTGGTCCCTAAAGTCCTGGTGTTGTCTGGTCTTGCTCTGTTTGAGTCTGGTCTCATTTTGTTTTAATTCTTACGGTTCCTCCTCGAGCTCCGACTCCTCCTCGAGGCCCTTCCAAACCACTGTCTCCCTGGAATCACACAAAAACCTGTTAAAACCTGTTTATCTCTAAAATAAAACTCAGTCGAAGCAGAAAGAGTGGCTCATTTTTGACAGATGCACAATGTCTGACTAAAAGAACCACAACAGAATGCACTGTGTCGCAAAAAAGTGCTTTGGAAGACAGTAAAAACAAACGAAAATCACAAAATTAAACATTAATAAACTCTAAAATAATAATACAGAATATAAAGTGAATAAAGCTACAGACATAATGGACATAAGCTGTTGTTCATTGTTTTTTCTTGATTTTTTGGTGAAGTACAGTCACTGCTTGATGTCAGTGAGCTGCAGCGCCCCCTGGAGGACAACAGGGTAAAGACCGTGTGTTCTAATGTGTCTGGCTCTAAATCAGGGTTCATCGACTAAATTTACTCAAAGACCAGTTTGTTTCTCCCCAAAGTTCTCAAAATAAAATGTATAGTAAATAAATACATACAAACCTTTGCTTTTTCTTATATTTTATTAGTTTTTTTTACGGTTAAATATATTCTTGTTTTTCTTTTTTGACTTTTTTTTAACTTTGAGATTATTTAAAGAAAAAAACAGCTTGTGGAAAAGTCGTGTTTGAAGTTTGAAGATAATTTGTTTGATGTGAGAAAATAAAACAAAGGAATTAACAGAGAACTACCACTTTGTCCTCGTTCTTAAATGTAAACAGAATAAATCACAAACGACACTTCATTTAAATAATCGTCTAAACAGAGGATTAAAGGTTGTCTTTCACTAAATGAGCTCAGTTTCAGTTGTTTTTTAGTCGTTTTAATAGCTTTATCTTGTTGTATAGTTTAAACTCTAACTATTTTTGATGATTACTGTCTGTCTCCTTCAGCTGGACTTTCAGAGGCTTTGATCCGGGACATTTTTTATAATTACAGGCAGATTTTTGAGTAATTTTTCATGATTACAGACAAACAGCAATAGATTCAATATCAAAAATTAAATGGGTTAAAACCTACTCACATTAAAATCAAGGTTTACTCTGGATTTAAATGAATTCTAGAGCCTCCTTCAGATTTTGATCACTCTCTAAAGAACATAAAAAAAATCAGGACAGCACTCGTTTCTGTCTTGTTTTTCCACAACTTGTTTCCGCCAAGTAAGAGCTTTTACGGTTTTGTCTCTGTTTCAAAAAGACTATAATCTAATTGATAATCAGAGTCATTTTGATCAAACTAAAATGAATCGTTTAATCGTTAAATCGTCTAAAGCACGAGTTGGATTCAAAACGATCTGGATCACAACTGTTTTAATGTTTTCTTGATGTTTTACTGCTTGATCTGTTCCAGTGATTGTACAAAATAGTGATTATGTTGTTTATTTCTTTAATGTTCATGTTGATTGTTAATCTTCTGGATAAATAAAGGTTAAATAAAACTAAAAAAGTCTCAGGAAGTGCATCTACAACCAGCCAATGTTTAAGAAAGACATTTAAAACCATCAACCCTCTGCTCTGTTTCTCCAGATGGACATTATTTTATTTATTTTTTATAATAAATAGAAATAAAGGTGTGTTACCTTGAGTCCAGAGTCTCCTCCTTCTCCTGGATCTCCCTGGACTCCTGCTTCTCCCTGGAACCACACACTGAATAATTCACTCTCTTCCTCTGGGTTTTAAATCGTTTTTGTGAATCTGTGAAACTCACCATTCCTCCGTCAAAACCGGACGCTCCCTCCTCTCCCTCCAGCCCCGGGTCGCCCTAAAACCAGAGGTCAAAGGGCATAACTGTCACTAACAACAACTTTAATCATCTTTAACAAATTTAAAATGAAGATCCAACCAGACAGCATTATTATACATTCCACTGATTTAATTTAAAACTATTTAAAGTCTAATTAATCCACATTTGGTTTGTTTTTTTAATGAAAAGCGAAGTTAATTGATGCAAAACACCGCTTGCCTTCAAAATAAAAGCCTAAGAGCAAAACAGCAAGAAAAAATAGCCAAATACGTATGAATCTTTTTTGTTTATTTTGTTTTGTTTCCAAACTAAAGCTCTTTAAATCATAGATAAAGGAGATAAAGAATCGTAGATGAGGACCCACCACTGGCCCCGGGTCTCCACTTCGGCCCTGGACTCCTTTAGTGCCTTTATAACCCTGAAATAAACAAATAAATGTCATTAAAACACACTTTTTTGCAGCTGTGTTGAGTTTGTCGGTCGTTAAACCTCTCACCTCTCGTCCCTGAAAACCTGGTCCTCCAGATGTACCCTGAAAGCCTCTGAAACCCTGAGGAAAAGAGAAAATATACATTAAACATGTTTCGTATTAAATAATTAAAATTAATGATCAAAATCTATCTAGATGTTTATAAAAGTGTTGATGAAGAGCTCACCTTTGGTCCAGCGAAGCCAGCGAAGCCAGTTCTCCAGGTTCACAGTTACACTCGGTCGGACCCTCCTCCAGATCTCCAGACTGTTCCTCCGACGAGTCTGTGTCCAACGGCACCTGAACGCAACACAAAACACACACAAGGGATTATGCACAACGCACTTAAACACAACAGAACGATACACTCAGAGAATAACACGAGAATCTTTAATCCAATGAGAGCAACTGTAAAAAAATGGATTTGAACAGGTTTAACATGGATTTGAGCAGGTTTTAGTCAGATTTAAACAGGTTTTACCTGGATTTGAACAGATTTTAGATGGACTTGAACAGGTTTTACATGGAGTTGAATAGCTCTTAGATGGATTTGAACGAGTTTTAGTTGGATTTGAGCAGGATTTAGTTGGATTTGAACAGGTTATAGGTGGATTTGAACATGTTTTAGTTGGATTTCAGCAGGTTTAGATGGATTTGAACAGATTTTTCTCAGATCTGAACAGGTTTTACTCAGATCTGTCTGAACAGGTTTTTCTCAGATCTGAACAGGTTTTACTCAGATCTGAACAGGTTTTACTCAGATCTGAACAGGTTTTTCTCAGATCTGAACAGGTTTTACTCAGATCTGAACAGGTTTTACTCAGATCTGAACAGATTTTTCTCAGATTTTAACAGGTTTTACTCAGATCTGAACAGGTTTTTCTCAGATCTGAACAAGTTTTACTCAGATCTGAACAGGTTTTACTCAGATCTGAACAGGTTTTTCTCAGATCTGAACAGGTTTTACTCAGATCTGAACAGGTTTTTCTCAGGTCTGACTGTGGTACCTGGATGGACTCCTGGTCTTCTTTGGCGTAGTGAGACTCTGCCGTCGTGGCGTAAGGTAAGGCCTCCTCTGTGATCATCGTTACCTGTGAGGGGGCGGGGCCAAAGCGCTCAAACTCCGCCCCCTCTGGAGGCGGGGTCGGCTCCGGGGGGTACTCTGAAAAACACAGGAGTATCAGACTTTTATCTATAGTTTATACAGAATTTAGCCACAAAAAAGGACAAAGTTTACTCTCAGAACAGAAAAGAGAGATGGATGGATGAACGAGAACATCCACAGACTTTAACTTTTTTTAAAAACAGTGGTTAAAAAGGTGAAATATTTATCTATAGTTTGAGTTTACCTGGACGAGGAGCGGCTAAACTCTCGATCGTGGAGCCTTCGTAACTGAGATCTTCTCCTGAACACAGACAAACAACAATATTTTACATTTCTTCATCCATTTCTTATTATTTCTTCTTTAATAAACACCAAAATAGCTCACATATAACTACACTTCTAGTCTTTGTGGGTGTAGTGTGAGTTTTTGTTCCCTTTTCTCTTGTACACAGCTCTGTTTGAACATATTTCACTGTAAATGAAGATGATATAAGAACAAACTGTAAATGACATGAACATGGCTCTGAAACCTGTGTCTGCTTCAGTAAGACTCAGGACTCACACCTGGACTGAGTATTTCTGAGCACCAGGCGCAGTTCTACAGGGATGCAGAAGTTGGTATTACACCCTCAACTAAACATCCACAACAGATAACAACAATTTCTTTCTACAATGAAATGTTATTTTAAAAGACATATTCCCTCCAATGTACATGGTTTAAGAGAATATCTGAGTCAAAACCACATCTGTCTGATTCATCATCGTCAGGCTCTGATTAGTTTTAGATTAAAAGCTGTAAATATGAAGGAGTTTTACTTTTTAAAATGAAAAATGATGATGAGAAAGAGACATATTTGCAGCAGAGAACATATAATCTGCTGGATACAACATTCACATGCCACACTATTGTGCAGATTATAGTTAACCCTATGGCTCGTTGGTCTAGGGGTATGATTCTCGCTTTGGGTGCGAGAGGTCCCGGGTTCAAATCCCGGATGAGCCCATTTCCTTTGAGTCACACAGAGTTCTCCTGAAGAGTCTAATGCTTTCTACTGAAACAGGAACAAGAATGTGGCTGTGATCATTGTCGAACAGCGACTGAGACAGAAATGATGCTTCTTCTTTTGTTTTAGGAGAAATTCCCTGAACACATTTGTTGTTTTTGACATTTAATTTAAAATCTCTTATAAATCTCTTTTAAAAGTCTGGTTGTAGCTGCACTTGTACATTCTCTACTGAGTGTGTTGCCCTCACATTAAACCTGCAAAATCTCACACTGAAGCAGAAATGAAAAAAAAAATCCATGTATTTGAAGTAAATGAAGATTTCTAAATCCTGTGCCACTTCAGTTTGGATGAGTTTCTCCTGAAGAAGCTTGTCTTTCCAGAAAGACGTCATCAAAGTGTTTCCAAATGAGTCAAAAATCAGAGTTAAAGCAGCCTTTTAGAAAATAATGAATACAAAAAACAGAGTAAATCTTGGAGTGCACTGCTGGACTAAACTGTTTCTGGTTTATCCCCAACATGAATTTTCCAATTTAGAGAGTCTCTTTTTAAAGTTCTATTTGTGTTAAATGTAATGTCGACAATAAATGCAAATACTGTTTTAATTTAGGTTTATTTCAGTCTAATAAATATTATGATTTTTCTTATTATGGAGCGTAATGTGCAAGCTCTGCCAATTATCTTTAAATACTAACTTTAACAAATCAACATTAACTCTTCAGTTGTAGTTTTAAGTTACTCTTTGGTCATTTATCCATAAAAGTGTCAGAAACACGCTTCTATAAACGGCCTCGAGGCTTGTTTGTGAGCGTTTGAGTTAAAACCGTGTCAGACCTGAGTGGTTTCCTGAGAGTTCGTCCTGAGACAGAGATGAGGCGACACAGAGAGTTAACAGCAGCAGCCGAGAGACGAGGCACATCTGAAACAAACAACAAACAAACAACTCTCAGGTTTATCTGAAACACTTTTAGATCCGGACGTTACTGCTGCAGCCTCCACAAAAACGTCTGGGAGTTTTGGAGTTTTGGATTTAGTGAAGAGTGAAGAAGTCAAAACCTCCTTCTGCTACTAACATAATTTAACTGAATGAACTTACAGCTGGATTGGAGTACTTTCTAAGATGTTTTTGGTGCTTCTGTTGTGGTATTTGAGACAGGTCTTGGTCTAACTTGGTCCTCAGTTTAGGTTAAAAACTATTTACAAGCTCGAGGAATAAAAAGAAAGACTAGAAACAGACCTCAGTGAATGGTTCTGACCAGTGTTAGCTCACTAAATGTATTTTATTGAATGTAATTTGCTCAGATTTGATATTTGAATGTGGCTCGTTGGTCTAGGGGTATGATTCTCGCTTCGGGTGCGAGAGGTCCCGGGTTCAAATCCCGGACGAGCCCTTCACATTTAAATGAAAGTTACACTTGACTTGGTTGAGTTTCTCCTGAATATTCCTCTGAGCTTTGTCCAGAGAGAAACACACCAAAGGGTTCTATATCAACATGGACGTGACACAAACTTCGGTCTCGTTCGGTGTGTTTTCCAAAACCAAAGGACCATCTGCTGGAAAACTGAGCCAGAAATAAGCTTCATTTGATTCAAAAGTCAGTGACATACAAGTCTTTCTCTAAAAAGTTAAAACAGTGGATGATTAACACATAAACATGTCTTTTGTATGTTTTGTGTCTTTAATATATATAATTATATTTTCCTGCTGCTTTCCACTCATTTTTTCTCAATGTTTTGTTTTCTTGTTTGTTCTGAACTGTCCATGTTCTGTGTTTGTGCATTTCTTTTCATGAAATATTATTTCAGTGAAATACAGATGAAAAATCACATTATTGATATAGTTTTTATCTCTTGTTTAGTCTAACATCATGAGTGTTATTATTGTCCTGGTCTCATTCATCTCTCTTTGTGTTGGATTAATTCTCTGAACCACGTTTGTTGTTTTTTATTTGATTTTCTAACATTTGGCTCAGATTTTCCCATCTTTTAAAAGCCGGTTGTATTCAGCAGCGTTTGCTGAATATGTGTCGCCTCGTCTTCTGTAAACAAAGCCCTGAGTGGAGTTTGAGTGTGAACTGAGGTCTGTGGGAAAGACTCATCGACCAAAAGGAGCTCTGGGCTTTAGAGGAGACACTTCTGCTCAGCATTAAACACAGAAAACCACACAGTCTTCATTTATTACAGTGAAGAGCCGCCATGTTGGGCAGGTCAAGAGAGGAGGGTCATATCATAAAATCTGAACCATATTGTGATCAATTCTGAAAACATTAAGCTTTATACCTCATTAAATATTGACTTTATGTTGTTAAATGGTGTGATTTTTGCTTTAGGTGCAAAAGGTCCTGGGTTCAAATCCCACACAAACCTACATTAAACACAGATGGAAAAGTTTACATTTGTTTTTGGGGAAAAAAAGTAAAGCTATTTCTCAAAAGTCTCTTAAATCAGGATCAAATATCTTTAAAACAAACATAAAAATGAATGAATTGTTATGAAATGTTAATGGATTTTGGCAAAATGTAAAAAATAGGAGCAATAATCAAACAAATATCAAAAGGCAAAACACAATTATTCACATTCTTTCTGTTTGTTTATTTATTGACTTAATTTATCTTCAGTGTCTTTATTTGATGTGTTGGTCTTGCTTTTATATTTGGCTTAAAAGATATAATTAAAGCTATAGAGAAGAATTCTTTGTTGATTTGTTTGTTTTAATCTGTCAAAAGAATTTAATCTAAAACAAAAACAGATCCAAAGCTACAGACGAAGAGCTGTGTTTAAATGTATTAATGTTTTATTTATGATGTTTTCACTTTTAGGCCTTGATATAATCTTAATGAATTATAAAATGATAATCTTACCTTTCTGCCCATGATGATGATGATGATGAAGTCTGTAAATCCAGTCAGTTCTTTTCTGAAAAAGACTTAAACAGATGTAGATTTTCCCTGAGTTTTCTCTACAGCATTTTCCCAGGTTTTGGTCCCGTTCCTCTGTTCTCAGTCTCTGAGGCTAAAACCTGGACTAAACCAGGACTAAACCAGGACTAAAGATGAAGATCCCTCAGGTTCCCAGGCTCTGACGGATTTTCTCCTCTTTTTGTCCGTTTCTCTGTTTCTCAGCTTCGTGACAAATACCTGAGTCCAGCTTCAGTTCGGGACATAGTCAGGTCAGGTTTTACTCAGGTTTTATCAGGTTTTACTCAGGTTTTATCAGGTTTTACTCAGGTTTTACCCAGGTTTTATCAGGTTTTATCAGGTTTTACTCAGGTTTTACTCAGGTTTTACTCAGGTTTTACTCAGGTTTTACCCAGGTTTTATCAGGTTTTAGAGGCCAGTGGCAAAAGTTACACTCGTTTTTTATTGCTGTTGTTGATTTTAATCTCTTAAACCGAGGTACACTTCACTCTTACGATAATTATGAGACTAAACCAGGATTAAATTAAGATTACACTTCTTCTTCTTCTTCTTCACTTTGGCTCAGTCTAAGACCAACGACTAAACCAGGACTAAACCAGGTCTAAACCAGGACTAAACCAGATCTAAACCAGGTCTAAACCAGGACTAAACCAGGTCTAAACCAGATCTAAACGAGGTCTAAACCAGGACTAAACCAGGACTAAACCAGGTCTAAACCAGGACTAAACCAGGACTAAACCAGATCTAAACGAGGCCTAAAGTAGGTCTAAACCAGGACTAAACCAGGTCTAAACCAGGACTAAACCAGGACTAAACCAGATCTAAACGAGGCCTAAAGTAGGTCTAAACCAGGACTAAACCAGGACTAAACCAGGTCTAAACCAGGTCTAAAGTAGGTCTAAACCAGGTCTAAACCAGGACTAAACCAGGTCTAAAGTAGGTCTAAACCAGGACTAAACCAGGTCTAAACCAGGACTAAACCAGGTCTAAACCAGGACTAAACCAGGCCTAAAGTAGGTCTAAACCAGGCCTAAACCAGGTCTAAACCAGGACTAAACCAGGTCTAAAGTAGGTCTAAACCAGGCCTAAAATAGTTCTAAACCAGGTCTAAAGTAGGTCTAAACCAGGTCTAAACCAGGACTAAACCAGGCCTAAAGTAGGTCTAAACCAGGTCTAAAGTAGGTCTAAACCAGGACTAAACCAGGACTAAACCAGGTCTAAAGTAGGTCTAAACCAGGTCTAAACCAGGACTAAACCAAGCCTAAAGTAGGTCTAAACCAGGTCTAAAGTAGGTCTAAACCAGGACTAAACCAGGACTAAACCAGGTCTAAACCAGGTCTAAACCAGGACTAAACCAGGCCTAAAGTGGGTCTAAACCAGGCCTAAAATAGTTCTAAACCAGGACCAAACCAGGCCTAAAGTAGGTCTAAACCAGGTCTAAAGTAGGTCTAAACCAGGACTAAACCAGGTCTAAACCAGGACTAAACCAGGTCTAAACCAGGACTAAACCAGGTCTAAAGTAGGTCTAAACCAGGCCTAAACCAGGTCTAAACCAGGTCTAAACCAGGACTAAACCAGGCCTAAAGTAGGTCTAAACCAGGCCTAAACCAGGTCTAAACCAGGTCTAAAGTAGGTCTAAACCAGGACTAAACCAGGACTAAACCAGGACTAAACCAGGTCTAAAGTAGGTCTAAACCAGGTCTAAACCAGGACTAAACCAGGCCTAAAGTAGGTCTAAACCAGGCCTAAACCAGGTCTAAACCAGGTCTAAACCAGGTCTAAAGTAGGTCTAAACCAGGACTAAACCAGGACTAAACCAGGACTAAACCAGGTCTAAAGTAGGTCTAAACCAGGTCTAAACCAGGACTAAACCAGGCCTAAAGTAGGTCTAAACCAGGTCTAAAGTAGGTCTAAACCAGGACTAAACCAGGACTAAACCAGGTCTAAACCAGGTCTAAACCAGGACTAATCTAGGCCTAAAGCAGCTTATTCTTTGACACTATTCTACTTTTGTCTGAAGCCGTAACCTCTGACCTTTGACCCAACTCTGACACTGCTTTAACATATTTCACAGAGTTCTCAGACAAAGAGTAAACAATGACAAAACAAGAACAAAAAAAAAACCCCAAAAAATTGTTCCCTTTTATTTTTATTGAAACTTTTCTCAGACTTTTTTTCAGTTTCAGTTCAGTTTTTTTCTTTGTTTATTGTAGAAGATAATGTAGACTATTTATGTCTCTGGATTTAATTTATTTAGAATTATTGCTCAGAAAAAAAAACCAAAAAACACTCCTGATACAAAAGGAGGCTGAGAATGACCTTTTTATTGTGGACAGAGGATAAAAATGGAGCTGTGAGGTTTCTGGAGCCAGGAAGTGACGACCATATAAGGAATAATACGGATTCTGTAGCATTAATAAAGTTTAGAGTTGAGCCTTTCCACGTTCTTTTATTAGAAAACGTTCCTCTTTGATGAAAACCATAAACTCCCCAAACGACCGCAGTAAACTTCACTTCTTCTTTTCCCTTTCGTCTCGTTTCCTTTTCTTTTTCTTCTTCTTTCGTTCGTGATGAGGCTCGTCGTCAGAGCGAGAATCTCTGAAGAAACAAAAACAAAACTGCTTTATTTAAAGATTCAACACAACCTGGTTTTATTTAAATGAAAAAAGAAAAATATTTATCCGTTCCCTTTATTCATTGTCTTACCTCCTTTCTTTGCTTCATCCTCAGCCTTTTTCTTTACTTCTTCCTTTATCAATACTTCTGTTCATTCTAGCATCCTTTTCTTCTTGTTCTTTTTCTTTCATCCTTCTTTTTCCTTCAATTCCTTAATTTCATCCTTTCTTTTTTCTACCTTCATCCTTCCTTCTCTCATAAGACCTTCCCTCTTTACTTCATCCTTTTTATTTCCTTAATTTCTTCCTGCATTTCCCTGTTTTTTCCACCACTCCCTTTCTTTCTTTCTTTCTTTAAATAAATAACGGATGAACAGTTTTAAAACCCTCACCGTTCCCTTTTCTTCTTCTTCTTCTTGGTTTCTCTGTCGTGGCTCCGGCTGCGATGGCGTCCTCCGTGAGACTCGGGCGACGGCGAGCGGCTCTGGTTCAGACGACGCCTGCAGCACAAAGAATAAAACATAATCAATGTACGGCGTTTTAATTAGAAATATTCCACACAATTCTGGGTAAAACTAAGAGAAAAGAGTGGGGTTCAATCAAGAGATTTTTGTTCTGCAGTAAGTCCTGGTTTAGTCCTGCTTTAATTCTTGGTTTAGTTGTGATTTTGTCCCATGTTTTGCCCTGTTCTAGTCCAGCTTTAGGCCAGCTTTAGGCCAGCTTTAGGCCAGCTTTAGGCCAGATCTAGTCCCAGTTCAGTAATTGTTAAGGTCCAGCTTTAGTTTAAGTTCAGTGTGTTTTTTATTGTTAATTTCTCTAAATATACAGAGGAATTGAATGCTTAAATAAAATAAAATAAAAGCGTTTGATGTGGTTATTAAACCCGAACAATATCTGTTTTCTCCATTCTCTCTTCTTCATGTGTTTAATTCTCTGTCACTTCCTGTATTTGGTGAAAGTCAGAACTATTTCCAAACGCTTTTTCACAAATGAACCAGACCTTGGTTCAGTTTGGGTTCGGACCGAGACTGAAGATTTGGTTCGGACCAAACGGGAAAAAAGTTCAGATGTTGATTACCTCTGGGACGAAGGCTCTGACGTCGTGTCCTGCTCTTCCTCCTCGTCTCTCCACTGTTTGGACAGTTCCTCCGAGTGGACCTTTATAACTTCTCGAATCACCTGCGAAGTCAGAGCGAGCTTTAAACACACACCAAATCCATGTCTAAACCAAAAACAGAGAAAGAAGGAAACTTATCTGTCTTCTAGTTACTTTTTTATGTTACATTCAGATTATTTAAAAGTGAACAGTGCCAGAGTTGAGTTTAATCTGTTCTTGACGTTAACAGGGCTTTAAAATACGAATAATAACGACACCACAGACACAAACATGCAAAACTGAGCTCAGACGTAAGACAAAAATGTATTTAATTCATTTTTTTAAATTCCTGATCATGAAAGAATAAGTGCTTCTGACAAACTCTCTTTCATCTAAAGCCTTTTGTCTTGAGACCGTCCTCTAAAGGTGAGAACAGTGGAGCGTTTCCTTCGGTTTTTACCTCGGTGTAGGATTTCTTGGTGATGTGGACGTTCTTGGCTCGATAAGACTGTCTCCGTCTCTTGTAGTCTCTCATCTCGGCCATCAGCTCCAGGTGAGTTTTGGGCTCGTTCTGTCCTTCATCTGCGACAGAAACACTGGGTTTTACAGACTGAAGGTTTTAGAAACTGAGGGAATCATCTGTGAATCTAAAGACTTGGAATTAAGATGTTATTTGTGATTTAATTCAGTAGAAAAGGGTAAATCTAGATGTGAAAGGCAGCAGAGTCATAAGGCTGTCTTCATGTCCTTCACAAGTTGATAAATTGACATAAAATCAAGAACAATTGTATTTAATAAATCGGTGCATGTTTCTCGTCAGACAAAGATCCTAAAAGAGATTTGTTAATTTAATGTGATGCTTTTTTCTTATTAACTCAAGGACATCTTTTCCCGTTTCTCACATACTTTTTTATGAATGAGAAAAAATATCCTGGTGAGACTTAAAGAATAGAGGATGGATATAAAATGATCCATGAACAAGTGATTTTGTGGTTAAAAAACTATGCTTCTTTGAGAATTGTGCTTACAGTGTCACAAAACAGTTGGTTTCACTAAAATAATGTAATTGTTCTTGAAACAAGGGTCGTAGTTCATAATTCTCTAAACCTGAGCTATCACTTTTGTTGTTTCCTTCAGTAAACCTTTAATTTTTGCCGTATCAAATTAGCTTTTTAATAAATGCTGCTAACAAAGGCCTAGTTTAAACAGACCTTTTGAGTTTTGACTGCAATATTTTCCTACCGACCAGTATTTTTCTTTAAGTTTTATTTTTGCCGACCTTTTTAAAGACTTCTGCTGCCCCCTGGTGGTGGCATCTTCGAGTGTTGTACCTTTCTGCAGTTTCTTCACCAGATCCACGTACAGGTCCTCGTTGCTGGAGGACGGAGCCTGTTCTTTCCGACGGGACATGACGCCGGTCACGTGATCGTACAGAGCCAGGCGGTCGGCCACGGTGAGGTCACACAGCGCCCTCTGGTGGTTCTGAGGCACGTCCACGGGTTCGCCGCTGAACTGACCTGAGAGACAAGACAGAAGTGTAAACAGCTTTAATATTTTCATTTAAATAAGTCACACACATTGTCACTGAGAGGAGTTTAGTTAAAGTTAGTTTGGTGTGTTTTCTCGAGACACATCAGTGACTAAACATAAACTCACTGCTCCTGTTTGCTTCTCCAAACTATGACCTGCTGAAGCATTCCAGACATTAAAGCTCTCACAGATACACTTAAAAAAAAGACCTTTAAATCTGGTATCTAAAAAGATGGACTACGGTTTAATATAGGCTTAATGAAGATAGTTAGTTATGTGATAGATTTAACTTACTGAGGTACTTTTGTTTTGGAGAGTTTATGTAGGTAAAGTTAATAAGGCATTTAGGGGCTGTAAATCAAGTATATAAATTACATGCTGCACAGTTCTGGGGTTCAGTTAATGAGGTTAATCAATTTTCTCTCAGAAAGATCAACAAATACATTAAATCTGAGCAAAACTCAGGTGGATCTTTGTCAAATATCTACACAGAAGTCTATCATAATCAGTAAAGCACATTAGGAATGATTAGACTGTGATGAACAAATGCATAAAGCATAAATCTGCTCATTTCTTTTCCCTTGAAGTAAAGGGAAAAAGCCTGTGATGTTTGAAAGGATATATCTGAAAGGATACTGCCTGAAGCAGAGCAGAGTCCAACTAATACTCACCACAGACTCTGCAAAAGGAAAAAAACGTAAAAGTTAAACACACAACAGAGTGTTACAGTGACACCTAATGGTCTGTTCAAACACCATGTGTCTCTTTAAACTGAGCTGACACCTTGCCAGAAGACTCCCTCCATCTTCATCAGAGGAGCAGCAGATCGAGCCTGAAGAATCACCTGGTGCTGAGTGGATCTGTCTGAAAACACAAATGAAACAGAGGAATGTAACCGAGATCAGACATTTTGAAATGATAAGGTTTTATTTGGAATATGTTTCTTTTTCTTTATTAACATCAGAAATAAGTGCTTAATTTGTGTATTTGATAAGAATTAATATTTTAAACTCAAAATTCTTGTATTTTTCCCACAAGATCCCACACAGAATAAAAGAAGCAGTAAATGAAAATAGTCTGGAAACAAAAAATGTCTCAAGATCAACTGAATAAAACCTTTTCAAGTCTTAATATATAAATTCTACATAAATGCTTCTTTTTCCTCTGTTTTTGAAGCATTATTCATTTTTAACTAACCCTAAACAAATGTATTCTTTGGATCTACTTTCCTGACACGACTATTTTAAATTGAGATCTGAGATCTTTGAGCTGTGAAGACCTGAGAGAAATGCAGTGCAAACAAAGGAGAGAGCAGTGCATGATCCCATTACAAGTTTTATTATTATCAATATTATACACTCACCCATTGTAAAGCTTTGGACGCTGTTGTTCTCATAACAAAACGAAGGGTCACACATTTCCGCCTGAGAAATACAAAAACTTTTGTTATGCCGTCACCTTATTGACCATACGTATATTTTATCTGCACACCTTATTTTTAAAATGTATTTTACCTGGTCCTCGGCCGAGTATCCCATCTTTTTGAGGCGACAGGAGGCTTTGTGCTTCTCCAGACTCCTCTTTGGGACTCTGTGGTCGGGGTCGAAGGGACACTGCACCATTACTTCCTGAAACAAAAGAAAACAAAACAGAGTAAAAATGAGCTAAACACCGATATTAATGACAGAAAACACTTAAAGTAGAGCTTTGAAACTTTAAATCAGTAGTTATTTTTTTTGAAAGTTAAAAACATATAAACATTTAATTGTAGGAATTTTTTTTGTACATTATGCTAAATAGCTAAATAGTGTTAGTGAGTGAAGAGTTTATTTACCAGCAAACTCCTACATATTAGTCATTATTTCTAAATTAATGATTGCAGTATTACAAGACCGAAAAAAACCCACTGAAGTAAGATTAAAAATAAAATAAAGTCTCCATACTACGGATTAGAGGCTTTTTGCGTGTTTTCACTACGGTTTACGGCTAGTTTTTGAAATTGCTTCGAAATTGTTCAAATACGTGTCTAAATGATCAGAAGAGATTTATAAGACAGAAAAACAGCCATTGAATATTCTCAGACAAAAGTTATTTACGTTAAAATAATAAAACTAAGCTACATATTGAAGAACCTAACAGTAAAAGACGTTAGCTTTACCAGTTTGGACTCATCCGAAGACCATCCCAGCGTTTCAAAGATGTCTTCCAGCTGTTTTTTACACTTTTCCGTGAACTCTGTGAGCTCCTGAAGCCGCTCCAGTCGCTCCTCGACGGGTTCAGTGTCTAATAATTCCGACATGTCACCGTTCTTTAAAGAAAAAATACAATAAACGACGCTCAATTTTGGGTTTTTTCTCCGGTGACTGCGGCCATCTTTAGTTACGCTCATGACGTAAAGAGGAAGAGGCGGGAAAGCAGTCGCAATGCACGCTGGGAGTTGAAGTCCAGACTTACTCCTCCAGCATTAGACACTACAGTAGTGTTTGTAACTTTTACGTTTTGTTCTTCTTTACCAATTTTAAAACTTAAAAGTATTAAACAGAACAGAATCACTTTGTTCCAGTTTTTATTCACTTGTTACACATATTTTACAGTGGTTTGTATAAATCATAACTAAAATACAACATGAATTAAAGCTGTAGTGGTGTTAAACAGGCACTGGAGCGGTTTGCATCGGTTCAGCCTTTTTTCACAGTTATTACACATTTATATTACATGAGATTAAAATGAATGCCCTCGTTAAAAAGTGGAATGTGACAATGGAGTTTAGTCATTAACATAATTACAGATAACACTATGGAGACAACACTGCATAGGCTAAGCTAACTTCATAAAGCTATTTAAGTGATATATTTCTGTTTTCTGGTCTTCTTCTTTAGAGGCTCATCGTCACTTGGATAAACTGCAGAGAAACACATAAGACAGAGTTAGTATAAAGCAAAAGATTGTATTTATTTACACATATGGCTGAGCAGATGTTTTAGCCTTTTAGCCTGAAACATAATGAGGTAGATCGGTCACACGATGAGAAATGATAAATACTTTTATGGTTTGTATCACAGCTGTTTCTGCTTTAAGGAAGAGTAGGTGACTTAGGAGCCTCACTTGCTTTAAAAATTAAGAAAAGCTCTCTTGATTGTTCTGTTTGGCTTTAGAAAATTGAGGAACACCAGGAAATAATATCCTGTTTCTACTACTACTTCATCTGTGAGTGAAGTGTTCTCTTTGGTGGGACTTACATCATCATAGGCAAAAGATGCATGCCCATTCTGAGCCTGGTCTCTCCTTCTGAAGTTATCTGGAAAAGACAAAAGAAACGTACATAAGAGAACGTAGACACAGTGGCTTTAAGCTGAGACTGATCTGAGGCTCCTCTCTGACCCGTCAGCGCTCGCAGTTTGATGGAGCAGCAGACGAAGTCGTCGAAGCCGATCCTTCCGTGGTGACTGTAGCGCTTCAGGATGCAGTTCATGGCCTGAGGACTCAGATTGTAACCTGCACAAGACACAACAGCAAACTCTACAGCAACAACCTCGAAACGCAAGGCATTATGGTCATTTTCTGAAACTATTTTTTCTTTTACTCGACTGGTATAATGTTTCCTTGTCAAAAATAGTATTTTATTAATTGTGAAAGGGCTGCACAAAGTGAATAAAATATGTGGTAGATAAAGGCTTTGTTGAAAAATGAGAAGATGGATGATGTATTGTCTCTCTTTGGACAAAAGACTTGTAGTAAATTTGCTTAAAATACAAACATTTTCCTTTGTTAGGGGACTCATTTAAAACTACAATTGTATTCCTGTTTTATTAAGTGTTTTTTTTGTATTGGTTTTGTCTTTTGTTTACTTTCTTTGTATTACCATTTTGTTCTTTTTAATACTATTTTGGTAATTTTAACATGACCTTTTGATTCCTTTTGGCATAGTTTTCCCCCCTTTTTCCCTTCTATTTATCCTATTCTATTTTTGCTGTGTTTTTTTTCCCTTTTTTTAAAACACTTTTTCCCTATTATGTTTTCAAATTTTATCCTATTAGTTTTCATACTTTTTCCTCTTTTTTTCTTGTTATTTTTCTTGCTTTTTCTCTTGTGCTTATGTATTCATTTATTTATTTCAACCCAAATCAACACTTAAACCTTAAACACTGGCCTCACTAAGTTTTTCATGACACACTTTAATTATTTTTAATACAGAGAGTGTATGCCTTCCTAAAATGACTGCGGTGCGTCCATATGATAAGTGTGTACCCATGGCCACCAGAGCCTGCTGCAGCTCCTGAGGCTCCACCGTCCCGCTGTGATCTCGGTCGAAGTTTGAAAACGTGGTCTTCCACTGGTTCAGGACCCCCCACAGCTCTTTGAACTCGTTAAATCCCATGGATCCAGAATAGTCCCTCTGAGACACAACGCAGTCAAGGACCATCGCTGTAACGTAAATGAATCTGAGGGAAAAAGAGAGTCTCCCAAATGTCCCACATCTAACCATCTTCACCATCAAGAGTCTAAGTGTCAGATCTGTGATAAATGGCAGATGCAGCACAGAGTTTAAGGCTTTGAATTTCAAAATAAAGCTGTGTATAAATAGGCTGCAGTCAAAATGAACACACTACACCAGTGCCTTTAAGTTGGCTGATGATTTTAGACCAAATGGTTAATAGTTTATTGCAAATAAGACGTAGGCCTTTCCTAAACTGCTGTAAAGAAAGAGTAAAGGATACATCCAACATCCCGATCATGAGTCTGCAGGTCTCCAGGTTGAAAGCTGCGGAAAAACACAAAAAACAGAAACCTCAATGCTCAATGCGAGGTCTATATATAAACCAATAAACATAAACGTTGTTATTTGACACTGTGTTATAGGACTGAATTATTGCTGCACACACTTTAGGGAAACCATCATATCTTTACACGGCAAGGTCAGCTGACGTTACAGATTTAACAAAATAATGACTAATACAATTAATAATAAATACAGTTTTAAAGTTTAAAGTAGCACAGAAAAGTCAATCCTGTTTTATTCAAACAAAATAGAGCCTGCAATAAATACAACAAATAACTATTCTAACCATTGTTTAATACTACCTGTGGGAAATCCATCTAAAACCTGTTCAAATCCAAATAAAACCTGTTAAAATCCACCAAAAACAGTTCCAATTCAACTAAACCTTTTCAAATCCAACTAAAACCAGTTCAAATACAAATAATGATCCTTCCTAATGATTAACAAAATACCTTTATCCCAATTCTAATTAATATTTTACTATTAGAATGAAAAGAGTCTTGGTCTGGAAACTCCATTAAAGCAGGACAAACAGGTGCAGTTCTCTTATCTGACCATAAACCAGTGTCAGATCAGGATTTATAATACTTTATGTTGATATCCACCGACTGAAGGTCGTTACGCCTCAAACTTACACAACCTGCTGAAAAAGTGACGAGAGCAAAGACAAAAGAAAAGGGTCTGGGTAGAGTTTCATGTTCAGGTGTGGACCACAGTGTAAATACAAAGGTACAATGGAAAAGTGTATTTAGTCTGAACTCTGACAAATGCATTGAGTAATAACTGTTTGTGATACAAATGTTCATCTAGGTTTTGAGCCACACACAATAGGACGGACTCTAGCCTAGATTTAAGGCGTGGTTTTCATTTCAACCAGGTCAAAGCCAACTAATAAGTCTTCAAATGCATCTAAAACCTGTTCAAATTCATTAAAAACAGGTTAAAATCCAAAGAAAACCTGTTCAAATACAACTAAAACCTGTTCAAATACAACTAAATACCTGCTCAAATCAAATTACGACCTGCTAGGGTCCAGTATTTTGTGTAAACAGCCTCTTAAACAAAACTAAACTAAACCAGGACTAAGGCTGAACAAAATAAAGAACATTAGACTAAACCAAAACTAGAGCGGGCCTTGACCTTAATTAATCAGAATACAGACTAAACCTGGACTAAACCCAGGTCTAAATAAAGACAAAACAAGGTCAGAACCTTGAATCCACACCTGGACCAAACTCAGTCCTGAATGAGGTCTAACCAAGACTAAACCAGGAGAAAACGAAGATTAAATGTGGGTCTAGACCAGGATTAAATGAGATCTGACGACGTAATTCCAAAGGCGTTCACTTAAGTCAATATACATGGATTTGTGGAGGTACACAATATAAAAATATATTTTTATTACAAATATTAGGGCACTTTTTCTAACATGCCACTGTTAGAATACTATTAAGTTTGTGAATGTAGTTTGTGCCTTGTGCTTCGTGTCACATTATGTCATATTATTATATTAATACTCATATTTGACTCAGTTTAGTGAAAGTCTTACGGTTGTAGGAGCCGGAGATGCCTGAACTGGTGAGACAGCGCTGGAGCTCGTCCGCAGAGATCTGTCCATCCTGAGGTTCACACAAAAACACAGAAATCAAACATTAAATCAGCATTAAATAAACCAAAACAGATAAATATAACATATAAACTCATGTCTGTGTGTTACCTGTCCGGCTACACTCGCAAAGTATCCGTACAAAGGGTCCTGCTGCTGGAAAACACAACAACAAACGGGATTAGACTGAAATATTCAACATTATTTTATGAAACATTCAACAGGGAAAATATTATGACTGAATATAGTTGATATAGTTGAGTCTGTGAGTGAATTGTTGCTGAAGTGTACAGTAACAATGCCATTTCTTCTCAGTTGTTCTCAGATTACATTTGTTTTTCCTTTAGTTCCACATATTATGAATGAGAATCAGCTTTATTATCCAATTATGTGTGAACAAACCTAAAAGTACAAAGATAAAGAATGAGATGAAAAAATAATTCTTTCCCACATTCATTCATTGTTTAAAATATGAGATAAGATGTGAAATTTAATTAAAAATCTGCCTTTAACTCTGTCTCTTTCACCAAACACTGTTCAAATCTGACTAAAACTGGTTAAAACTCTGTCTAAAACCTGTCCCAATCCAACTAAAACCTGTTTAAATCCAACTTAAACCTGTTCAATTTTACCTAAAACTTGTTTAAATCTAAATAAAATGTATTTAAATCCAACTAAAACCTGTTCTTGTGGAAAGAATAAGAATAAAATCATAAGATCCTGACCCTGGACCTGGTCTAAGACTGGACTTGGACAGTTTACATGTTTTAATTGTTCCCTTTTATCTATTACAGTGTATTATAAACTGGTTCTGGTCTTCACTAAGTCTCCATACTCTCTAGTGTATATTAAGAGAAATAGTTTACTTTGAAATAATACTTTTAGAAAACCAATGGTAATAAATGCACCTGCCATAATAAAAACTGTTTAAATTAAGAAATAAGAGTAAAAGGAGACAGGTAAAAGTGTAGCACATGATATTATCCAATTAGAAAAAGGCAGTTACAACAATATAATACATTACTTACAATAATTATAGGTTTTAAACAGTAGTTCTTTTGGTAAATGGACATTTGAACTAAATAAGAGCAAAAGAAAGACAAAACAAGAACTAAACTGTCAGTCCAAACTGGAAAACTGGAAGAAAG
>CM072163.1:758603-820196 GCA_036850595.1 Rhyacichthys aspro | reverse complement strand
CCTCAGTTGGACACGCCCCCCCCCCTTCTGCTGGCCCACAGGTGCGGCCAGGTAACACTGGTAGACCCCGGCGTCGGAGCAGTTGACGTTGGGCAGGAACAGGTCCAGAGAGTCGTTGACCAGCTCAGGTCGGTCCGAGCCCCGAGGTACCACCTGAGACCCCCGTCAGGTAAGTCCCGAGACCAGCCCGTCACAAGAGAGCCTCCTCCTGCAGCACAGAGACCGGGTTAGACCGGGTTTAGACCTGGTTTAGACCTGGTTTAGACCTGGTTTAGTCCTGGTTTAGACCTGGTTTAGACCTGGTTTAGACCTGGTTTAGACCTGGTTCAGTCCTGGTTCAGTCCTTGTTTAGACCTGGTTTAGACCTGGTTTAGACCTGGTTTAGTCCTGGTTTAGTCCTGGTTTAGTCCTGGTTTAGACCTGGTTTAGACCTGGGTTAGACCTGGGTTAGACCTGGGTTAGACCGGGTTTAGTCCTGGTTTACACCTGGTTTAGTCCTGGTTTAGTCCTGGTTTAGACCTGGTTTAGACCTGGTTTAGACCTGGTTTAGACCTGGTTTAGTCCTGGTTTAGACCTGGTTTAGTCCTGGTTAAGTCCTGGTTTAGTCCTGGTTTACACCTGGTTTAGTCCTGGTTAAGTCCTGGTTAAGTCCTGGTTTAGTCCTGGTTTACACCTGGTTTACACCTGGTTTAGACCTGGTCTAGACCTGGTTTAGACCTGGTTTAGACCTGGTTTAGACCTGGTTTAGACCTGGTTTAGTCCTGGTTTAGTCCTGGTTTAGTCCTGGTTTAGACCTGGTTTAGTCCTGGTTTAGACCTGGTTTAGACCTGGTTTAGTCCTGGTTTAGTCCTGGTTTAGACCTGGTCTAGACCTGGTTTAGACCTGGTTTAGTCCTGGTTTAGTCCTGGTTTAGTCCTGGTTTAGTCCTGGTTTAGTCCTGGTTCAGTCCTTGTTTACACCTGGTTTAGTCCTGGTTTAGTCCTGGTTTAGTCCTGGTTCAGTCCTTGTTTAGACCTGGTTTAGTCCTGGTTTAGACCTGGTTTAAGTCACTGCTAAAAACGTTGCCACAAACCAACTCAGTTTAATTTTTTTAATAACAGAAGGTTTTCCACAGATTCGTAGCTGAATGTTCTTTAATAAAGAGACGTCAGTGAAGAGTTCGTTTCAAGAAGAAAGTGAAACCTGATTATTTTGTGAAAAGGAGTGAACCTGAGTTTAGTAGAAGCTGCTGTGAGTGTTTAATATTTATCATAAAGAACTGGTTTAACATAGACTTCACATAAACCACGCTCTATATTTATTTATATCTATGACACATTCACAGAAACCACTTCGTTATTTCTGTTGATCTTTAAATAAATACTTCTGTTCACACTTCTTCTTCTTCACATCAACAGTTATTATTTCCACTGCTGCTGTTGCTATGCCCTAAATATTCTCCTTCACATTTCCCTTTATTCAAATCCTGGAGTTACTCTGAACAAACGAAGCTGAATAGAAATAAACCTGTTTAATGTTTTTTTAGATGAACAAACAACTTTACAAAACTGTAAAACACCAATTTGAACAGTTTTAAACAGTTTTAAACAGATCTGAGCAGGTTTTAGAGGAGTCTGTACAGGTTATAGATTGTTCTTTGTTGCAGTTTAGGCATAAACCTCGAGGCTGATGAGAAAAGCAGGTTATGTGGGTTTTTTGGGGAATATTTCTGTAATTCCACGCTCTGTGAACTCACACCTGACGCTTCAGTTGGTTTCAGACGCTAGGATCAGACTTCTGTGAGCCTCAGGTTACAAGCTGCAGCCTCATCTCTTTTTACAGCTTCATCCTGTAATTTATCTACAGACACTCATTTGGGTTTTCCCAGAATGCAACATCAACTCTTTTATGGTTGTCCACGTGGAATTGGCTCGAGGTAAAAAATACAACTGAACAAAGACAGATGCAGTGTAAGTCATAAATATCACCAGCAGAGGGCGATGTTTTATCCATGTTTTAGAAGAAAAAAATGAAGAATAATGAAATAAACAAACTAGATTTATCTCTTCCACTAAAGAAAATATATTTTCATCTCGTTTACAGGTTTCAGTTGGATTTCAACAGGTTTTAAATTCACTGAACAGGTTGTAGATGGATCTGAACAGGTTTTAGGTGGATTTGAGCTGGTTTTAGTTGGATTTGAGCAAAATAAGAAGGATTTGACAAGGTTTTAGATGGATTTTAACAGGTTTTGATCTGATTTTAACAGGTTTTACATGGATTTTAACAGGTTTTTGCTGTATTTTCATATGTTTTATTGAAGCAGACACAGTGGAGTCTTTCACTTTCATTTTGACAGAAGTCACATATAATCCATTTTTTCCTGAAAATGTTATAAAATAGCTCTGTAGACTATTGATATTATTAAACCTGTCTGTTTATTCTGTTAATGTGATGTCAGTGTTATCTTTATATGACCTTTGGCCTTTCATCGTCCTGGTCATGAGCACATAAACTGTTTATTCTTGTGTTTTTCACTGGTGTTCCTTTTACTGTAACAGTAAAACCATAGTCCAACAGACAATCAGGCCTAATTACAGCATAAACTGAAAGTCCATTTGAAAATGTACAGAAGGAACATTAATCAGAAGAGTCTGGGTAAAGTCTAAGGGCTTTCAACATTATCAGGTTCCAGGAAACAGGAAACATCAAACAGACTTCATCTGACGCCAAGAGGGTTCAAATGAAAGAGAAGTGAAAGAAAGCAGCAAGAATCAAAAGTAGAAGCAAAAAAAACCCATTTACTCCAATCTGTCAAAAGTCCAAGAGTTAATTAAAGGAGGAGGAGGTGATAGTCCATTTGTTGTTAAAGCAAAGCAGTAAAACAAGTTTTAATTGGACTTGAACAGGTTTTGGTTGGATTTGCACAACTTTATTTTGGATTTGAACATGTTTAAGTTTAGTTTGAACAGGTTTTAGATTAATTTGAAAGGTTTCAATTTGATTTAATCAGGTTTTAAATGAATTTGTGATGACCTTTAACCCTTTTGATGAGGAAAAAAAACTCATTCACAACCTTAACCTTAACAAACTAATACAGTTTAAAGAAGGGACTAAGTGCATTTAACCAGAGCATTAAAGAGTAATTCAATAAAATGAACCCAGCCACAGACAACAAAGCAGCTCTGAGCCACACAATGTTCAAAGCTCTAAATCAAATGGAAGGGAGTGGGTTAAAAAAAAGAAAAAGAAAACCTATTCAGTTGAAAACCCTGGACAGAAAACAGAGATAAACTCAAGGATTTATCAGAAACCAACCAGCTTTAAGTTCACAGACTACTCCCTGAACTTGCGAAACTAGTTTTATCTGAAAAGCTGCCAGACACCCATCATTAACAGAGACAAGACGGGGCTTGTCACATTACAGGAAAAGGAACAATGAGAATGTGAAAAACGCGCCTCTTTTTCCTCGTAGCTCTTCAGTTTTCGAGCAGAAAAACAACACAAAAATGAGTAAAACTGTGTTATTTACCTTGTACCAACGGACCGCCATGTACTGCAGTCCTGGTTTTGCGTTTGCAGTGCACTTCAGAACGACGCTTTGGCTGCACTCTGTGTCGAATAAACTGATTCCATTTTCAGTGGGAGCCATTTCCATAAAGGCCACATTACTGCACACTGTAAAAAACACGGAGATATACTCGATTAGAAATCTAAAATTGCATTGAGGTATCACCAAAAGCACTAACTTCTAACGTACCTCCAGCAAACTCAAATAATGCATGTAATATTTGCAAGAAATGCTTTAAGTTGTAGACTGCGCAGGAACTGAAGGGCTCCACAAAAACAAAATATAAACGAATACTTACACAGAACCAAGAGAATTAGAGACATAGTGCAGACAAAACGTCGCTGGTATATCCTTTGAAACAAGCAAGAACGAGTGAGAATTGAAACAGATAAGTGTGTTTATTATAACCCCACCTAGTTACTATTTTTTTGCAGCTCAAGTTCGTGTGCTCCTCCTTCGCGCATGCGCATCTCAATTGTAACTGACGTCAGCCTTGTCTTCGCTGAAAAATAAAACAAATTTAACAACTGCTGTAAATATTTTTTCTTATAGCCATATGGAGTTTATCAAACCTAAATAACAATAAATAAATGTATAAATAAAATATATAAAAGCAGGTGTTGAAGACGCTGAGGCTGGTACGTAAAGTTAGCCACGCCTTCTTTTTCAGTTACTTCCGCACAACGTCGACACTTCAGTTTCTCCACAATGTGCAACATGGCAGCTCCCTTCGCTTTTGTAATTGTGCCAGGTAAGTATACAACAATGTATCTATCCAAAACTGATAGCAAGACTCGTTAGAAGCCGTTATTGTGGTTTTATTTCTTGGTTAACTACTTTATTCGGCTTTAGCAGGCTGCATGCTAACCGGCTGCACTCGAGGAACAACCGCAGGGGCGTTTCATACATCAATTTAGCGTCGTTTTATGAAGTAATTATTAAGTTGCACCATTTTAAAAGTGCACTGCGAGTCGGTTTGCACATGTAAGAAGTTAGCTTTAAATCTGCCCCCGTTGGGCCATTGTCAGGAAAATGTAGCGCTAGCTTTAATGCTAACTGTTAGCCCAGTGAAGCTAACCCAAGATCATGACACCACGTCAAACTATATGCTTCTTTAACCTACCGACCTTTTACAAAAGCATTTTTATTTACGCTGATTTATTCAGTTATGTTTGACATTGCAATACACCTTAGTGAGTAATTATACGGGTAGTTTATCATCTGGATATTTCATATTTTTTCGGCTAATAACTCCTACGTCATACGTCCTCAAACATTGCTAAGATAACTTTGGCTAATTTAGCAAAACGTGGATCCCGCGGCCTAAGCTGTCGGTCTCGGGGGAAAAATGAGGTTAATCGGATAAAAAATAGATGTAAAGTTCAGTTAAATTTTTAAAACTAGGAATATTATACACTGTTTTATTTTCTGATCATGACCTTCTTAAATGTGAAAGCAAAACAAACACGCCTCTGGAAATCCCAGAGGTCTCCATGTTGGGCGACAACAGAAACCAAAACAGATCCACAAAGTCAAATGTCTGGAATTCCCTCAAGAGTATCGAGTTACTCAGTGCATAGTAATTACATGGCAAATATTAACACATCTATGTTAATTAATCCTATAAGTCACACCTGACTGACTCAGATCTGCCTAAAACCTGTTCAAATCCGACTAAAACTTGTGGAATAAGAATAAAATGCTTTACACAACTCCTTCAAACATATAAGAAATAAGCCAGATCAAGTAACATCACAATCAAATAAAGATAAAAGTAAAAGACCTGTTTCAATGCGATCAATGCAGTGACCCTTACATTTACTTTTTTTTACTGATGGAAATGATGAGAGTAGAAAGGGTTACTCTCTCACAGAGCAGTGACATTGAGCATGTAAACCATAACTGGTGCTATTTTATCTAATTAAAAACAGAAAAAAGGCTGTGTGGTCCAAACTGAAGCCCAGTCATCCTCAACATCCACGTGCTTCAGTAACACTTGTAGAGTCTAATAAAAGTGTATCATCCTCACGGCTTTTCTTCCTTGTTTTTTAGTTTTGTTGGTGGCCCCAGTTGCGGCTCCTGTGATTGAGAAGCTGGAGCGTTACTTGTTGCCGCGGCCCCGACATCGCCCTCAATCTCAGCTGCCAGAACTTCATCTCCATCAATAACACGGTACGAACATCCACTGTTTTTTAAAAGACATTAAAGTTCTGAATGAAACAAACAGGTGTAAATTAAGTCTGAAACCTTTGTGTTACCTCAGCTTATTCAGACAAAACTGTCCAAAGGCATTATGGGAAGGTAATTAAATCAATACAAACTGTAGTATGCTTTGCACTATTGTTTGTAATGTTTGGGCTCTAGACCTTTCCGCTGGTTGCACTGGTGTGACTTTATTTAAACATTTACAAATGATGTTCATTTGTTAAAAATTAAAACGCTTGCTTTGGCTCATGCACAAACAAAAATAACTCTATAAGCAGCCATTTTGGTTTGGATCTAGAGCTTTGTTTATGCTTTTTTCTTTTATTAAAGTCACACCTGATCCTTTAATAAATCCTTGTCCTCTGTCAGTAACCAGTTGTAGTAACCAGTGTGTGTGTTACTAGTGTTTGCTTTTAATTGGTCCTAATTCTTTTTTTTTAATTGGTCTCTTTTACCCCATCTCCCACTTTCTCTGAGATCCGCACCGTTCCTACCTCCGTGACCTGAATGTTTGAATCTATTTTCACCCAGAGCTGATCCTTCAGGACCTAGTGACGTCTCTATGGGGCTATTACTGTAGCTAAACTATTTGTGAACTCGTTGTTTGTAGAATGATCAATAAGTCTAAAGTCTTAGAAGCTCTAAAAACACTTCAGCTACAGTCCTGTCAGGTCTAGATTTGTGTTCAGTTTTGTGGCTCTGAGTTTAGACTTTAACACAGTTTTACGGTATATTCAAGTCATAATGAAGCAAGAATAAAGTTGTATTAGTCGATAAAAGCGTCCTCTCACTGGAGACAACAGTCTGCAGCTGTTTGTATGAATTAGTCGAACATGAGGAGCGTGTTGTAAAGTTATAATAACTGTAGCTGAGCCTCAGAGACATTTCACTGACATGAATCAACAGTAATTAAAACGTTTAGCTCGCTGCTTTATTCTTGTTTGTGTGGATTGTTTTCTTTTGACGTGGCTCTAATTTTAACCTCGTCGTACATTGAGCTCTAAAGACAGAAGTTCTAGTTTGTGTTCAGAGGTGTTTTACTGCTGTTAAAGGTGATTCAAATAAATATTAATGTACAAACCTGATTTTTATTTATTTTTTCAAGGCCAAGCCCCAGTGTCAGATCCTTTTGAGTCCCTCTGAGTCGTGCTGCCAGTGTTGTTGCTGTTTTCAAGAAATATTTGATCCCAGAAATAAATATGGTCTGTTGAAAATGCACTAAGTTTGTGGTTTTGCTGCATGTCGCGTGAGGTTTCTCTGTTCATTCAGTCATTACAGCATTTTGATTAAAACTGTTGCATATTGCCTCATTAATCTGAATGCAGTGCATCGTTAAGCCTCATGAGAAAGTCTCAGGTTTGTGCTGAAGGCTCGTTTGTTAAACCTCTGTCCTCTCCCGGTGCGTCCCACTCTTGATCAGGTGTCTCCTGCTGCTTGTTCTCCACCTGCACAGAGCCTCATTTATAACCGTCACGTCCTTATACTCCAGCCTCACTTTCTCCATAAACCACCCTCACAGTTTTTACACTTGATTTGGCCACATTTCACAGACTGTTTTCTGCCTGAGCTGGGTTTATGTTTTCATGATTTCAGGACCTCACCAAATACACTTTTCATTACTCTTGGTTTTTTTTTCCACAGAACTTGGTCTATGTGAGTGGCTCCCACAGAACAGTTGATAAACCTTTTGTCCTCGATGGAGACGAGATAAAAGTCGATGAATGTGTGGATTTTCTGCTGAAGATCGTTTGTGACGACGTGAGTCTGAAATAAAATCAAAAGGGAAAAGAGAAAATGTACATTTGTTGTAAAGAACTGGGACCTACATGTCACTGACTCGACGTCAAAACGGACTGTAATTTGACATTTGGAACAGAAAGAGCTCTGAGATGACTTCTACAAACGACTGAACTGTTGTGTGTTGTTCCTTCAGGACGGTTACGATGAGGAGCAGAAGACGTGGTTCAAAAGTGACCCCTGCCCCGGCCCTGTTCCCAGCAGCACCTCTGTTCTCTCTCAGGGTGAGTCTGGGCTCGAGCACCTCCACACGTTACACTCACTACAGTTATGAAACAGCAGAGGACAAGATTTGGGTTTTTGTTTTTAGTTTTGAAAATAAAAAGTCAGCTATTGTTTGATTTAAAGTTAATAAAGTAAAATAGAAAAATGAAATCCGACCTGGTGTTTAATATTGTGATGTAGCTAGCGTTAGCCTCGTAGCTTCACTGAGAGTGAACTGTGGCCGTGAGGAGCACCCGGGGCTTTAAGGAGACAACCAGTGCAGTGGTTTTTTACCCTTTTGTTTGAGTCCCTTGCACACAAGATTGTTATAGAAATAGTTATATTATAACTCTATTATTTTCCAATTTTTTTAATGAATGCCATTATTAACTTCAGTCCTCACCAAACATAACACATATTTAGGAATTTTCAGAATTTTTGACCCCTTAAATGCCAGTTTTAGGATTAAAGTCTTTTTTCTTGGTATTATCCGAGTCTGGGAGTGTCAAAATGGGCGGGAACATAATCTAAAAACAAAAAGGATTTAATTGGGAAACGGCTGTTCTCCAATTTTTTAAATATAAGACTGTGGCAATTTTATTCAAGTTGGAGTGTATATTGGAAATATTTAGCTGATACTTGAAGGAAAACTAGATTAAATCAAGAATCAAACATAGCCTCAGTTTGTAAAAAAACAAACCCACACCTCTAAACTAAACTTTTCTCTCTTTCAGGAAGTGCTTTGTTTCTTCTTGTGGCCTTGATCCTGGGTTTGGTGATCGTGGAGTGTTGTTAAAGCTGCTAAAACCAACCATCACCACCTCATCCTCTTCCTCTTCCTCTTCCTCCAGAGTAAGCTCTAATCTCAACGACCAAAGCTTCATCGAGTCGCTCTTCTCCTGATTCTTTGTGCTGCTTCTTTACAAATGCTTTCACTGCACTTTTCTAGCTTTGTCACAGATTAGATTATTTTCTTAGAGAATGTTTATTAGTTGTAATGATGCACTGACTCGTTGGCAGCGTCTACTCAGTCAGCAATAATGTTAGAATGTGTGTGTTGTGTTTGTGCCACGAGATTAC
The DNA here is from genome assembly GCA_036850595.1 of Rhyacichthys aspro. Taxonomy (NCBI): domain Eukaryota; kingdom Metazoa; phylum Chordata; class Actinopteri; order Gobiiformes; family Rhyacichthyidae; genus Rhyacichthys; species Rhyacichthys aspro. Next base: position 811,360 of record CM072163.1, on the reverse strand, counting down.
TGTCCAACCAAGCACTTAATCCATCCATCCATCTGGTACTTTTCACCTGCAAATGTAAGGCTTCCATCGTATTGATCAACTTTAATCATGAAATCTTCACATTTATATCAGCTTACGACGTTAAAAATGAAATGATAAAAAAAGAAACACAAATATTTTATCTGCTTTTAATTGAATTCTCACAAAAAGACTTAATGAGATCCTTGTAAAATGTGATCAAATCTCTTTAAAATCTGTTTAAATCCAGCTACACTTTTTGGATCCACTGAAAACCGGATCAAATCTCTATAAAACCTGTTGAAGTCTATGTAAAACCTGATCAAATTCTTGTAAACAACTAAAAAATAGTGTTTACAAAAGTAACTGGACATTTTGCTAACTTTTACCTATTTCTTTGCCTTTTGTCGTTGTATCAAAATTGATGCAAAAAATAAAAACAAAAAGAATATACTAAATTACAAACCAAAAAAAAAAACGGCTAAACATGTTGAAAACCAACTAAAACATGTTGAAAACCAACTAAAACATGTTGAAAACCAGCTAAACATGTTGAAAACCAGCTGAAACATGTTGAAAACCAGCTGAAACATGTTGAAAACCAGCTAAACATGTTGAAAACCAGCTGAAACATGTTGAAAACCAGCTGAAACATGTTGAAAACCAGCTGAAACATGTTGAAAACCAGCTAAAACATGTTGAAAACCAGCTAAAACATGTTGAAAACCAGCTAAACATGTTAAAAACCAGCTAAACATGTTAAAAACCAGCTAAACATGTTGAAAACCAGCTAAACATGTTGAAAACCAGCTAAACATGTTGAAAACCAACTAAAACATGTTGAAAACCAACTAAAACATGTTGAAAACCAACTAAAACATGTTGAAAACCAACTAAAACATGTTGAAAACCAACTAAACATGTTGAAAAACTAACTAAGCTCATTTTATCAAGTATTATTCCCCAGTGTTAATTCATTTAAATTGTTAAGCTCTCTCAATATTATATTCTGTAGCAATGTAAACAATCAGTTGCAAAAGAAGCTAATTTCCTATTTAAGTTCAACCGTTAACGTTACATTCATCTTTTATGCATCGACATGATTCTGCCTTCTTTGCCTCAAAAGCCTTTTGTTTAATAAAAACCCCGTTCCCACAAAAACTGGACGATGTGAAAATATAGAACTAGTTTTTGGAGAAAAACAAACCAAAAAAATATTTTTGTATTATTTTAATACTGCCTCGTTTTTCAGCCTTCACAACATCCAGAGGTTTATGGGAATCGGGGATCCCGGTGCTGTATTTTTGTAAAGCTGAAGAAAAAACAGTTTAGGGCTGTTTTGGTTCGTCTTGTTTACACACAGTCGGGTTCAGACCTCATTAGATCATTTGGATTTTAGGATCGAGTGATTTAAACACTTTTATGTGAAGCCCATTTATATCTAAAACAATCTAAAACCAGATCTAGCATATCATAAATCAGAAGAAATCCATTTAAACCCACTCGTGTACATCTGAAACCGGTTAGGATCCAAGTAAAAACGGATAAAAGCCATTTAAAACCAGATAAAAGCCATCTCAAACCATTTAAAAGCCATCTCAACCCATTTAAAAGCCATTTAAAACCAGATAAAAATCTATCTCAAACCAAAAAATGAATCTAAATCCAGTTAAACGCCATCTAAAACCCATTGAAATCCATCTCAAACAAGATAAACCAAAACCTAAAACCACTTCAAATCCATCTGAAACTAGTTAAAATCCATTTAAACACACTTCAAATCCATCCAACACTACTTTTAAGTACTTAAAACCGTTTCAGATCAATCCTAAAACCCCCTTAAATCCACCTAAAACCACGTTAGATCCATTTAAAACTGTTACCGGGAGGTTTTTAGTTGCCGTTCTGTAAAATAATGTTTACAGAGTCTGAACCCGACTAAATCTAAAGTTTACAAGATCACGATTCAGGAACAGCTTCTGAGCAATAATGCACTGCACAAAAAAAAACACAAATGGCTGTGAGGAAACTGTAGACATAGGATTTTATTTTTATTTTTACTCTTGCCTGTGGTTCACTGTTGTACAAAGAGAAAGGTTTCAAAAGGTTAAAGCAGGAAAGAGCATCTGGGTTTGTTTATAAGCTATTTATTACTACTTTATTTAATATATTTATTTGGGGGTGTTTTTGGTTCAAACTCTTGTGTCACTGCTGATTTTTGGTCAGTTATCTGCTTTTTCCGAGGAACTAACAGACAAGCTCAAGCCACTAAAACAAATGTCAGCAAAATATATTCACGATGCGTTCATGTTTTAACAAAAAACGCTAAATTATTGGGAGTTTTAGAGCTTCTCGCCGTAAAAGTAGTGATTTTTGATTTAAATTTCACGGTTACAAAGGGAAATATGGAAGATGTTGGACGTATTAGGGTTTAGTGTAAAAAAACAAAACAGGTTTTGTTTGCAGAACCTTTTATTGATTCCTTTCAGGGCTGCTCTGATCGATCGGCCGATAATGGATAAAACAAACGAACACTGCAGTTCGTCCTGTTCCATTTTCACACACTTTCTTTAAAGGGACAGTCCAGGGTTTGGTGTTTAGTGTGTTTCACTGAGAGAAACTTAACTCCTGCAGAAGGTTGTAGTTCGGAGGAGCAGACGGGAGCAGCCTACTCTCAGTGAAGTGTTACATTTACTGACTTTATTTTGACACGACATTTTCCTGTTTCTACAAAATAATGACGTTAAAAATGAAATGATTGAAAAAGACTGAGTTAAGAGCCTTTAATGAACTACAAAGTCTTATTTTAATATTTTAGCTCCTTTTAAATTAATTCTCACAAATTAATCCTTCAAATTTGAGTACAACCTGATCAAATCCTATTAAAACCTGATCAAATCCCTGTAAAACCTGATTAAATCCATCTAAAACCTGATCAAATCCTTGTAAAACCTGATCAAACTTTTGAACATATTTTAATTGTATTTTGTGTTTACAAAAGACAGGACGTTCCCAGTCTAGTTTTTTACTTATGATTGAGCCGTTTTTCAAACTTTTACCCATTTCTTTTTGCCTTTAGTCCTTGCTCTAAAATCTAAAAACAAAACACTGTGAAAAGAGCTTGAGTTACTGATGTGTCCAGTGAAAACACACTTGAAAAACTACTGTGAAGTGTGTGTTACATCGAAGGGATGTACTGACTTTATTTTAAAACGACAGATTTTATTTTTTTCTTTTACTGTTTCATTCATACAAGCTCATTTCTACAAACATTTCTCATCAGCGGATACTGTGAAAATACCTTCTGTGGACCACATTTAAATGGAAATAGTTCATTTTTATTTTTTATTTTAATGTGAAGTAGTTTAAACCAATTTTTCACTGGACACAAATTTTTCAAACCAAAAAAAGTTGACAGATTATAGTCGAAATACTAAATATAAACCCTGTAAAATCTGGCCAAAACTTGTTAAAATCCAACCAAAAACTTGTTCAGATCCAACTAAATCCTATTGGAATCCAACTAATCCTTTTTATTCTTTTCAAATCCAACTAAAACTTTTTGAAGGATTTAGTCTGTGGCTTTGCTCCTGTCTGCTTCTCCAAGTTACAGCTCTTTACTGAAGGGATTAAGAATCTGATAGAACCACATTTACAAACCAACACTAAAAACAATCAACTTCATTTCATTATTTCACTTTTCAACATTTCAAAAATTCGTTGAGTCCTTTATAAATGTCTCCAGACAATGGCATTATTTTAGTGGCATTACACTGTAAAAAAAAGAGTTTATTTTGCTGATGATGCTCTTTTCTGCTCGAACCTGGTACGACTGATGTGACGGAGAGCTGTCTGTTCACCGTGAAACAATCCACAAATATCTGGAAATAACGCCTTAAAACCCTTCTGTTTGTTCAATTTGACCCATGTTTAATTTGAGTTTGTAAAATACTTTAACTGCTTTATTATGAAATGTACAGAGGCGTCTCAAACAAAATAAAATTATAATTATAAGCAAGTTTCAGAAGAATATTCAACTTTTTCACAGATTCACATTTCTCTGTACTTTAGTCTTTACAAAACTTTAAAATACTGCTTTTTTATTCCATTTTGAAGACAAAGCACAAAAAAAGCGATGAATTATATTTAAAACTAAACAGTGAAACATGGGTTAAATTGAGCCACAGAACGGTCGAAAGTCTGATTACACGTGTTTTTAAAGATAGTTTTGGGGAAATAAATCATTTTATGGCAGTATTTGAAACAGTTAGATCTGTTTTCTTGCAATATTTCACTGTGACACTTTCAGCTCTCTGAGAACGAAGGTTTGTAAAAAAGCACAGTACAAACCTTAGGAATGTTTGCCTTTTTTTTTTCTTTACTCGAGCTTCCAAGTGTCTGTAAAAAAAAAATTTCTATATTTTTTGTTGCCTTTTTGGAAATTGAGACTAAGTCCAAGTGTGAATGTTTGTTATTGAATGTATGGACTGTAGTTATGTGTTTAATGGAAGCTCAGACTCAAGAATAAACAAGAAAACCTTCTGTGATTTGTTCTGAATTATTGACTCTTTCACGACGACACTCGCCGAGAAAAAAGCAGAAAAACACCTAAATAATAATTAAATATATACCTTTTTTATATATAATTTTATGTTTTCATAGATTTTGTGTCTGACCCAAGTCGTGACCTTTTAAGAAACTCTGCACTTTTGAGATATTTTACAAAATATTCCCAAAAAGTTTATTTCATTTATTTATTTTTTAACAGAAGACCAGTAGAAGATACTCAGATTTAAATATTTTAAGTGTGTTTTGACAGTGGAATACCCCAAGGCTCTTTACTGGCTCCAAGTAAATTCTCTTTTAAATGAGATCTACTTTAGTTAAAACAATACTCAGACGTCAATAAATGAGAAGTGGTTTTTTTTTGTGGTCATTTTTCAAAAGTAAAAAAACGACCCAATGTCCTCGTCTGGTCGACCGTTATTTTATCATTTCTTTAAGTCAGTTTCTTTCTTTTTATTCAAATTTAAGGGTATTTTGTTCCTTTCAGTTTTCCTTTGACACTGTGTCCTTCTCTTTTTACTGTTATTTGTTTTGCTGTCGACTTTTTTAAAAGACCTTTCCATTCACATGATTTATCAAAATAAAGAGTAAATATTGAACAGAAAAGATAAATGAAAAAGTCCCTGGTCTTGTTCTGGAAATAAGGCCATTTTTAAAGCTCAGCGTCTGGAAAAGCACCAGACTCTTGTCGTTTATCTGCGTCTGTCACCTGCTGTTTTCATAAAGGTTAAATATGATTCTATTTAATAAACATGACCTGGTACTTTCCGCTCGACGTCAGAACGACGCCAGCGACAGACGCCTTTGAGTCGTTAATGTTTTATATAAAAACAGTGGAGCTTTACACAAGAAACAAAATTAAACTGATTCAGTTTGAGCCAAGAATGACGTATTTATTTAAGAGAATCCAATGATTCGCAAATCTCATAAAATCATGTTTTATTCACAATAGAACATAGAATATCAGGTGTTGAACTGAGATATTTAATGAAAAATAACGTCTTTTTTTTTTTTTTTTTTTTAATTTGATGCAGAAACACGTCTCAAAAAAGGCTGTAAATGGAGAGATATTCATTTCTATTCAGTTCCACTACTTTAGCTGTGTTTTTTGTAATTATTATTAATTACTTTTCCTGCCTTTTGAAAAGTTTTTGAGACTTGTTTCTGCATCAAACTCAAAAAGAGCTGCTATTTTTAATGAAATGGTCAAATGTCTTAGTTTCAACACCTCATTTGTTTCTATTGTGAATAAATATTAGTTTAACCAGATTTAAAACTGCATAGTGTAAAAATCTAATTGGAGATAAATGTGAAAATGGTGAAGTACGTAAACTGGGCTTTGAACCTGCAGCAGATAAATTGAATAGAATAATGTTTTTATTGTCTGGCTTTAACTGGACACATTTTTGGAGCTAAATTAAAACTTTAGTGTGTGTTAAGTTCGAATGAAAGACGCAGAATAAAAAACACTTTATCATCTGTATTTAACGACACAGTACAAGAGATATTTTACAAAATATTTACAAAGGTTTATTCATTTCCTTTTATTTATGACATTAAAAAAAACAAAAAAAAACAAAGCAGTGATGAACTTGAATTAGTTTGTAACAAACAGCAGTGAAGGCCACTCCTAGTTTTTCCCTTTTTCCAGTGTTTTTCTGAGAGTGGAGTTCCTCAGGGCTCTTTACTGGCTCCACTTGAACTCTCTCCAGAAACAGCTTCTACTGAAGTCGTATCATTTATTATTTATTCTGTTAACTTCCCTCATACTTTACATAAAAGACAAACCTCTGGAAAAGGCAGGAACACCGTAAAGTTCAGCTTCCTTTAAAAAACAAACCTCTTAGTTTAATTCTCCGTCGACAGTAGTTTGTTTGCTGTTTGTTCGTCTGTTTTCTCTCAAACATGTTTCAGGAGAAACGTCTGAACTAAAACAGAGAGGTCTGTGTTGTTCTGGTTTTATATTTTTGAGGCGCTGGGTCCTTTGACGAGGCCCTGCTCTTTGCTCATCACCGGAGCGTAGATGCTACAGTCCCGAGCCTCACAGAAACCTGGGACTCCAGCGATACCCAACATCCCAGAGACACCCACGGGACCCGGGAACCCTCTGGGGCCACGAGGGCCCTCCATCCCGCCTTTAGGCTCCGCCGGATCCCCCTGAGAACCTGCAGAGAACAGAGTCAGAGTGAGAGGGTTGTTTAGATAAAGGTCCAGAAGCTAAATAAATATCACTGCTGCAGAACCTGAACAGAATATATCTGTTTGATTTGTGTCACTTTAAGGAAAAAGTAGAAATGGGCCATAAACAGAACAGTAGGAAAATAGAAACATGAGAAGGAACAAAGAATGTTGACTCAACTGTTTTTTATTTTTATTTTTTATTATTATTAATAATATATTGCAATATAATGTATTGTGTATTATTATCATTATTGTTATTTATTATTAAAATCATATTGTATTATATTTGTTTTTAATTGATTGACTTCACTGTTTTTATTTTGTTATTAAATATTTAATACATTTTTATATTCTTTGTTGACTTCATTGTTTATTCTGTTTTATTCATAAATCATAATCATAAATATTTGTATTTATGTTCACAGTTTTTATTTTATTATTATCCTGTATTATATTTTTATGTTATTTTTTTATTTATGTTGACTTTTCTTTAAACTATTATTATTATCATTATTATTATTGTTCACCTCTGGATCCCTGAGGTCCGTCGAGTCCTGCGAGGCCTTTTCCTGGTTCTCCAGTCGATCCTTTAGCTCCTTTTTGACCTGGACACAAATATTAATTATTTTATTTATTATTATTACAGTGTGAAGCAAAAATACAGGCCTTATTTATACAGAACTGTTTATAATGATTATGTCACCATTTCTGGATTTATTCTAGATTTATCTTGTATTCAGCCTGATTTGATGTGTTTTTACCTTGTTCTCCCTGGGCTCCCGTCTGTCCCTCCAAACCTCGGTCGCCCTGAGGTCCTCTCGCTCCTTTGGCTCCGGCTTTTCCAGGTTTACCCTAAACACACCAGAGAAATGGATATTTAAGATTAAAACAAAACAGAACAATGTCAGTCAGTGCTTTTCTGATCCTCTTTGTCCTTCTCTGGAATCAAAACAGGATTATTAAACTGTCTTTTAGTTGGATTTGAACAGGTTTTAGTTGGATTTGAACATGTTTTAGTTGGATTTAAACATGTTTTAGTTGGATTTAAACATGTTTTAGTTGGATTTAAACAGGTTTTAGTTGGATTTGGACATGTTTTAGTTGGATTTAAACATGTTTTAGTTGGATTTAAACATGTTTTAGTTGGATTTAAACATGTTTTAGTTGGATTTAGATGATTTTGCTGCAGGTCGGGGCTGGGGGGTGTGTTACCTGTTTGCCGAGGGGCCCCGGGGGTCCGGTGGCCCCTGGGGGCCCGATCAGAGTGCGGTTGTTGATGGGACAGCCCTGAGTGCACTTGGCTCTGATCGCTGAGGCGTACTGAGAGATCTGAGCCGTCACCACTCCTCTACAGAGCTGAAGGATCTGCTCGTCTGAGAGACCGGGGCCCTGAACGCAACACAGAGACATGTACAGAGGTCAGACAGGGCCCTGAACGCAACACAGAGACATGTACAGAGGTCAGACAGGGCCCTGAACGCAACACAGAGACCAACAGACGTCAGACTGAGTGTGAAACCAGGTCTAAAACTGGTCTAAACCAAGACTTTTCTCAATGAACCTCTGGTAAATGAAGTTAATTTTAAGTTTCTGGTTTAGTCCCAGTTTAGTCCCAGTTTAGTCCCAGTTTAGACCCAGTTTAGTCCCAGTTTAGTCCCAGTTTAGTCCCAGTTTAGACCCAGTTTAGTCCCAGTTTAGTCCCAGTTTAGACCCAGTTTAGTCCCAGTTTAGTCCCAGTTTAGTCCCAGTTTAGTCCCAGTTTAGACCCAGTTTAGTCCCAGTTTAGTCCCAGTTTAGACCCAGTTTAGTCCCAGTTTAGTCCCAGTTTAGTCCCAGTTTAGACCCAGTTTAGTCCCAGTTTAGACCCAGTTTAGTCCCAGTTTAGACCCAGTTTAGTCCCAGTTTAGTCCCAGTTTAGACCCAGTTTAGTCCCAGTTTAGTCCCAGTTTAGTCCCAGTTTAGACCCAGTTTAGTCCCAGTTTAGTCCCAGTTTAGACCCAGTTTAGTCCCAGTTTAGTCCCAGTTTAGACCCAGTTTAGTCCCAGTTTAGACCCAGTTTAGTCCCAGTTTAGTCCTAGTTTAGACCCAGTTTAGTCCCAGTTTAGTCCTAGTTTAGACCCAGTTTAGACCCAGTTTAGTCCCAGTTTAGTCCCAGTTTAGTCCCAGTTTAGACCCAGTTTAGTCCCAGTTTAGTCCTAGTTTAGACCCAGTTTAGTCCCAGTTTAGTCCCAGTTTAGTCCCAGTTTAGTCCCAGTTTAGACCCAGTTTAGTCCCAGTTTAGTCCCAGTTTAGTCCCAGTTTAGACCCAGTTTAGTCCCAGTTTAGACCCAGTTTAGTCCCAGTTTAGACCCAGTTTAGTCCCAGTTTAGTCCCAGTTTAGACCCAGTTTAGTCCCAGTTTAGTCCCAGTTTAGTCCCAGTTTAGACCCAGTTTAGTCCCAGTTTAGTCCCAGTTTAGACCCAGTTTAGTCCCAGTTTAGTCCCAGTTTAGACCCAGTTTAGTCCCAGTTTAGACCCAGTTTAGTCCCAGTTTAGTCCTAGTTTAGACCCAGTTTAGTCCCAGTTTAGTCCTAGTTTAGACCCAGTTTAGACCCAGTTTAGTCCCAGTTTAGTCCCAGTTTAGTCCCAGTTTAGACCCAGTTTAGTCCCAGTTTAGTCCCAGTTTAGTCCCAGTTTAGTCCCAGTTTAGACCCAGTTTAGTCCCAGTTTAGTCCTAGTTTAGACCCAGTTTAGTCCCAGTTTAGTCCTAGTTTAGACCCAGTTTAGACCCAGTTTAGTCCCAGTTTAGTCCCAGTTTAGACCCAGTTTAGTCCCAGTTTAGTCCCTGAGACAAACACAGTTAAAGTCTGATTTTCTTAGACTCACAGGATTTCCCAGAACCCCCTTCGGTCCTGGTTTGCCGTTGGAGCCCAGGTCTCCGATGGGGCCCCGTTCTCCTCTGGGGCCCGGGACTCCTGGGGGTCCAGGGGGTCCCGGGACCCCGACCCGACCCACTGCACCTTTAGGACCGCGCTGAGGGAAAAAAACACAGTCACTGTTACTGATGGAGACCAGGAGCTGTCAGTGTTTCACTCAAAGACGTCGTCAGGTCAGGGTCATGACCTTTGACCTTGGTTCAACTGTTTAAGAATTAAATATTATTTATCATTTAGTTTTGTGTGTTTTAGTTTAGTTTGTTCAGTTTAATCACAACCTGTTCATTCAAGGTTTACATGTTTTGTGTGTTTAAGGATGAGTTCAGTGTTTTGTCCTGTTGCAGATGAGCAGAGTTTCCATAGCTCCCTCTCCCCAGACGCCTCCTTCAGCTCCTCAGAGGGTCCTTCAGCTCCTCAGAGGCTCCTTCAGCTCCCCAGACGCCTCCTTCAGCTCCTCAGAGGGACCTGCAGCTCCTCACACGCCTCCTTCAGCTCCTCAGAGTCTCCTTCAGCTCCTCAGAGGGTCCTTCAGCTCCCCAGACACCTCCTTCAGCTCAGACACCTCCTTCAGCTCCTCAGAGGGTCCTTCAGCTCCTCAGAGGGTCCTTCAGCTCCCCAGACACCTCCTTCAGCTCCTCAGAGGGACCTGCAGCTCCTCAGAGGGTCCTTCAGCTCCCCAGACACCTCCTTCAGCTCAGACACCTCCTTCAGCTCCTCAGAGGGTCCTTCAGCTCCTCAGAGGGTCCTTCAGCTCCCCAGACACCTCCTTCAGCTCAGACACCTCCTTCAGCTCCTCAGAGGGTCCTTCAGCTCCTCAGAGGGTCCTTCAGCTCCCCAGACACCTCCTTCAGCTCCTCAGAGGGACCTGCAGCTCCTCAGAGGGTCCTTCAGCTCCCCAGACACCTCCTTCAGCTCAGACACCTCCTTCAGCTCCTCAGAGGGTCCTTCAGCTCCTCAGAGGGTCCTTCAGCTCCCCAGACACCTCCTTCAGCTCCTCAGAGGGACCTGCAGCTCCTCAGAGGGTCCTTCAGCTCCCCAGACACCTCCTTCAGCTCAGACACCTCCTTCAGCTCCTCAGAGGGTCCTTCAGCTCCTCAGAGGGTCCTTCAGCTCCCCAGACACCTCCTTCAGCTCAGACACCTCCTTCAGCTCCTCAGAGGGTCCTTCAGCTCCTCAGAGGGTCCTTCAGCTCCTCAGAGTCTCCTTCAGCACCTTAGAGGGTCCTTCAGCTCCCCAGACACCTCCTTCAGCTCCTCAGAGTCTCCTTCAGCTCCTCAGACACCTCCTTCAGCTCCTCAGAGTCTCCTTCGGCTCCTCAGAGTCTCCTTCAGCTCCTCAGAGTCTCCTTCAGCTCCTCAGACACCTCCTTCAGCTCCTCAGAGGGTCCTTCAGCTCCTCAGAGGGACCTGCAGCTCCTCAGAGTGAGACTCTCATGTGTGTTTTTAGTTTTTCTGACCCTGATGGAGGCTCTAAACACAGGTGATGTCCTGAGCAGCCTGTTTGTCTGTTTACTGTCTTATGTTATGGTTTTTTCAGGCCTTTTTGGTATTTTTTATTGTTATACTGGACTATATAAATAACCCTGTGTTTGTGGAGCTGAGAGAGCTTCATGTGAAACAGGTCGAGTCTAAAGCACCGATCACAGACTGGTCGGATAAACCCATTCTCAGTTTAATGCCTTTTAGAACAAACATGTACAAACCTAACGACTTCATGTGATCTGACTTTCCTGAGCAGACTCTCCTTTATTTACTCTCAGCTCGTCTTTCCTCCTCTTCTTCCTCCTGTTTCTCGTTCCTGGTCAGTGAGCTGTGTTTTTATCCTTCACCTGGAACGTAACCCGTTCTGGAGCAGTTTAATAATTCAGTGTAAGTTTACACCTCATCAAACTGAAAACCCTGAGTTAAACCTGAAGTACTTCTTGTGCTTTGAACCCACTGCCTGCTCTTGTTCTCAGTTCTCTTTATGTCTCTCTGGCTTTTACATGTTCCTCATTCTTATAACTGTTTTATTTTAAACTAATCTAACAACTTTCACTCTGTATTTCTGCTGAAGTTTCCTGATGAGTCTTTAACAGAGAGAAGCCAAATGAGGCTGTTTTTTTTTCTCGTTAAAAACAGTCCTCTTTGTATTTACATAAAAAGTCCAAATGTCATCAAACAGGAAAGTCACAGTTCCTTCTTCCTTCTTCTAAAAGCTGTGTCAGACCAACCCGACCGCTCTCACCTGTCCTTTGTCTCCGCGATCACCTGCTTCTGCCTGAAAAACCCAACAGAGAACCATTCAAACGTCATGTGACAAAAACAGGAAGTGCACAGTTTGTAAAATAGTAATTACATTGTTCTATGTCGCTCACCTTTTGTCCTTTAGCTCCTTTGATTCCCTTTTTTCCTGCAGCTCCCTGTGAAACAAACAGTGACGCAACACGACAGACTCAGAATTTACACACACTGAACGTTTTAAATCACGCAATTTAAGAAAGAACAAATCACTTCCTTGTCTTTTGTCTCTTTCATAAGCAATAATAGAAAGGCAGGTGAGTAAATACAGTGAAAGAGAACTGAGCCGTCAGTTACTTTTGTTCAGTTCGTTCTCTTTCACAATATTTTATGACAAAAACCTGCCTGTTTTGAAATAAACTATATCTTTACCTTTTCTCCGTCAGGTCCGACCTCACCTTTCGCCCCCTACAGGACACAAAAATAAGTAGATGACAACTTTGCAAACATCTTCAGTTTGATTAAAAAAAAATCTTAATTTTATTTAATTTTATTACTTTATTTGCAACAGAACAATCTTTATTATTTTTACAATTAAACAAGTGAGTTAAACAAAAAGAAACAAAAAGAAAAAAAAAGTTTATTTGGTTGAGCTCCATATTTTTGATAATACTCTGATGTTCTGGTTTGATACTCACCACTGAACCCTGTAAACCTTTAGGTCCTGGTTTTCCCGGGATTCCAGCGTCTCCAGGTTCTCCAATGTCGCCCTGATGAGAAAAACAAATCAATAATCGACAGAAATGAAAGAAAACCAAAGAAAATCTCGGTCTCATTTTAATTCAGTCTCGGACGTCAAAACCAACCAAAACCAAATATGGCATTTATTTGTCTGTTCTTTTGATTCAATTAAAACCTCAATTAATTTATATTTATTTAAAAAATCTTGTTCTAATCTGTTTGCTATTTTTGTGCTTTGTGGTTCTAACTAAAAAACTCAAATTAAAACCTCAGAAAAAAGAAAATCTCATGCACTTTACAACATTACAGAAGTTCATTTGAGCCGGTTCGAGATGGAACAGGATCCGGAACCTGTCTTACTTTGGGACTGACCCTGTTTTTTTTTTTAATTTCGGGAAACTAAGAGCTGCTTTAAACCGCAGTTAGAAACTTCCTCTTTTCAGGTTAAAATGACATTTCCGAAGGGTTCACTGTGACTTTATCAGAGTCATAATGACCTGATGAAACTGACCTGACCTTAAACACATCACATGGATTTTTCTGCTGATGTTATATGTTACTTATTTAACTTAAGCAAGACAAAATGATTAATTCTACCCGTTTATCAAACAAATATGTGCAAAAACTGCTGCAAAAATAACTAATGAAATGCATTTATACTGCACTTTATATGAACTGAACCAGTGTGAACTTTATTTTTCTAACTATATCTTGACTAATTTTGATGTATTTCTTCCCAGGCTTCATGTTTCCTGTTGTTTTTGAATGTTTTTGTTGTTTTACTCACCCCAGCTCCCACTCGGCCTCTTCGTCCTCTCACTCCACGCTCACCTTTACTTCCCTGAAGAAAACAAGACACAAAATATGTTAAATGAGAAAGGAAGCCATACTTTAACAGGTTTTAAATGGATTTCACCAAAACCAACTGGAATTAAAGATGTTTTCAGTGGTATATCCCAATGTATAACTGGTTTTAAATGGATTTCAGCTCATTATAATTTAATATGGGCATGTTTTAGGTGGTTTAACCCATACTTAAACTGCTTTTAAATGGATTTGAACTGACTTTAAATGGATTTTAACTAGTAATAACTGGCTACAGGCATGTTTTAAGTGGTTTAACCCATACTTTAACTGGTTTTAAATGGATCTGAACTGGAGTTTAACTGGTTATAAGTGGATACTGACATGTTTTAAATGGTTTAACCAGTACTTTAACTGGTTTTAACTGGATTTCAACTGGTTATAACTGGCTACGGACATGTTTTAAGTGGTTTAACCCATACTTTAACTGGTTTTAAATGGATCTGAACTGGAGTTTAACTGGTTATAAGTGGATACTGACATGTTTTAAATGGTTTAACCAGTACTTTAACTGGTTTTAACTGGATTTCAACTGGTTATAACTGGCTACGGACATGTTTTAAGTGGTTTAACCCATACTTTAACTGGTTTTAAACTGGATATAACTGGAGATTGACATGTTTTAAGTCTGAAAACAGCATCTATGCCAACTGTAAACGTACCCACTCAGTGACCTTCTGTTTCTAAGCAGCTCTTGAATCATTTACGACCCACATTTCCCTGTTGCTGTGCTTCAGACCATTACCCAAACCAGTCCTGGGAGTGTAGCTATAACAACATAACGCCTCAAACATTTACTATTAACAAAGAGTGACCTTCTATATGTTTAACTGGAGTTCTGTTAGAAAATAAATGATCTGAGAGAAAGAAGTCACATTTAATTATATCTAGTGAGGAAACCCCCTACGATGTATAAATAGACACTGTTTCCTCTGAGATATAAAAGCAGGAAGCATGTTATTATCAGGTTGGTGTTTGTAAAGGCCACTGGAGTCATTCGTGAAGCTGCACTCACTGTTTTCATTTCCTAAGAGGTTTACAATGAGCTCATAAAAGAAGAACAGTATGAATTATTAAGTAACATTGCAGTTTCCTCTCCCTTTTGTCAGTGGTCTTTTCATTTGAAATCAGAAACAGTGACTGACAGAGGAGTTATAAGGCATAATGACACGATAAGAACTGATTATTGTCTTTGAAATGGTTTAAACCCAAATAGTTTATTGTAAAATCAATCATGTGTGACAAACAAATCAACAGAGAAAAGGGAGGCAACGTAAAACACAGATAAATACTGTCAATTCAATCACGTAATGTTTAACGAGGAGGAGATAATTGTCGTCCTGACGCTGAAGTCACAGCTAAGCTAACGCTAAACTCTAAACTTCAGTTTGGTCAAATGGATTAGTATTTTGGAGGAAAAAATGGTCTGGTTTTATTTTTTAATAAAAGAGAAGCAGGAGAGGTCCCTAGGCTGATTTTGGAGGAGAGTCTGAGACAGGGACAAAAAAAGAAAATCAGGAAGTGGAGGTTTAAGTGAAGTATTTAATTTAGAGAAAAAACTGTAAAAAAACTGCAGCTCGACCTGAAGCCTGCTCCAAAAGATGCTCATGTGGAGTTAAACTAAAGAGCTGACTCTGGAGGGAGGATCCTGGTGATTGGGAACCAGTTGCAGTGCCCCCAAAGGCGAGGAGTGGTACTGCAGTATTCAGTAGGTTTGGTTGGTTTGACAGAGCTCAGTGTGAACCAGAACCAGACCAAATAGAAACCTTCAACCTTCTTTCTTTATGTGAAGGTTGTAAAATGGTGAGTGTTTACCTTTGGTCCGAATATTCCTGGATCTCCCATCAGCCCCGGGACCCCGATAGGACCCTGACAAACACAGATTAATACAAACACAAACAGGACACGTCTTTATAATATTCTGTACTGTGAGTGTGTAATAAACATGACTCAGCAGGTTAAATATAGCTGACTCACGTCTTCTCCAGGGTCACCGTCGCTCCCTGGAAGTCCGTCGTTCCCTCGAGATCCCTGACACAAACAAAACAAGTCTGAGTAATCCAAATAGAAATCAATTACAGCAGTGTTTCTCTGACGAGGACCACTTTAGATTCGATAGAAATTTAAATACATTTATAAAGAAAACCCTAAATTAAGTTCAGGATTTGGGCTGTAACTGTCTCTTATTTTCTCATTTTTGGCTGTGTTTTCCTTCCTCTTCAGTGTTTTCCGATGACGCCGCAGTCCTTTCGAGGAACGCTGACATCTTAAACTCATTTTTGTCGAGGCGTGTAGTTTTGTCGAATGCTGAGCTCTGCAGCGTGAGACTAAAACCACTGAGATCATCGTTGTCAGGCTTTAATGACCTCAGGCGTGTGATAAAAACGCTTTTGAGTTAAAAAGTGAATCTGTCATGAACATTTGGACCAAATATAAAACGTTTACTTTATATTTTTGATCTTTTTACTGCTCAGTTTATTTATAATGTAAGATTGTGTATTTGCTTTTGCTTTGGATGAAATACAGTGTGAAACTAAAACAATTTAGATGGATTTGAACAGTTTTTAGTCAGATTTGAGCAGGTTTTAGTTGGATTTCAACATGTTTCAGATGGCCTTTAATAGCTTGTGTTTTTGTTTTTGCTTCAGAAGATCTACAGAGTGAAATAACATCATATCGGAGCAAATGAGAATGTGCAGTTTTATTGACTGAACTTTGTAAGAACTGTGTGGAAAATGTGTAAACGGCAGAGAAAACATCACCTCAAACTAACGCCCGACTTATTCTTGTTGAGTCAAAAAGAAAAACTCTTACAGTTGTGTTTTTTATGAAACATGCAGCAAAAAGACACTGTCATTGTTGACCCAAAATGACATTTTCCACTGAGAGCAGCGTGTGACTGTAGGGTTAAAGCTGGACGATATATCACGATATGTCACGGATTTTATTAAGTTTTACATGGATCTGAGAGGCGTTGGATTTGAACAGGTTTTAGTTGGATTTGAATAGGTTTTAGTTGGATTTGAACAGGTTTTAGTTGGATTTGAGCAGGTTTTAGTTGGATTTAAGCAGGTTTTAGTTGGATTTAAACAGGTTTTAGTTGGATTTGAGAGGTTTTAGGTGGATTTGAATAGGTTTTAGTTGGATTTGAATAGGTTTTAGTTGGATTTGAATAGGTTTTAGTTGGATTTGAATAGGTTTTAGTTAGATTTAAACGGGTTTTAGTTGGATTTGAATAGGTTTTAGTTGGATTTGAATAGGTTTTAGTTGGATTTGAATAGGTTTTAGTTGGATTTGAGCAGGTTTTAGTTAGATTTAAACGGGTTTTAGTTGGATTTGAATAGGTTTTAGTTGGATTTGAATAGGTTTTAGTTGGATTTGAGCAGGTTTTAGTTGGATTTGAGCAGGTTTTAGTTGGATTTAAGAAGGTTTTAGTTGGATTTGAGAGGTTTTAGTTGGATTTGAACAGGCTCTAGTTGGATTTAAATAGGTTTTAGTTGGATTTAAACAGGTTTTAGTTGGATTTAAACAGGTTTTAGTTGGATTTGAGCAGGTTTTAGTTGGATTAGAACATTCTTTAGTTGGATTTGAGAGGTTTTAATTGGATTTAAACAGGCTTTAGTGGGATTTGAGCAGTTTTTAGTCAAACTTGAGCATGTTTTAGTTGGATTTGAGCAGGTTTTAATTGGATTTGAGCATGTTTTAATTGGATTTGAACAGGTTTTAGTTGGATTTGAACAGGTTTTAATTGGATTTGAACAGGTTTTAGTTGGATTTACACAGGTTTCAGATGGTCCTTAGCAGGTTTCTGAATCCCTCTGACTCCTCACTGCTTCCTTCACTGAGCTGTAACAAAAACCCCATGAGTCTGGACTTGGATCAGTCTGGACTTGAACTTGATCCCAGTCCCTCTTGGTCTAGATTATATCAGGTCCTACAGTAAACTCAGAGTGAATCTAAACTGAAACTCACTGTTGGACTGTATTTTTCAACCCCACTACTGCCCCCTGTCTGCTCTTAGTGGCATTGCAGTCTTTACAATTTAAATATATAAAGTTATTCATTGGCTTAACTCACTCACTAAAACTTATCTTTATTATATATGCCCCAGGTAAAATAGAAATAGAAATGTTTTCCTGCAAAAGTCTGGAATAAAACTCACAAAACTCTGTATGTGTACAGTGGATTATTTTGACCCATGGTGCATCTTAGTGATTATTTGATTTAAGTTAAATTTATTTGATGTCTTTTTTCATATCTACATCTTAACATAACTTTTTATTGAATTTTTTTGTGTTTTTTATTTATTTATTGGCCTGTTTTCATTGCTTTCTCTTTTAAGTCTATCGATGGGTGTATTTATGCGGCATTTGGTCGATCACGGTTGTTTTAAATGTGCTGTAGAGTGATAAGAACAGCTGGAGAGGAGAGAGCTGTAAACAGATATTAACAGAGATTGATTTCAGGTCTATTTACGAACGACACGCAACACAAGCTCAAGAAAAACAGATAAAAACAGCTTCGAAACCAAAGATTACAGGCTAATTAGCATAAATCAACACAGTGAACATATTATTGTTAGAGATGAAGCTAAAGAGGCTAATATCTTTGTCTCCTGTGACAGACTAGAGCAAAAAAATGAGAAAGAAACCATTTTTAGCGCATTCTTAAAAGCAATATAGACAAATTAAATAAAAAGCAGCGCCTAACTCCGCTGTAATCACTTCAGACTCAGCTGACGTTATAAAATACATCTACATTTGAGGTTTCTTTGCATTTACTCATTTAATATCACATTAAATAAATACGTAATATTTCAACATACAGTAAATGTACAGTAAAAGTAAAAGTAACTCATGACTCATGACTCTAAAATCTGAACTGGTCCAGAGTCAGAAAAACGTCACAGTTTGACAGAGTTTGACTTTGGAGACTCAATAAACTCCTGTGAGAAACTTTCACTTTGACTCAGGTTATTCATCTCACAACTGAAAGTAAGAGTCCAGACCGATGAGTGTCAGGTGAAAGATGCTGGTGGGCTTTCTGTAAAACCCAAAACGTGAGTCACATTTAGCATTTTCTCATTAACGCTCAAATATAAATGACCAAAGACCTAGAACTACAGCTTAAATCAAACTAAATCAAGACTAAAACTAAGAATAAAGCACAGCAAAGGCAAGAGTGAAACCCCTCTTTTTGCCAAAAACATTAAAATAATCCAAATATTCCACATAGTTATTGGAATACGTCATGTTTCCTGATATTCTGCAGACGCTGAGTAGAAAAGCAGAAGACGTTGGGATGTTTATGGAACAGAAGGGTCTCTGGTCTTTCCTCAGACTTTATTTACTCTTTTTAATCTAAACAGGAATGTCTCAGAGGAAGGAAACCATCTGTGTCTCATCTCAGGTTTTAGTTGGACTTGAACAGGCTTTAGTTGGACTTGAACAGGCTTTAGTTGGATTTGAACAGGCTTTAGTTGGATTTGAACAGGTTTCAAATGGATTTAAACAGGCTTTAGATGGATTTGAACAGGTTTTAGATGGATTTAAACAGGTTTTAGATTGATTTGAACAGGTTTTAGATAGATTTGAACAGGTTTTAGATAGATTTGAACAGGCTTTAGTTGGATTTGATCAGATTTAAGCTGGATTTGAACTGGTTTTGTTTAGATTTAAACAGGTTTTAGTTTTTTAGTAATTTTTCATGATATGAATTTCAAAATAAAAGCAGCCATTACAGAAAATGAAAGTAGCTAAAACACAATTTTTAAATAAATGAAAATAAAAGTGACAGTTTACTTTAGAATCACTGGTACTTTTTTCTCTTTAATAAAAATATTGTGGTAGATTTTAAATGGAAAGATGGTTTCATCAGGTCTAACGTGTGACTTGGTGTGTTCAGGAAACGTGTGACTAGAGTCAGGAGGATGTGATTATCATGAGGTTTAGTGATGAAACCATGGCCTAAACCAGGTCTAAACTGGACTAAACCAGGACCAAAGCCAAGATCAAACTGAGGCTAAATCAAATCAGAGTCGAGGCCGATTAAACACAAAGAAGAGATTTAAAAACACACAGATTGTGTTGTTTTCTGTTTTGTTTGTATTTTTCCCTCCTGCTGCAGATGTGTTACAGTGATTTAAATCATGTCTGTATTAATTCTGTATTAATAATAACATGTCTCTATAGGCCCTGCTCCAGTCTGATTGTTGTATTTCTGTAACACGTTGTGAGTTCTTAACGCAGGCGTTTTCACACTTTCAGGTGAGAAAACGCCCTGAGAAACGACGGGGCTTTACGTCTTGAAGAGAAAGACCCCGACTCTTATCTCAGAGCTCTTTTCTGTTCTTTTATTCATGGACGTACCTTTGGTCCTGATTCTCCGGTGGCTCCTGGTTCTCCTGGATAACCCTGAAAACACGACAAACACAATGAACTACAGCCTGAGAAACACTAAATCCTGTGAATACTCCAGACTGACCCAGAGGGAATTAGACTCTGGTTTATTTTACTATATTATATTTTCAGATTAAGTTTATTGAATCCTCACATTGTATCCTCGTTCTCCAATGTCTCCTCCGAATCCTGGAGCTCCGGTCTGACCCTGAACGTCACATAAAAACCTGTCAGTGTCAGAACGTTTTAATGAGAAAACACTGGTTTGTTCTCAGTGACCCTTCACCTTTGCCCCGTCGCGACCCTGTGGACCCTCTTTGCCTTCGTCGCCTGAAGATCCCTGAACAAACACGAAAAAGTTGAGTTAGCTCCGTATCCATCACAAACTGCTGCTAAAAAAAGTCTTTATGATGTTATTAATGTGTAATAACAGCAGAATGTGATGGACATGTTTTATATATATATTTTTATTATTATTATTTATTACAATTATTTAATTTTCCTTGTACCATGACAATAAAGTTTAATTCTAATTAAACATATTATTTTAAATTTATGCATGTATTTATTTATTTAAATAAATCATGTATTTTTTAAATTATTTAATCATTTATATAATATAGAGTATAGGAGAGGAGAGAATAATCCTTATATTCAGTTGTGTTATTATTTCTGTTTTTACTCTTTTGTTGTGGACCGATAAAAAGATAAATGTAATAATGGCTAAAACTGGAATTAATTTTCGTTTTTCAGTTTATTTTTTTTATTTTTTATCTTTTTGCTAAATCATAAAACATATTAATTATTAATATTTTATTGTAACTTTTAGTCTTTACCTTGATTCCTTTCCCTCCTTTTGGTCCAGAAGCTCCAGCGTCTCCTGCAGGGCCCTAAAACAAACAAACAAATAAACAAACAAACAAATAAATAAATAAATAAACTGATAAGAGCAGTGGGCTCCATTTAGAAACATGACTCTTGACTTTAATTATCACGTCTCTTCATTTACAGAAAACTCATTAAATCAATCGTCTGCTGAACTCAACATGACTCATGAAAACTACAACTACAGTCGTCTCTGACACAGATCTGACACGGGTCTGAGTCACGTTGGAATCAGACGCTCGATGAAAGACCACAGAGATCTGGAAGCGTCTGGTCCTGAGGTGGTCTTTGTTGAGGCTGGACTTTAGGGGATTTCCGTCAGGTCTTTGTCTGGACTTGAACATTCTCTCCATTGTGTTCATTTACAGGAAGTGCATTATCCTTTGTTTCGGCTCAAGAATAGAATTTCAACGGAAAACAAAACATTAAACCTATGATAAAAATGAATGGGATTTGATAAACTGAACAGAAACTGAATTTATGTTTTTCTGGTTGAATTCTACACATTTATTTAATTGTTGTTGATTTCACTTTTTCATTCTGGAGGAAAAATAATTCACTTTAACTCTATGTGCAGCTGGTATCAGTGGCTAAGTATGTTTACATGTTTTTTTATTTGTTTTTTTAAATGTTCTTTATTATTTCTTCTATTATATCTGTAACTAAAGACAATCTGGGAGAAGTATTTAAAGTTATCATCTAGAAATGGAATAGAATTAGTCAAAATCTCACAAAACTGTCAAGACATTTCAAGGTCTAATACAATTCAATAGTGTCAATAATTTTTATTTTCAGTTTTCATTTTTTGTCTATGATTTATTTAGTTTTTATAATTATATTTATTATTAGCCGTATTAAATTTGTTATTCCCTGTTTTGTGTAAAAAAAATCCAGTCATTAAAAAAAGAAGATACAATTTTAATTCTAATGGCTTTTATATTTCAAAAACTACACATATATTTCTCAGCCCCAGCACAAAGTGACCTAATTTTTCTAATTTAGTGATTGACAGGTCTAAGGCCCCGTTTAATACTGACTTTTTATTATTTTATTTTTACTTTCTTTTACCAACATTTGGGGAAGTGTTTGTCCTGTTTAATGAACGAAAATTTACACAAAATACAAAAAAACTATAAAAAAATGATTTTATCTTTCTATACGTCATGTTCTGGTCGGTCCCTAAAGTCCTGGTGTTGTCTGGTCTTGCTCTGTTTGAGTCTGGTCTCATTTTGTTTTAATTCTTACGGTTCCTCCTCGAGCTCCGACTCCTCCTCGAGGCCCTTCCAAACCACTGTCTCCCTGGAATCACACAAAAACCTGTTAAAACCTGTTTATCTCTAAAATAAAACTCAGTCGAAGCAGAAAGAGTGGCTCATTTTTGACAGAAGCACAATGTCTGACTAAAAGAACCACAATAGTTGTTGCAAAAAAGTGCTTTGGAAGACACTAAAAACAAACGAAAATCAAAAAATTAAACATTAATAAACTCTAAAATAATAATACAGAATATAAAGTGAATAAAGCTACAGACACATTGGATGTAAGCTGCTGTTCATTGTTTTTTCTTGATTGTTTGGTGAAGTACAGTCACTGCTTGATGTCAGTGAGCTGCAGCGCCCCCTGGAGGACAACAGGGTAAAGACCGTGTGTTCTAATGTGTCTGGCTCTAAATCAGGGTTCATCGACTAAATTTACTCAAAGACCAGTTTGTTTCTCCCCAAAGCGCTCAAAATAAAATGTATGGTAAATAAATACATACAAACCTTTGCTTTTTCTTAATATTTTATTAGATTTTTTTTACGGTTAAATATATTATTGTTTTAGTTTTTTGACTCTTTTTAACTTTGAGATTATTTAAAGAAAAAAACAGCCGTAACAGAGAACTACCACTTTGTCCTCGTTCTTAAAAGTAAACAGAATAAATCACAAACGACACTTCATTTAAATAATCGTCTGAACAGAGGATTAAAGGTTGTCTTTCACTAAATGAGCTCAATTTCAGTCTTTTTTTTTTTTAGCTCTACCTGTTTTTGATGATTACTGTCTGTCCCCTTTTTATAATTACAGGCAGATTTTTGAGTAATTTTTCATGATTACAGACAAACAGCAATAGATTCAATATCAAAAATTAAATGGGTTAAAACCTACTCACATTAAAATCAAGGTTTACTCTGGATTTAAATGAATTCTAGAGCCTCCTTCAGATTTTGATCACTCTCTAAAGAACATAAAAAAAATCAGGACAGCACTCGTTTCTGTCGTGTTTTTCCACAACTTGTTTCCGCCAAGTAAGAGCTTTTATGGTTTTGTCTCTGTTTCAAAAAGACTATAATCTAACTCATAATCAGAGTCATTTTGATCAAACTAAAATGAATCGTTTAATTGTGTCATCGTTTAAAGCACGAGTTGGATTCAAAACGATCTGGATCACAACTGTTTTAATGTTTTCTTGATGTTTTACTGCTTGATCTGTTCCAGTGATTGTACAAAATAGTGATTATGTTGTTTATTTCTTTAATGTTCATGTTGATTGTTAATCTTCTGGATAAATAAAGGTTAAATAAAACTAAAAAAGTCTCAGGAAGTGCATCTACAACCAGCCCATGTTTAAGAAAGACATTTAAAACCATCAACCCTCTGCTCTGTTTCTCCAGATGGACATTATTTTATTTATTTTTTATAATAAATAGAAATAAAGGTGTGTTACCTTGAGTCCAGAGTCTCCTCCTTCTCCTGGATCTCCCTGGACTCCTGCTTCTCCCTGGAACCACACACTGAATAATTCACTCTCTTCCTCTGGGTTTTAAATCGTTTTTGTGAATCTGTGAAACTCACCATTCCTCCGTCAAAACCGGACGCTCCCTCCTCTCCCTCCAGCCCCGGGTCGCCCTAAAACCAGAGGTCAAAGGGCATAACTGTCACTAACAACAACTTTAATCATCTTTAACAAATTTAAAATGAAGATCCAACCAGACAGCATTATTATACATTCCACTGATTTAATTTAAAACAATTTAAAGTCTAATTAATCCACATTTGGTTTGTTTTTTTAATGAAAAGCGAAGTTAAACACCGCTTGCCTTCAAAATAAAAGCCTAAGAGCAAAACAGCAAGAAAAAATAGCAAAGTACGTATTAATCTTTTTTGTTTATTTTGTTTTGTTTCCAAACTAAAGCTCTTTAAATCATAGATAAAGGAGATAAAGAATCGTAGATGAGGACCCACCACTGGCCCCGGGTCTCCTCTTCGGCCCTGGACTCCTTTAGTGCCTTTATAACCCTGAAATAAACAAATAAATGTCATTAAAACACACTTTTTTTGCAGCTGTGTTGAGTTTGTCGGTCGTTAAACCTCTCACCTCTCGTCCCTGAAAACCTGGTCCTCCAGATGTACCCTGAAAGCCTCTGAAACCCTGAGGAAAAAGAGAAAAATATACATTAAACATGTTTCGTATTAAATAATTAAAATTAATGATCAAAATCTATCTAGATGTTTATAAAAGTGTTGATGAAGAGCTCACCTTTGGTCCAGCGAAGCCAGCGAAGCCCGGTTCTCCAGGTTCACAGTTACACTCGGTCGGACCCTCCTCCAGATCTCCAGACTGTTCCTCCGACGAGTCTGTGTCCAACGGCACCTGAACGCAACACAAAACACACACAAGGGATTATGCACAACGCACTTAAACACAACAGAACGATACACTCAGAGAATAACACGAGAATCTTTAATCCAATGAGAGCAACTGTAAAAAAATGGATTTGAACAGGTTTAACATGGATTTGAGCAGGTTTTAGTCAGATTTAAACAGGTTTTACCTGGATTTGAACAGATTTTAGATGGACTTGAACAGGTTTTACATGGAGTTGAATAGCTCTTAGATGGATTTGAACGAGTTTTAGTTGGATTTGAGCAGGATTTAGTTGGATTTGAACAGGTTATAGGTGGATTTGAACATGTTTTAGTTGGATTTCAGCAGGTTTAGATGGATTTGAACAGATTTTTCTCAGATCTGAACAGGTTTTTCTCAGATCTGAACAGGTTTTACTCAGATCTGAACAGGTTTTACTCAGATCTGAACAGGTTTTACTCAGATCTGAACAGATTTTACTCAGATCTGAACAGGTTTTACTCAGATCTGAACAGGTTTTACTCAGGTCTGAACAGGTTTTACTCAGATCTGAACAGGTTTTACTCAGATCTGAACAGATTTTTCTCAGATTTTAACAGGTTTTACTCAGATCTGAACAGGTTTTTCTCAGATCTGAACAGGTTTTACTCAGATCTGAACAGGTTTTACTCAGATCTGAACAGGTTTTACTCAGATCTGAACAGGTTTTTCTCAGATCTGAACAGGTTTTACCCAGATCTGAACAGATTTTTCTCAGATTTTAACAGGTTTTACTCAGATCTGAACAGGTTTTTCTCAGATCTGAACAGGTTTTACTCAGATCTGAACAGGTTTTACTCAGATCTGAACAGGTTTTACTCAGATCTGAACAGGTTTTACTCAGATCTGAACAGGTTTTTCTCAGGTCTGACTGTGGTACCTGGATGGACTCCTGGTCTTCTTTGGCGTAGTGAGACTCTGCCGTCGTGGCGTAAGGTAAGGCCTCCTCTGTGATCATCGTTACCTGTGAGGGGGCGGGGCCAAAGCGCTCAAACTCCGCCCCCTCTGGAGGCGGGGTCGGCTCCGGGGGGTACTCTGAAAAACACAGGAGTATCAGACTTTTATCTATAGTTTATACAGAATTTAGCCACAAAAAAGGACAAAGTTTACTCTCAGAACAGAAAAGAGAGATGGATGAACGAACGAGAACATCCACAGACTTTAACTTTTTTAAAAACAGTGGTTAAAAAGGTGAAATATTCATCTATAATTTGAGTTTACCTGGACGAGGAGCGGCTAAACTCTCGATCGTGGAGCCTTCGTAACTGAGATCTTCTCCTGAACACAGACAACAACAATATTTTACATTTCTTCATCCATTTATTATTATTTCTTCTTTAATAAACACCAAAATAGCTCATAACTGACATATAACTACACTTCTAGTCTTTGTGGGTGTAGTGTGAGTTTTTGTTCCCTTTTCTCTTGTACACAGCTCTGTTTGAACATATTTCACTGTAAATGAAGATGATATAAGAACAAACTGTAAATGACATGAACATGGCTCTGAAACCTGTGTCTGCTTCAGTAAGACTCAGGACTCACACCTGGACTGAGTATTTCTGAGCACCAGACGCAGTTCTACAGGGATGCAGAAGATGGTATTACACCCTCAACTAAACATCCACAACAGATAACAACAAATTCTTTCTACAATATGTCATTTTAAAAGACATATTCCCTCCAATGTACATGGTTTAAGAGAATATCTGAGTCAAAACCACATCTGTCTGATTCATCATCGTCAGGCTCTGATTAGTTTTAGATTAAAAGCTGTAAATATGAAGGAGTTTTACTTTTTAAAATGAAAAATGATGATGAGAAAGAGACATATTTGCAGCAGAGAACATATAATCTGCCTGGATACAACATTCACATGCCACACTATTGTGCAGATTATATTTAACCCTATGGCTCGTTGGTCTAGGGGTATGATTCTCGCTTTGGGTGCGAGAGGTCCCGGGTTCAAATCCCGGACGAGCCCATTTCCTTTGAGTCACACAGAGTTCTCCTGAAGAGTCTAATGCTTTCTACTGAAACAGGAACAAGAATGTGGCTGTGATCATTGTCGAACAGCGACTGAGACAGAAATGATGCTTCTTCTTTTGTTTTAGGAGAAATTCCCTGAACACATTTGTTGTTTTTGACATTTAATTTAAAATCTCTTATAAATCTCTTTTAAAAGTCTGGTTGTAGCTGCACTTGTACATTCTCTACTGAGTGTGTTGCCCTCACATTAAACCTGCAAAATCTCACACTGAAGCAGAAATGAAAAAAAAAAATCCATGTATTTGAAGTAAATGAAGATTTCTAAATCCTGTGCCACTTCAGTTTGGATGAGTTTCTCCTGAAGAAGCTTGTCTTTCCAGAGAGACGTCATCAAAGTGTTTCCAAATGAGACGGAAATCAGAGTTAAAGCAGCTTTTTAGAAAATAATGAATACAAAAAACAGAGTAAATCTTGGAGTGCACTGCTGGACTAAACTGTTTCTGGTTTATCCCCAACACCAAGAAAGTCTCTTTTTAAAGTTCTATTTGTGTTAAATGTAATGTCGACAATAAATGCAAATAATGTTTTAATTTAGGCTTATTTCAGTCTGATAAATATTATGATTTTTCTAATTATGGGGCTTAATGTGCAAGCTCTGCCAATTATCTTTAAATACTAACTTTAACAAATCAACATTAACTCTTCAGTTGTAGTTTTAAGTTACTCTTTGGTCATTTATCCATAAAAGTGTCAGAAACACGCTTCTATAAACGGCCTCGAGGCTTGTTTGTGAGCGTTTGAGTTAAAACCGTGTCAGACCTGAGTGGTTTCCTGAGAGTTCGTCCTGAGACAGAGATGAGGCGACACAGAGAGTTAACAGCAGCAGCCGAGAGACGAGGCACATCTGAAACAAACAACAAACAAACAACTCTCAGGTTTATCTGAAACACTTTTAGATCCGGACGTTACTGCTGCAGCCTCCACAGAAACGTCTGGGAGTTTTGGAGAGTTGGATTTAGTGAAGAGTGAGGAAGTCAAAACCTCCTTCTGCTACTAACATAATTTAACTGAATGAATTTACAGCTGGATTAGAGTACTTTCTAAGATGTTTTTGGTGCTTCTGTTGTGGTATTTGAGACAGGTCTTGGTCTAACTTGGTCCTCAGTTTAGGTTAAAAACTATTTACAAGCTCGATGAATAAAAAGAAAGACTAGAAACAGACCTCAGTGAATGGTTCTGACCAGTGTTAGCTCACTAAATGTATTTTATTGAATGTAATTTGCTCAGATTTGATATTTGAATGTGGCTCGTTGGTCTAGGGGTATGATTCTCGCTTCGGGTGCGAGAGGTCCCGGGTTCAAATCCCGGACGAGCCCTTCACATTTAAATGAAAGTTACACTTGACTTGGTTGAGTTTCTCCTGAATATTCCTCTGAGCTTTGTCCAGAGAGAAACACACCACAGGGTTCTATATCAACATGGACGTGACACAAACTTCGGTCTCGTTCGGTGCGTTTTCCAAAACTAAAGGACCATCTGCTGGAAAATTGAGCCAAAAATAAGCTTAATTTGATTCAAAAGTCAGTGACATACAAGTCATTCTCTAAAAAGTTAAAACAGTGGATGATTAACGCATAAACATGTCTTTTGTATGTTTTGTGTCTTTAATATATATAATTATATTTTCCTGCTGCTTTCCACTCATTTTTTCTCAATGTTTTGTTTTCTTGTTTGTTCTGAACTGTCCATGTTCTGTGTTTGTGCATTTCTTTTCATGAAATATTATTTCAGTGAAATACAGATGAAAAATCACATTTTTGATATAGTTTTTATCTCTTGTTTAGTCTAACATCATGAGTGTTATTATTGTCCTCGTCTCATTCATCTCTCTTTGTGTTAGATTAATTCTCTGAACCACGTTTGTTGTTTTTTTATTTGATTTTCTAACATTTGGCTCAGATTTTCCCATCTTTTAAAAGCCGGTTGTATTCAGCAGCGTTTGCTGAATATGTGTCGCCTCGTCTTCTGTAAACAAAGCCCTGAGTGGAGTTTGAGTGTGAACTGAGGTCTGTGGGAAAGACTCATCGACCAAAAGGAGCTCTGGGCTTTAGAGGAGACACTTCTGCTCAGCATTAAACACAGAAAACCACACAGTCTTCATTCATTACAGTGAAGAGCCGCCATGTTGGGCAGGTCAAGAGAGGAGGGTCATATCATAAAATCTGAACCATATTGTGATCAATTCTGAAAACATTAAGCTTTATACCTCATTAAATATTGACTTTATGTTGTTAAATGGTGTGATTTTTGCTTTAGGTGCAAAAGGTCCTGGGTTCAAATCCCACACAAACCTACATTAAACACAGATGGAAAAGTTTACATTTGTTTTTGGGGAAAAAAAGTAAAGCTATTTCTCAAAAGTCTCTTAAATCAGGATCAAATATCTTTAAAACAAACATAAAAATGAATAAATTGTTATGAAATGTTAATAGATTTTGGCAAAATGTAAATAATAGGAGCAATAATCAAACAAATATCAAAAGGCAAAACACAATTATTCACATTCTTTCTGTTTGTTTGTTTATTTACTTAATTTATCTTCAGGGTCTATATTTGATGTGTTGGTCTTGCTTTTATATTTGGCTTAAAAGATAGAATTAAAGCTATAGAGAAGAATTCTGTGTTGATTTGTTTGTTTTAATCTGTCAAAAGAATTTAATCTAAAACAAAAACAGATCCAAAGCTACAGACGAAGAGCTGTGTTTAAATGTATTAATGTTTTATTTATGATGTTTTCACTTTTAGGCCTTGATATAATCTTAATGAATTATAAAATGATAATCTTACCTTTCTGCCCATGATGATGATGATGATGATGAAGTCTGTAAATCCAGTCAGTTCTTTTCTGAAAAAGACTTAAACAGATGTAGATTTTCCCTGAGTTTTCTCTACAGCATTTTCCCAGGTTTTGGTCCCGTTCCTCTGTTCTCAGTCTCTGAGGCTAAAACCTGGACTAAACCAGGACTAAACCAGGACTAAAGATGAAGATCCCTCAGGTTCCCAGGCTCTGACGGATTTTCTCCTCTTTTTGTCCGTTTCTCTGTTTCTCAGCTTCGTGACAAATACCTGAGTCCAGCTTCAGTTCGGGACATAGTCAGGTCAGGTTTTACCCAGGTTTTATCAGGTTTTATCAGGTTTTAGAGGCCAGTGGCAAAACTTTACACTCGTTTTTTATTGCTGTTGTTGATTTTAATCTCTTAAACCGAGGTACACTTCACTCTTACGATAATTATGAGACTAAACCAGGATTAAATTAAGATTACACTTCTTCTTCTTCTTCTTCTTCACTTTGGCTCAGTCTAAGACCAACGACTAAACCAGGACTAAACCAGGTCTAAACCAGGACTAAACCAGATCTAAACCAGGTCTAAACCAGGACTAAACCAGGTCTAAACCAGATCTAAACGAGGTCTAAACCAGGACTAAACCAGGACTAAACCAGATCTAAACGAGGCCTAAAGTAGGTCTAAACCAGGACTAAACCAGGTCTAAACCAGGTCTAAACCAGATCTAAACGAGGCCTAAAGTAGGTCTAAACCAGGACTAAACCAGGACTAAACCAGGTCTAAACCAGGACTAAACCAGGTCTAAACCAGGACTAAACCAGGACTAAACCAGGCCTAAAGTAGGTCTAAACCAGGCCTAAACCAGGTCTAAACCAGGACTAAACCAGGACTAAACCAGGACCAAACCAGGTCTAAAGTAGGTCTAAACCAGGTCTAAACCAGGACTAAACCAGGCCTAAAGTAGGTCTAAACCAGGCCTAAAATAGTTCTAAACCAGGACCAAACCAGGTCTAAACCAGGACTAATCTAGGCCTAAAGCAGCTTATTCTTTGACACTATTCTACTTTTGTCTGAAGCCGTAACCTCTGACCTTTGACCCAACTCTGACACTGCTTTAACATATTTCACAGAGTTCTCAGACAAAGAGTAAACAATGACAAAACAAGAACAAAAAAAAAACCCCAAAAAATTGTTCCCTTTTATTTTTATTGAAACTTTTCTCAGACTTTTTTTCAGTTTCAGTTCAGTTTTTTTCTTTGTTTATTGTAGAAGATAATGTAGACTATTTATGTCTCTGGATTTAATTTATTTAGAATTATTGCTCAGAAAAAAAAAACCACTCCTGATACAAAGGAGGCTGAGAATGACTTTTTATTGTGGACAGAGGATAAAAATGGAGCTGTGAGGTTTCTGGAGCCAGGAAGTGACGACCATATAAGGAATAATACGGATTCTGTAGCATTAATAAAGTTTAGAGTTGAGCCTTTCCACGTTCTTTTATTAGAAAACGTTCCTCTTTGATGAAAACCATAAACTCCCCAAACGACCGCAGTAAACTTCACTTCTTCTTTTCCCTTTCGTCTCGTTTCCTTTTCTTTTTCTTCTTCTTTCGTTCGTGATGAGGCTCGTCGTCAGAGCGAGAATCTCTGAAGAAACAAAAACAAAACTGATTTATTTAAAGATTCAACACAACCTGGTTTTATTTAAATGAAAAAAGAAAAATATTTATCCGTTCCCTTTATTTATCGTCTTACCTCCTTTCTTTGCTTCATCCTCAGCCTTTTTCTTTACTTCTTCCTTTATCAATACTTCTGTTCATTCTAGCATCCTTTTCTTCTTGTTCTTTTTCTTTCATCCTTTCTTTTTTCTACCTTCATCCTTCCTTCTCTCATAAGACCTTCCCTCTTTACTTCATCCTTTTTCTTTATTTCCTTAATTTCTTCCTGCATTTCCCTGTTTTTTCCACCACTCTCTTTCTTTCTTTCAATAAATAACGGAAGAACAGTTTTAAAACCCTCACCGTTCCCTCTTCTTCTTCTTCTTCTTGGTTTCTCTGTCGTGGCTCCGGCTGCGATGGCGTCCTCCGTGAGACTCAGGCGACGGCGAGCGGCTCTGGTTCAGACGACGCCTGCACAAAGAATAAAACATAATCAATGTACGGCGTTTTAATTAGAAATATTCCACACAATTCTGGGTAAAACTAAGAGAAAAGAGTGGGGTTCAATCAAGACTTTATATGATTTTTGTTCTGCAGTAAGTCCTGGTTTAGTCCTGCTTTAATTCTTGGTTTAGTTGTGATTTTGTCCCATGTTTTGCCCTGTTCTAGTCCAGGTCTAGTCCAGGTCTAGTCCAGGTCTAGTCCAGGTCTAGTCCAGGTCTAGTCCAGGTCGAGTCCAGCAAGTTCATTGTGTTTTTTTATTGTTAATTTCTCTATATATATACAGAGGAATTGAATGCTTAAAAATAAAAATAAAATAAAATAAAATAAAATAAGCGTTTGATGTGGTTATTAAATACGACCAATATCAGTTTTCTCCGTTCTCTCATCTTCATGTGTTGAATTCTCTGTCACTTCCTGTATTTGGTGAAAGTCTTTTTCGCTTTTTCACAAATGAACTAGACCTTGGTTCAGTTTGGGTTCGGACCGAGACTGAAGATTTGGTTCAGACTAAACGGGAAACTCAGAAGTTCAGATGTTGATTACCTCTGGGACGAAGGCTCTGACGTCGTGTCCTGCTCTTCCTCCTCGTCTCTCCACTGTTTGGACAGTTCCTCCGAGTGGACCTTTATAACTTCTCGAATCACCTGCGAAGTCAGAGCGAGCTTTAAACACACACCAAATCCACGTCTAAACCAAAAACAGAGAAAGAAGGAAACTTATCTGTCTTCTAGTTACTTTTTTATGTTACATTTAGATTATTTAAAAGTGGACAGTGCCAGAGTTGAGTTTAATCTGTTCTTGACGTTAACAGGACTTTAAAATACAAATAATAAAGACACCACAGACACAAAACAAACAACACGCAAAACTGAGCTCAGACGTAAGACAAAAATTAATTTCATTCATTTTTTTAAATTCCTGATCATGAAAGAATGAGTGCTTCTGACAAACTCTCTTTCATCTAAAGCCTTTTGTCTTGAAGCCGTCCTCTTAAGGTGAGAACAGTGGAGCGTTTCCTCCGGTTTTTACCTCGGTGTAGGATTTCTTGGTGATGTGGACGTTCTTGGCTCGATAAGACTGTCTCCGTCTCTTGTAGTCTCTCATCTCGGCCATCAGCTCCAGGTGAGTTTTGGGCTCGTTCTGTCCTTCGTCTGTGACAGAAACACTGGGTTTTACAGACTGAAGGTTTTAGACACTGAGGGAATCATCTGTGAATCTAAAGACTTGGAATTAAGATGTTATTTGTGATTTAATTCAGTAGAAAAGGGTAAATCTAGATGTGAAAGGCAGCAGAGTCATAAGGCTGTCTTCATGTCCTTCACAAGTTGATAAATTGACATAAAATCAAGAACAATTGTATTTAATAAATCGGTGCATGTTTCTCGTCAGACAAAGATCCTAAAAGAGATTTGTTAATTTAATGTGATGCTTTTTTCTTATTAACTCAAGGACATCTTTTCCCGTTTCTCACATACTTTTTTATGAATGAGAAAAAATATCCTGGTGAGACTTAAAGAATAGAGGATGGATATAAAATGATCCATGAACAAGTGATTTTGTGGTTAAAAAACTATGCTTCTTTGAGAATTGTGCTTACAGTGTCACAAAACAGTTGGTTTCACTAAAATAATGTAATTGTTCTTGAAACAAGGGTCGTAGTTCATAATTCTCTAAACCTGAGCTATCACTTTTGTTGTTTCCTTCAGTAAACCTTTAATTTTTGCCGTATCAAATTAGCTTTTTAATAAATGCTGCTAACAAAGGCCTAGTTTAAACAGACCTTTTGAGTTTTGACTGCAATATTTTCCTACCGACCAGTATTTTTCTTTAAGTTTTATTTTTGCCGACCTTTTTAAAGACTTCTGCTGCCCCCTGGTGGCGGCATCTTTCGAGGTGTTGTACCTTTCTGCAGTTTCTTCACCAGATCCACGTACAGGTCCTCGTTGCTGGAGGACGGAGCCTGTTCTTTCCGACGGGACATGACGCCGGTCACGTGATCGTACAGAGCCAGGCGGTCGGCCACGGTGAGGTCACACAGCGCCCTCTGGTGGTTCTGAGGCACGTCCACGGGTTCGCCGCTGAACTGACCTGAGAGACAAGACAGAAGTGTAAACAGCTTTAATATTTTCATTTAAATAAGTCACACACATTGTCACTGAGAGGAGTTTAGTTAAAGTTAGTTTGGTGTGTTTTCTCGAGACACATCAGTGACTAAACATAAACTCACTGCTCCTGTTTGCTTCTCCAAACTATGACCTGCTGAAGCATTCCAGACATTAAAGCTCTCACAGATACACTTAAAAAAAAGACCTTTAAATCTGGTATCTAAAAAGATGGACTACGGTTTAATATAGGCTTAATGAAGATAGTTAGTTATGTGATAGATTTAACTTCCTGAGGTACTTTTGTTTTGGAGAGTTTATGTAGGTAAAGTTAATAAGGCATTTAGGGGCTGTAAATCAAGTATATAAATTACATGCTGCACAGTTCTGGGGTTCAGTTAATGAGGTTAATCAATTTTCTCTCAGAAAGATCAACAAATACATTAAATCTGAGCAAAACTCAGGTGGATCTTTGTCAAATATCTACACAGAAGTCTATCATAATCAGTAAAGCACATTAGGAATGATTAGACTGTGATGAACAAATGCATAAAGCATAAATCTGCTCATTTCTTTTCCCTTGAAGTAAAGGGAAAAAGCCTGTGATGTTTGAAAGGATATATCTGAAAGGATACTGCCTGAAGCAGAGCAGAGTCCAACTAATACTCACCACAGACTCTGCAAAAGGAAAAAAACGTAAAAGTTAAACACACAACAGAGTGTTACAGTGACACCTAGTGGTCTGTTCAAACACCATGTGTCTCTTTAAACTGAGCTGACACCTTGCCAGAAGACTCCCTCCATCTTCATCAGAGGAGCAGCAGATCGAGCCTGAAGAATCACCTGGTGCTGAGTGGATCTGTCTGAAAACACAGATGAAACAGAGGAATGTAACCGAGATCAGACATTTTGAAATGAAAAGATTTTATTTGGAATATATGTTTCTTTTTCATTATTAACATCAGAAATAAGTGCTTAATTTGTGTATTTGATAAGAATTAATATTTTAAACTCAAAATTCTTGTATTTTTCCCACAAGATCCCACATAGAACAAAAGAAGCAGTAAATGAAAATAGTCTGGAAACAAAAAATGTCTCAAGATCAACTGAATAAAACCTTTTCAAGTCTTAATATATAAATTCTACATAAATGCTTCTTTTTCTCTGTTTTGAAGCATTATTTATTTTTAACTAACCCTAAACAAATGTATTCTTTGGATCTACTTT
The DNA here is from genome assembly GCA_036850595.1 of Rhyacichthys aspro. NCBI lineage: Eukaryota > Metazoa > Chordata > Actinopteri > Gobiiformes > Rhyacichthyidae > Rhyacichthys > Rhyacichthys aspro. The sequence continues at coordinate 776,603 of CM072163.1, read as the reverse complement.
CCTGACACGACTATTTTAAATTGAGATCTGAGATCTTTGAGCTGTGAAGACCTGAGAGAAATGCAGTGCAAACAAAGTAGAGAGCAGTGCATGATCCCATTACAAGTTTTATTATTATCAATATTATACACTCACCCATTGTAAAGCTTTGGACGCTGTTGTTCTCATAACAAAACGAAGGGTCACACATTTCCGCCTGAGAAATACAAAAACTTTTGTTATGCCGTCACCTTATTGACCATACGTATATTTTATCTGCACACCTTATTTTTAAAATGTATTTTACCTGGTCCTCGGCCGAGTATCCCATCTTTTTGAGGCGACAGGAGGCTTTGTGCTTCTCCAGACTCCTCTTTGGGACTCTGTGGTCGGGGTCGAAGGGACACTGCACCATTACTTCCTGAAACAAAAGAAAACAAAACAGAGTAAAAATGAGCTAAACACCGATATTAATGACAGAAAACACTTAAAGTAGAGCTTTGAAACTTTAAATCAGTAGTTATTTTTTTTGAAAGTTAAAAACATATAAACATTTAATTGTAGGAATTTTTTTTGTACATTATGCTAAATAGCTAAATAGTGTTAGTGAGTGAAGAGTTTATTTACCAGCAAACTCCTACATATTAGTCATTATTTCTAAATTAATGATTGCAGTATTACAAGACCGAAAAAAACCCACTGAAGTAAGATTAAAAATAAAATAAAGTCTCCATACTAAGGATTAGAGGCTTTTTGCGTGTTTTCACTACGGTTTACGGCTAGTTTTTGAAATTGCTTCGAAATTGTTCAAATACGTGTCTAAATGATCAGAAGAGATTTATAAGACAGAAAAACAGCCATTGAATATTCTCAGACAAAAGTTATTTACGTTAAAATAATAAAACTAAGCTACATATTGAAGAACCTAACAGTAAAAGACGTTAGCTTTACCAGTTTGGACTCATCCGAAGACCATCCCAGCGTTTCAAAGATGTCTTCCAGCTGTTTTTTACACTTTTCCGTGAACTCTGTGAGCTCCTGAAGCCGCTCCAGTCGCTCCTCGACGGGTTCAGTGTCTAATAATCCCGACATGTCACCGTTCTTTAAAGAAAAAATACAATAAAAGACGCTCAATTTTGGGTTTTTTCTCCGGTGACGGCGGCCATCTTTAGTTACGCTCATGACGTAAAGAGGAAGAGGCGGGAAAGCAGTCGCAATGCACGCTGGGAGTTGAAGTCCAGACTCCAGCATCAGATACCGTAGTGTTTGTAACTTTTACGTTTTGTTCTTCTTTACCAATTTAAAACTTAAAAGTATTAAACAGAACAGAATCACTTTGTTCCAGTTTTTATTCACTTGTTACACATATTTTACAGTGGTTTGTATAAATCATAACTAATACAACATGAATTAAAGCTGTAGTGGTGTTAAACAGGCACTGGAGCGGTTTGCATCGGTTCAGCCTTTTTTCACAGTTATTACACATTTATATTACATGAGATTAAAATGAATGCCCTCGTTAAAAAGTGGAATGTGACAATGGAGTTTAGTCATTAACATAATTACAGATAACACTATGGAGACAACACTGCATAGGCTAAGCTAACTTCATAAAGCTATTTAAGTGATATATTTCTGTTTTCTGGTCTTCTTCTTTAGAGGCTCATCGTCACTTGGATAAACTGCAGAGAAACACATAAGACAGAGTTAGTATAAAGCAAAAGATTGTATTTATTTACACATATGGCTGAGCAGATGTTTTAGCCTTTTAGCCTGAAACATAATGAGGTAGATCGGTCACACGATGAGAAATGATAAATACTTTTATGGTTTGTATCACAGCTGTTTCTGCTTTAAGGAAGAGTAGGTGACTTAGGAGCCTCACTTGCTTTAAAAATTAAGAAAAGCGCTCTTGATTGTTCTGTTTGGCTTTAGAAAATTGAGGAACACCAGGAAATAATATCCTGTTTCTACTACTACTTCATCTGTGAGTGAAGTGTTCTCTTTGGTGGGACTTACATCATCATAGGCAAAAGATGCATGCCCATTCTGAGCCTGGTCTCTCCTTCTGAAGTTATCTGGAAAAGACAAAAGAAACGCACATAAGAGAACGTAGACACAGTGGCTTTAAGCTGAGACTGATCTGAGGCTCCTCTCTGACCCGTCAGTGCTCGCAGTTTGATGGAGCAGCAGACGAAGTCGTCGAAGCCGATCCTTCCGTGGTGACTGTAGCGCTTCAGGATGCAGTTCATGGCCTGAGGACTCAGATTGTAACCTGCACAAGACACAACAGCAAACTCTACAGCAACAACCTCGAAACGCAAGGCATTATGGTCATTTTCTGAAACTATTTTTTCTTTTACTCGACTGGTATAATGTTTCCTTGTCAAAAATAGTATTTTATTAATTGTGAAAGGGCTGCACAAAGTGAATAAAATATGTGGTAGATAAAGGCTTTGTTGAAAAATGAGAAGATGGATGATGTATTGTCTCTCTTTGGACAAAAGACTTGTAGTAAATTTGCTTAAAATACAAACATTTTCCTTTGTTAGGGGACTCATTTAAAACTACAATTGTATTCCTGTTTTATTAAGTGTTTTTTTTGTATTGGTTTTGTCTTTTGTTTACTTTCTTTGTATTACCATTTTGTTCTTTTTAATACTATTTTGGTAATTTTAACATGACCTTTTGATTCCTTTTGGCATAGTTTTCCCCCCTTTTTCCCTTCTATTTATGCTGTGTTTTTTTTCCCTTTTTTTAAAACACTTTTTCCCTATTATGTTTTCAAATTTTATCCTATTAGTTTTCATACTTTTTCCTCTTTTTTTCTTGTTATTTTTCTTGCTTTTTCTCTTGTGCTTATGTATTCATTTATTTATTTCAACCCAAATCAACACTTAAACCTTAAACACTGGCCTCACTAAGTTTTTCATGACACACTTTAATTATTTTTAACACAGAGAGTGTATGCCTTCCTAAAATGACTGCGGTGCGTCCATATGATAAGTGTGTACCCATGGCCACCAGAGCCTGCTGCAGCTCCTGAGGCTCCACCGTCCCGCTGTGATCTCGGTCGAAGTTTGAAAACGTGGTCTTCCACTGGTTCAGGACCCCCCACAGCTCTTTGAACTCGTTAAATCCCATGGATCCAGAATAGTCCCTCTGAGACACAACGCAGTCAAGGACCATCGCTGTAACGTAAATGAATCTGAGGGAAAAAGAGAGTCTCCCAAATGTCCCACATCTAACCATCTTCACCATCAAGAGTCTAAGTGTCAGATTTGTGATAAATGGCAGATGCAGCACAGAGTTTAAGGCTTTGAATTTCAAAATAAAGCTGTGTATAAATAGGCTGCAGTCAAAATGAACACACTACACCAGTGTAAGTTGGCTGATGATTTTAGACCAAATGGTTAATAGTTTATTGCAAATAAGACGTAGGCCTTTCCTAAACTGCTGTAAAGAAAGAGTAAAGGATACATCCAACATCCCGATCATGAGTCTGCAGGTCTCCAGGTTGAAAGCTGCGGAAAAACACAAAAAACAGAAACCTCAATGCTCAATGCGAGGTCTATATATAAACCAATAAACATAAACGTTGTTATTTGACACTGTGTTATAGGACTGAATTATTGCTGCACACACTTTAGGGAAACCATCATATCTTTACACGGCAAGGTCAGCTGACGTTACAGATTTAACAAAATAATGACTAATACAATTAATAATAAATACAGTTTTAAAGTTTAAAGTAGCACAGAAAAGTCAATCCTGTTTTATTCAAACAAAATAGAGCCTGCAATAAATACAACAAATAACTCTATTCTAACCATTGTTTAATACTACCTGTGGAAATCCATCTAAAACCTGTTCAAATCCAAATAAAACCTGTTAAAATCCACCAAAAACAGTTCCAATTCAACTAAACCTTTTCAAATCCAACTAAAACCAGTTCAAATACAAATAATGATCCTTCCTAATGATTAACAAAATACCTTTATCCCAATTCTAATTAATATTTTACTATTAGAATGAACAGAGTCTTGGATTGGAAACTCCATTAAAGCAGGACAAACAGGTGCAGTTCTCTTATCTGACCATAAACCAGAGTCAGATCAGGATTTATAATACTTTATGTTGATATCCACCGACTGAAGGTCGTTACGCCTCAAACTTACACAACCTGCTGAAAAAGTGACGAGAGCAAAGACAAAAGAAAAGGGTCTGGGTAGAGTTTCATGTTCAGGTGTGGACCACAGTGTAAATACAAAGGTACAATGGAAAAGTGTATTTAGTCTGAACTCTGACAAATGCATTGAGTAATAACTGTTTGTGATACAAATGTTTATCTAGGTTTTGGGCCACACACTATAGGACGGACTCAAGCCTAGATTTAAGGCGTGGTTTTCATTTCAACCAGGTCAAAGCCAACTAATAAGTCTTAAAACCATCTAAAACCTGTTCAAATTCATTAAAAACAGGTTAAAATCCAAAGAAAACCTGTTCAAATACAACTAAAACCTGTTCAAATACAACTAAATACCTGCTCAAATCAAATTACGACCTGCTAGGGTCCAGTATTTTGTGTAAACAGCCTCTTAAACAAAACTAAACTAAACCAGGACTAAGGCTGAACAAAATAAAGAACATTAGACTAAACCAAAACTAGAGCGGGCCTTGACCTTAATTAATCAGAATACAGACTAAACCTGGACTAAACCTAGGTCTAAATAAAGACAAAACAAGGTCAGAACCTTGAATCCACACCTGGACCAAACTCAGTCCTGAATGAGGTCTAACCAAGACTAAACCAGGAGAAAACAAAGATTAAATGTGGGTCTAGACCAGGATTAAATGAGATCTGACGACGTAATTCCAAAGGCGTTCACTTAAGTCAATATACATGGATTTGTGGAGGTACACAATATAAAAATATATTTTTATTACAAATATTAGGGCACTTTTTCTAACATGCCACTGTTAGAATACTATTAAGTTTGTGAATGTAGTTTGTGCCTTGTGCTTCGTGTCACATTATGTCATATTATCATATTAATACTCATATTTGACTCAGTTTAGTGAAAGTCTTACGGTTGTAGGAGCCGGAGATGCCTGAACTGGTGAGACAGCGCTGGAGCTCGTCCGCAGAGATCTGTCCATCCTGAGGTTCACACAAAAACACAGAAATCAAACATTAAATCAGCATTAAATAAACCAAAATAGATAAATATAACACATAAACTCATGTCTGTGTGTTACCTGTCCGGCTACACTGGCAAAGTATCCGTACAGAGGGTCCTGCTGCTGGAAAACACAACAACAAACGGGATTAGACTGAAATATTCAACATTATTTTATGAAACATTCAACAGGGAAAATATTATGACTGAATATAGTTGATATAGTTGAGTCTGTGAGTGAATTGTTGCTGAAGTGTACAGTAACAATGCCATTTCTTCTCAGTTGTTCTCAGATTACATTTGTTTTTCCTTTAGTTCCACATATTATGAATGAGAATCAGCTTTATTATCCAATTATGTGTGAACAAACCTAAAAGTACAAAGATAAAGAATGAGATGAAAAAATAATTCTTTCCCACATTCATTCATTGTTTAAAATATGAGATAAGATGTGAAATTTAATTAAAAATCTGCCTTTAACTCTGTCTCTTTCACCAAACACTGTTCAAATCTGACTAAAACTGGTTAAAAATCTGTCTAAAACCTGTCCCAATCCAACTAAAACCTGTTTAAATCCAACTTAAACCTGTTCAATTTTACCTAAAACTTGTTTAAATCTAAATAAAATGTATTTAAATCCAACTAAAACCTGTTCTTGTGGAAAGAATAAGAATAAAATCATGAGATCCTGACCCTGGACCTGGTCTAAGACTGGACTTGGACTGTTTACATGTTTTAATTGTTCCCTTTTATCTATTACAGTGTATTATAAACTGGTTCTGGTCTTCACTAGGTCTCCATACTCTCTGGTGTATATTAAGAGAAATAGTTTACTTTGAAATAATACTTTTATAAAACCAATGGTAATAAATGCACCTGCCATAATAAAAACTGTTTAAATTAAGAAATAAGAGTAAAAGGAGACAGGTAAAAGTGTAGCACATGATATTATCCAATTAGAAAAAGGCAGTTACAACAGTATAATACGTTACTTACAATAATTATAGGTTTTAAGCAGTAGTTCTTTTGGTAAATGGACATTTGAACTAAATAAGAGCAAAAGAAAGACAAAACAAGAACTAAACTGTCAGTCCAAACTGGAAAAACTGGAAGAAAGGGCAAAGTGCTAATTAAATGAGTCATTTAAATTGCGTATTAACGACTAACAAACGTATTACTAATATACGGTATGTACATTTTCCTTTTGTGTAACAAGAAGTTTTTAAACAGTTAAAAATCCCAGTATACAGTCATTTTGGGGCGTTCACTATTCATTTCTGCTAACTTCCGGATTCACTGACAAATAAAAAGGGGCGTAGATGCAAACATGAGCCTTTTTTATTTAGTTCTAACTCATTTTGAACAGATATTTAAGCTTTAAAACATTCTTACCGCTCCTGGGAATCCACCTGGCGCAGCTCCATATCCTGGATACGCCATTTTCACTAATAACAACGCTAAAGGATCAATTAAATGCCCTCAATACGGGATAACAAGCCTGTTTTGGCGGATAAAACTTACAAATAACGTTACGTAAAGGGTTTTAAAAAACGACTGAAGCAAAAAAGCAGGTTTGTGAGTGGATAATTTTAGCAAAAGCAAAGAAAAAGCCACCGAAAAAGAGGCGAAGTTGCGCTAATGTAAAACCGTTGGGACAGTGCCCCGTTCAGAGCGACACGCCTTCTCGGCTTCTGATTGGCCCAACGCCAAACACGTGACTTCCTCCGCACCAATCAGAATCGAGGAAGTGCTCTCGTGGCAATATTATCAACAAACTCACATTCTTTGGAAAAATGTGGGATTTTAAGGCGTTTCTGTCTCAAAACAAAGAGTTTAGTCCTGTTTAATTAATAACAAGGATAATATGATCAGAGTACAAGCAAGTCATTAATTTACACAGTTTAGGTTCATGTTTTTAAAGGGTTTAAAGGTAGTTTGTGTATGTGTCCATTTATTCTGAATAAACCTTGACAAGAACAGGAGAAAGAAGTGAATAAAGGGAATAAAACTGGATTCAATTAGGTGTACATTATAACTAAACATACTACAAATTGAAAAAAAAAATGTTAGGACTAAACCAAGATAAAACTAGGACTAAATAATGATTGAATATACACATTTTTAAATGCGTCAACCTTTTCATGAACAATTCAGACTTTGTTTGATAGAACCATGTACAGAAAACATGTAGCTCAGAGACAGAGATGTACTGTACCAGATTATAGTTATGCAGGTAATTTCCACTTGTATTCCCAAGTAGAAAAGAAATAAGTTATTGACAGAGAACAAATTATAGAATATTCCATATATACAATAATAGTGGCAGCAAGACATAATCATTGCATTAAAAATAGTTTCAGAAGCCGCTACTAAAAGTGAATTTCTTATACATTTGAAAGAGTGAAGGCTGTAGCTCCTCCCAGAGCCTCGCCTCATTCTTTTTTTAGTTTCTCTTTTAACACTCGACGGAAGCCCAGGAAAAAGGTAATCTTTGACTAATGTTTTTATCAGGTTTGTTGTTGTGTTGTTAACAGCAATTCAATGTCGATCGTGTAATTCAATGTGAGCATAGACTTATGTTTGTGAAGCAGCAGAACATTGTGAAATAAATGAAGAAAGGAAGGACTCTGATGGAAAACTGTTGATATGTGCAGGAGGTTTTCTAAAAGGTGCTTGTTTTGCATTTTGGTCCATGTTAGTTTAGCCTTGTACTTGGATTTAGTGAAGATAAAAACAGAATGATGAGACATTTAGAGTCCAGAATGTTCTTTTTACACAAAAGAAAGGTGTGTGTCACAATAGAAAAATATTTAGATCTAGTTTTGTGGTTATAGCTTAAAGCAACACATTGTAAAGGCTTTGTTTTGTTAGTAGCGTTTGTATTTGAGGTTTATTTTAAAGGTTGACTGCTGTAAATGCAGGTGTGTGGGATTTACCAGATCAAGAACTAACAGACCATGGTTCTTTGAAAGATTTATCTAAAAATGGCAAATAAAACCTATAAAGCCTGACTGGACAATGAACTCTTCTAGTTTGTTGGAAAAATGGCCACAACAGATATTATATGAAACTGTCATGTATACAGTGCAAATGTGGATAAAATGTAGATAAAATCAGACCATAAAAGACATTTAATACAAATAAAAACACTTGTAATGCTTTAATATCAGGTCAAGTTGTTAATATGAGTCTGTACTGTTATACTTTAAGTGCATTTGGAAACACTTTTACTTTATTAGAGAGTATTTTCCTCAGTATTTTATCCAACACTGCTTTAGTTCAGGACTAAACCTAGTTCTCTGTGTTGCAGGTAAAATGTCTCAGTCTAAAAAAGAAAAAGAGGAGGTCGGGTCCTCAGATCCTGGTCCAAGACTTGAACAGTCCAGATCCCAGACTGTGTCTCAGGTCCAGTCCACACCCGGCTGCCCCATGCACTTCCCCAAGAAGTGAGTCCTACAAAGTTTGAATCTCTGCGTTCAGTTTCTGAGTAACTTAATGGAGTCAATGGGTCAAAATAAATGACCCTGAATCTGAGCAGCTTAATATTGAATCATATTCAGTTTAGTCTTGGTTTAACATTAAGTCTAGTCTGAAGTTAGCGTTGTTTCTGCTGAAAGTACGTTAAGATTCGACTGAGTTTCTCCTGAAGAGGCTTGTGTCCAGAAAGAGACGTCTGCTGCAGAAACAGAGACACAAACATCTGTTTCCAGATGAGCTGTAAATCAGATTTGAAGAGGACTTTTAGAAACGTGCATGTGTTCGAAGAGTGGAATAAAACCTTCAGAGTTGTGATGAGAGTCTGGAGGTACAGCTGCTTCAGGCTCTAAAAACACTAATAATAACAGAGAAAGCATCATATTACCTTCGAAATGCTTTGGTTTAGTGAAATGACAGGAGATTTCTCTGCAAGTACTTTATTTATTTATTTATGCAAAGTAACCACGAGGTCAGAGGCTTTCACGTCTTTTAACGAGGCTTTGTGCAGCAGAAATGATTTCAGACATGTTTATGGAAACAGAGAGGGGTCAAAATGTAAAGTATTCAATCAAAACTGCTTTTATTTTCACTCTGAAGGTAATGCTTTTTTAGTTCAGTAGCAAGACAAAAAATGATTAAAATATACATTGTCTGGGAAAAAAACAAACAACAAGCAGTATTTTTAATATTTTTTAGCCCTGTCGCCCTGCCCTAAAGCAGCATCCTATTGACTGTGGACCACTTTTGGTGATGGAAACTTGCTTGTAATGATCACAGGCTCAGCACCATAATAATAAACCTGTTCAGCCTTAACACAGTCAGGTGGATTTACAAGAGATAGAACCAAAGAATGCAGAATAAACTACCTCTTCAAATGGATAAACCAATTAGAGCAGTAAATATTGTATAGAAGAGTCCATTTTAGATAAACAGCTATAATTGTCAGGAATTAAAGTAGAGAAGTGATTCCAAAACAAACACATTTTCACTTTTTTTTTCAGGAAAGAGCCAGAAACAGCAGCTCGATGCCAAACGTCGCTACAGAACACACCTTTGAAGCCTTTTCCTGAGCCTTTTCAGGAACAAGAGTAAGTCACTAAGCAGCTGTTTTTGAGTCTGGTTTTCTGTCATGACCTGATGATGTTGTGTTTTGTGAATACTTTGACAGAATCGAGGCAGAGACAGCTTGTAAAAACCAAACACCGTTGGAGGATAAACAGCACAGAGAGCCTCATGAGAGCAAGTCAGTAGATCTTCTGATGTACTTCCACTTTGAAAAAGAACGAGCAATTTTTCTTCTAGTTGTAAAAATGGTTTTAACCCAAATAGTTTATTGTGAAATCAATAATTTGTGAAGAAACAGTCTTTATGATCATCTCCTGTTTATTGTAAGGGATTGTAATAGATGAGAACCTCTATTCAGGAACAGAAAACCTTGGACAATCACATGCTCCAAAAAGGAGCGCTCCCATTGGTCGACACTTGTCACATGACGTTCCAGGAAGTTTAATAGCTGCAGATAAAGTGTATTTTCAGCTGAATATGTCTTTTAACAGAGAAACAGCTGAAAAAAGAAAAGCATCAACAGAGAAAAGGGAGACAACGTAAAACACAGATAAATACTGTCAATTCAATCACGTAATGTTTAACGAGGAGGAGATAATTGTCGTCCTGACGCTGAAGTCACAGCTAAGCTAACGCTAAACTATAAACTTCAGTTCGGTCAAATGTATTAGTATTTTGTGGTTTATTTTTTAATAAAAGAGAAGCAGGAGAGGTCCCTAGTCTGATTTTGGAGGAGAGTCTGAGACAGAGACAAGAAAAGAAAAGAGTGGAGCTTTAACTCTTTTTAACTTTTTAACTTTTAACTCCTCTTCTTAAAGGGTTTGACAATAATTGATTTTTTTGATGCTCTTTTAGTGATAAACCAGAAAAAACAGAGAGAAAACAGTCAAAAGATTCTCCAATGCACTTTAATCAAGAGACAACTACAGAGTAAGATCTACAACATTTGTTTCCACGTTTCAAGTTTAATTGAAATGTATTGTATATCATTTTAATTCGTATTTTTTTGTTAATGTTGTTTTTTTAGAGCTAAAGCAGACAGTCGTTCTGAAAGGTCCTGTGTTTTATTATAGAGTCTCTGAGTAAGTTTTTAAAGTTTCCTGCTGCTTTTATCTGACGCTGATTTTCTTTTACTTAGAAAGACATAAGATTAATGTAACTCAGAATTATCCTTTTCCTCACTTTTAAAATCAAGTCACATTTAAGAGTTACATTCTGAACCAGCAACAAACCTTTCAAATGAGTCTAGTTTATGAGAATCAGATATGAAAAATAAACTTTATTTAGACATAAAACAAAAGCATTTCCAGACTTTGAAGCGTCATGAGGTCGACAGGAACAGGTTCTTAAAGAGTCACGAAAAAAAAGAGTCTGCAGGATTTACTTTTAAAACATTCCTTTCTAGAGAAGCCTTTGATTTTGTCTAATTTTATTCTGTTATATATTGTTTTTTAATATTTATTTTATTGTTTTCTTTGGATTATTTTAACATTTTAATCTGTGCATTTGTTTTATTGTTTTTATTGGGTCTTGAAGCAGTTTTGTTGTTGTTTGTTTAGAAGAGAGCTATAAAAATAACCTTTGTTATTATATTATTAACTAATCGTCCTGTTTGTTTTGTCTCGGGGTGAGCCCACCTCTCTGGCTGGGGTCTCACCTGCTTCTGCTGCTGTCACTCTCACCTGAAGAAACACCTGGGACTTGAACCTTACCTGAAACAACACCACAACAAGAATATCACCTTTGAGTTCTCTGCTGCATCGTTTGTTATTCTTACAGATCATTTTAATTTTGGCCTGAAATAGTGAAATCATTTGGCACCTTTTGCTGAAATAATTATTGCACTGTTTATTAATTATTGCTTGTTTCTTTGTGGCTGTTGTACACTTTCTGTATAAATAAATAAACAGCTTTATTTATCATCATATTTTGGGTATGAAAGGATGAGTGTGGTTCTTTTTTGGTAAAATATTAATTTGTCTTGTTTCACGGAGCACTGATATAATACTAATATTAATGTCAGAATTATATTGACCATTCACTTTCACTTTTTTTAAATAGTAGTTGTAATATAAAATGGGGCTGTGCAATTAATCAAATTTTTAATTTTTTCCAGGACATTGTTGATCTTATTTATTTATCTTAATTATTATTTAGATAATAATATATATATTGTTTATTTTTTAAGCTGTGTATTTATATGTTTGAATATATTTATTAAACGGAGAATTCACCGTTTTCTTCAATAAATCCAACATATTTCCAAAGTCAATGAGTAATCGTTCGATAATGACCAAAATAACTGTGATTATGATTTTTTCCAGACTCAAGCAGCTCTAGTAATAAATCATTGTTGAAGATATTTCTGACCAATAAACATCATATACTCCTCTCAAACCCCAAAGTAAATAGGACTCTCTTTTCTCTTTTTCTTACTTTTTATAGTTTATTTTTAGTTTATTTTATAGTTTTATTTTTCCTCTTATCTTTTCCTTTGTGTCCATGTATGATTTATTTTTCCATTGTTTTATTCTTTAAAAAGTTTCATTTATATTATTTCTGCAGCTGAGACTCCATAAAACCAACAGGGGGCAGCATAACACCAGTTTAAATGTGTTTTTTTTCCTTTATTTTCAAACAACTTAGAATAAAAACACATCTATCGACCTCTAGATTGTATTTAATGACTTTATTATTTTTTAATAGAATATAATAAACATTTTTCTATTTACATATATGTCCTTATATGGATTTACCACAAACTGAATACTGGACCCACCCCCCCACGTCCTCATTTTTAGTTTCGTTTTCAAGACAAAGGTAAGAGTCAGAGGATCACGCGATGTATTTCTTGTATAATGTATATTTCACGTATTGTTTTAACTCAAGGAGCTATTTCTATAATTCTATAATAATAATCATATTGTAAACATTATATCAGAGAATATTTATTCCAGAAACTCGTTTTTCTTGTCTTTGGAGGATTTAGAGTCCTGTTCTAGGTCTTCCTCTTGTTGTTGGTTTGGTGCTAGATTTACTGATGTTTAGCTCCTTTTTTTATTGAGATTACTGCTACTTCATGATAGGACTAAATCATTAGGTGGAGTTTGTGGGTGAAGCAAACATTTATAACAAACTCAGCGGCGCCGAGGACCAGTCAGTGTGTGATTACAACTGCCCCAAATAGGGAGTGGCATTAAACAGAGACCATCAGAAAATCAAGTTTTTCACTGCTTTATTTCTCCTCAAACGTGAATAGCGTATTGATTATTAGTTTTACATTAATATCTTAACATAATGCCATTTAAATGCATGTTTAAATGCAGACTGAACGCTTTAGAAGGAAGTGGCCCAAGAGCGACCCCTGCTGGTGGTGGCCTGACACTGACTGGCCTCTCTCAGGTCAATAGTGGCTCCAACTAATGCATCTATAGCATCTTATCCATAATATAAATAATATAAACTGCACAGACAGCAACAGAAGACAATAGAACAGTTCCAGGCTTCAATAAACCAGACACAGCTCCATGAATCACTTTCTGAACATAAAGGTCAACATCACACACAAAGCCTTATGTTTTTATATATTTAACAAAATAATAACCAGTGACCTTCCTAAATAACTTTACAGGTGGATTATTTAAATAATAACTTACTCTGAACATGAGTCTTGTCTCTGAAAAGTCATCAGAGAATCCTTGGACTGTTTATTCTGCTCTGGTTCAAATCAATAAATACTATAACAATAACTTTATTGTGATTTGGTGAAGTACAGACACTTTAGAATTTAAAAAGCATTGCTCTGATTTACTTTGTGTAAAAGCCACAGGAGCATCATGGCCTCACATACACAAACAGTCGTCTACAGTAAAAGTCTTAGTGTCTATGCATCACAACAGTTTAATATGAATCAGATTCATTTATTACAGTTTTAGGTTTTAACATTACTGTATTACATTTTTACTCATTTTTTAATGTGACTAAACCAGGTCTAAACCAGGACTAAACCAGGTCTAAACCAGGTCTAAACCAGGTCTAAACCAGGTCTAAACCAGGTCTAAACCAGGACTAAACCAGGACTAAACCAGGACTAAACCAGGTCTAAACCAGGACTAAACCAGGTCTAAACCAGGACTAAACCAGGTCTAAACCAGGACTAAACCAGGTCTAAACCAGGACTAAACCAGGACTAAACCAGGACTAAACCAGGTCTAAACCAGGACTAAACCAGGACTAAACCAGGACTAAACCAGGTCTAAACCAGGTCTAAACCAGGTCTAAACCAGGTCTAAACCAGGTCTAAACCAGGTCTAAACCAGGACTAAACCAGGACTAAACCAGGACTAAACCAGGTCTAAACCAGGACTAAACCAGGACTAAACCAGGTCTAAACCAGGACTAAACCAGGACTAAACCAGGTCTAAACCAGGACTAAACCAGGTCTAAACCAGGACTAAACCAGGACTAAACCAGGTCTTAACCAGGTCTGAACCAGGTCTAAACCAGGACTAAACCAGGACTAAACCAGGACTAAACCAGGACTAAACCAGGACTAAACCAGGTCTTAACCAGGTCTGAACCAGGTCTAAACCAGGACTAAACCAGGACTAAACCAGGACTAAACCAGGACTAACCTAGGTCTAAACCAGGTCTAAACCAGGACTAAACCAGGACTAACCTAGGTCTAAACCAGGTCTAAACCAGGTCTAAACCAGGACTAAACCAGGACTAAACCAGGACTAAACCAGGTCTAAACCAGGACTAAACCAGGACTAAACCAGGACTAAACCAGGACTAAACCAGGTCTAAACCAGGTCTAAACCAGGTCTAAACCAGGACTAAACCAGGACTAAACCAGGTCTTAACCAGGTCTAAACCAGGTCTAAACCAGGACTAAACCAGGTCTAAACCAGGACTAAACCAGGACTAACCTAGGTCTAAACCAGGACTAAACCAGGACTAAACCAGGTCTAAACCAGGTCTAAACCAGGTCTAAACCAGGACTAAACCAGGACTAAACCAGGACTAAACCAGGTCTAAACCAGGACTAAACCAGGTCTAAACCAGGTCTAAACCAGGTCTAAACCAGGTCTAAACCAGGTCTAAACCAGGTCTAAACCAGGACTAAACCAGGACTAAACCAGGACTAAACCAGGTCTAAACCAGGACTAAACCAGGACTAAACCAGGTCTAAACCAGGACTAAACCAGGACTAAACCAGGTCTAAACCAGGACTAAACCAGGTCTAAACCAGGACTAAACCAGGACTAAACCAGGTCTAAACCAGGTCTAAACCAGGTCTAAACCAGGACTAAACCAGGACTAAACCAGGACTAAACCAGGACTAAACCAGGACTAAACCAGGTCTAAACCAGGTCTAAACCAGGTCTAAACCAGGACTAAACCAGGACTAAACCAGGACTAAACCAGGACTAAACCAGGTCTAAACCAGGTCTAAACCAGGACTAAACCAGGTCTAAACCAGGTCTAAACCAGGTCTAAACCAGGTCTAAACCAGGACTAAACCAGGACTAAACCAGGACTAAACCAGGTCTAAACCAGGACTAAACCAGGACTAAACCAGGACTAAACCAGGACTAAACCAGGTCTAAACCAGGTCTAAACCAGGTCTAAACCAGGACTAAACCAGGACTAAACCAGGTCTAAACCAGGACTAAACCAGGTCTAAACCAGGACTAAACCAGGTCTAAACCAGGACTAAACCAGGACTAAACCAGGTCTAAACCAGGACTAAACCAGGTCTAAACCAGGTCTAAACCAGGTCTAAACCAGGACTAAACCAGGACTAAACCAGGTCTAAACCAGGACTAAACCAGGTCTAAACCAGGACTAAACCAGGTCTAAACCAGGTCTAAACCAGGTCTAAACCAGGTCTAAACCAGGTCTAAACCAGGACTAAACCAGGACTAAACCAGGACTAAACCAGGTCTAAACCAGGACTAAACCAGGACTAAACCAGGTCTAAACCAGGACTAAACCAGGTCTAAACCAGGTCTAAACCAGGACTAAACCAGGTCTAAACCAGGACTAAACCAGGACTAAACCAGGACTAAACCAGGACTAAACCAGGACTAAACCAGGTCTAAACCAGGACTAAACCAGGTCTAAACCAGGTCTAAACCAGGACTAAACCAGGTCTAAACCAGGTCTAAACCAGGACTAAACCAGGACTAAACCAGGTCTAAACCAGGACTAAACCAGGACTAAACCAGGACTAAACCAGGACTAAACCAGGACTAAACCAGGACTAAACCAGGTCTAAACCAGGACTAAACCAGGACTAAACCAGGTCTAAACCAGGACTAAACCAGGTCTAAACCAGGTCTAAACCAGGTCTAAACCAGGACTAAACCAGGACTAAACCAGGTCTAAACCAGGTCTAAACCAGGACTAAACCAGGACTAAACCAGGTCTAAACCAGGTCTAAACCAGGACTAAACCAGGACTAAACCAGGTCTAAACCAGGTCTAAACCAGGTCTAAACCAGGACTAAACCAGGTCTAAACCAGGTCTAAACCAGGTCTAAACCAGGACTAAACCAGGACTAAACCAGGACTAAACCAGGTCTAAACCAGGTCTAAACCAGGACTAAACCAGGACTAAACCAGGTCTGAACCAGGTCTAAACCAGGACTAAACCAGGACTAAACCAGGTCTTAACCAGGTCTAAACCAGGTCTAAACCAGGACTAAACCAGGACTAAACCAGGTCTAAACCAGGACTAAACCAGGACTAACCTAGGTCTAAACCAGGACTAAACCAGGTCTAAACCAGGTCTAAACCAGGTCTAAACCAGGACTAAACCAGGACTAACCTAGGTCTAAACCAGGACTAAACCAGGTCTAAACCAGGTCTAAACCAGGTCTAAACCAGGACTAAACCAGGACTAAACCAGGACTAAACCAGGTCTAAACCAGGTCTAAACCAGGACTAAACCAGGACTAAACCAGGTCTGAACCAGATCTAAACCAGGTCTAAACCAGGACTAAACCAGGACTAAACCAGGACTAAACCAGGACTAAACCAGGTCTTAACCAGGTCTAAACCAGGTCTAAACCAGGTCTAAACCAGGTTTAAACCAGGTCTAAACCATGACTAAACCAGGACTAAACCAGGTCTAAACCAGGACTAAACCGGGTCTAAACCAGGTCTAAACCAGGACTAAACCAGGTCTGAACCAGGTCTGAACCAGGTCTAACCCAGGTCTAACCCAGGTCTAAACCAGATCTAAACCCAGTTCTCTGTGTTTCAGTTAAAATGTCTCGACTCAAGGAAAAGGAAGAAGAAGAGGAGGTTCCGTCCTCAAATCCTGGTCCAGGACCTGACCAGTCCAGATCCCGGTCCCCGACTCTGTCCCATGTCTCCATCAGGACCCACCACTCGATGGACTCTCCCATGGCTCTGAGTCCAGAGTGAGTCCTTTCAGAGTTTTTACTGTAGATTAATAATAAAGAATGATGAAGGTCAGTGACATGAACATGTTTTAGTTGGATTTGAACAGGTTTTAGTTGGATTTGGACAGGTTTTAGTTGGATTTGAACAGGTTTTAGTTGGATTTGAACAGGTTTTAGATGGATTTGAACAGGTTTTAGTTGGATTTAAACAGGTTTTAGATGGATTTGGACAGGTTTTAGATGGATTTGGACAGGTTTTAGTTGGATTTGGACAGGTTTTAGTTGGATTTGAACAGGTTTTAGTTGGATTTGGACAGGTTTTAGTTGGATTTGAACAGGTTTTAGTTGGATTTGGACAGGTTTTAGTTGGATTTGAACAGGTTTTAGTTGGATTTGGACAGGTTTTAGTTGGATTTGGACAGGTTTTAGTTGGATTTGAACAGGTTTTAGTTGGATTTGAACAGGTTTTAGTTGGATTTGGACAGGTTTTAGTTAGATTTGGACAGGTTTTAGTTGGATTTGAGCAGGTTTTACTTGGATTTGGACAGGTTTTAGTTGGATTTGAGCAGGTTTTACTTGGATTTGGAAGCTGGAAACTAACGTTCCAGTGGCTTTTACACAAACCCTAAATCGGAGTGTCTGTACTTTTTTATATATATATATATTTATTGATCTGCTTCTTTCAGATTTGAACCAAAGCAGAATGAACCGAAGAAAGAAGAAGAAACGAACCAGTCCAAAGATTCAAGGAGACAAGACTCGTGTTCAGAGTGAGTTATTATTTAAAATAATCCAGATGTGAAGTTATTTTACCCTGTTTTTGGGTCGAACAATCTATAATGTTCTATAACTGTTTTGTGCAGGATTAATCCAGACTCTTCGACT
>CM072163.1:698828-752012 GCA_036850595.1 Rhyacichthys aspro | reverse complement strand
ATTATAGTTCTTTTGTTTCAGACTGTGGAACTAAGCATTCATGAGTTCGTAAAGAAAGAGCTAAAGAAGTTCGTAAAGATACTGAGCTCAGACTGTATGGAGTGTTTTAAAATGAAAAGTGTCGATGAAGAAGAGCAGGACGAACAGAGAAGACCCAGAGAAGCTTTTCTGGACATTACTCTGCACTTTATGAGAAAAATAAAGCAGGAGCGAGTGGCCGACGCGCTCAAGAACAGTAAGACCCTCTGGAACCTGCCACAGTTCCATTCTCATCTGAATAAATCTGATTTGTTTTGTGTTTCCTCTGCTTCAGGACTGTTGGCTCCAGTCTGTCAATGCCAGCTCAAGTCCAACCTGAAGAACAAGTTTAGTGTTTTTGAGGGAATCGAAAAATCAGGAGAAGCAACTGTTCTGAAGGAGATCTACACCGAGCTGTACGTCACCGAAGGAACATCTGAAGTGAACCAGGAACACGAGGTCACTCAGATCGATCTGAGGACGTCGACCGGAGCCACGGCGACGATCAGACCCGGAGACATCTTTAAACCTTTACCTGGAAAAAAGAAGAGGATCCGAACGGTTCTGACAAAAGGAGTGGCAGGCATCGGGAAAACCGTGCTCACTCAGAAGTTCAGTCTGGACTGGGCTGAAGACAGGTCCAACCGGGACGTTCACTTCATATTCCCCTTCACTTTCAGAGAGCTCAACCTGCTCCAGGGACAGACCATCAGCCTGGTCCAACTGGTGGGATTCTTCTTCTCTGAAACCAACCAAGGACTTTGCAGATTTGAAGAGTTTAAGAGCGTGTTTATCTTCGACGGTTTAGACGAGTGTCGACTGGAGCTGGACTTCATTAAAACTCGATCTGTGACCGACGTCAGAGACAAAACTACGGTGGATATTCTCATTATAAACCTGATCAGAGGAAAACTGCTTCCTTCTGCCCATATATGGATAACGACGCGACCCGCTGCGGCCAATCAGATCCCGGCTGAGTTCGTCGACACGGTAACGGAGGTCAGAGGGTTCACGGATCCACAGAAAGAGATTTACTTCAAGAAGAAATTGAAAAATGAAGAGAAAGCGTCGGCGGCGATCGGCCTCATCAGAGCCTCTCGAAGCGTTCACAACATGTGCTTCATCCCAGTTTTCTGTTGGATCACAGCCACCGTCGTCAACAACATCCAGAACTCAGACGCAGCGCAGGTCAGAGGTCATATTTACAGTCTGACCCGTTCAGTCCCAGCTGCTCTAGCTCCACTTGTTACTGATGTGTTTGTGCTGCAGACCTCAGATCAGCTCTAACTCTGTGTTTTTCTCCCGACAGATGCCCCAGACTCTGACTGAACTCTACGTCCACTTCCTGGTCGTTCAGGCTAAAGTCACAAACGTTAAATACAAAGGTAAATCAGAGACGGACGCTCCCTGGAGTCCAGAGAGCAGGAGGACGACAGCGTCTTTGTCTAAACTGGCCTTTGAGCAGCTGCAGAAAGGAAACCTGTTCTTCTATGAGTCTGATCTAATCGAGTGTGGAATTGACGTTGAGTCTGCCTCAGTTTATTCTGGAGTCTTCACTCAGGTTTTTAAAGAAGAGAGAGGATTGTACAAGAACAAGGTCTTTACCTTCGTCCATCTCAGCGTCCAAGAGTTTCTGGCTGCTCTTCACGTCCATCTCACTTTCATCGACTCTGGAGTCAACTTACTTTCACAAACTGAGCAGAAGTGGTGGTTCAAACTTTGGACAATTGGAAGCAAATCTGTGTTGTCTCAGTTTTACCAAACAGCAGTGAACAAGGCTTTAGAAAGTCCCAACGGGCATCTGGACCTGTTCCTGCGATTCCTTCTCGGTTTGTCTCTCGAATGCAACCAGGGTCTCCTTCGAGGGTTGGTTAAAAAAACAGGGAGTCCACAAATAAACGAGGAAACGGCCCAGTATCTGAAAACCCAGATGGACTCAGGTCTGACTGTGGAGAGGAACCTGACGCTGCTGCAGTGTCTGAACGAGCTGAAGGACCCTGGTCTGACTCAGAAGGTCCAGTCCCTGCTCCGCTCTGAGTCCTTTCCCTCAGACCTGTCTCCGGCTCAGTGGTCCGCTCTGGTTTATATTCTACTGTCGTCAGAAGAAGATCTACAGGTGTTTGATCTGCACAAATACTCGGGTTCAGAGACGGCTCTGACGATGATGATACCAGTCGTTAAAGCGTCCAACAAGGCTCTGTAAGTGTCCACATCATCCAGGTTTAAGACACAGGTTGGTGCTCTCAGGATGATCTAATGCAGCTGAAGGAGCCTGAGCTGGGCTTGAGAGGTATCACAAATATTGATTTGAATATTGAATATTGATTGACAGCAGCTCTGAGGGTTTGCCCGTATGAAGGTGAAAGGTCTCCTGGTTTGTGCAGTGATCCTTGAGGATCTCTGGACGCTGTGTCTTGGCTGAGCCTCTGACATCGTGTGGCGTTCAGGGACAGTCTGGATTCTTCTCCAGGGTCCATAGGGTGTGAGTCCATGTTGTATGTAGTGGTCATGAACAGGGTCCTGAGAAGACTCTGGAGACTCTGGACCACAGACTGAGGACAAGAGTTTTAAAGCAGGAAGAGTTGATGGATCAGACTGATTAGAGCCATCTGTGGTCAGACATGTACCAGGATGAGTTTAACATGGATTTATCAACTGTACATGTGCTATCACATTTATTATAATTATTATAACAGAGGTAATACTGGTTTAGTTACTTTTAAAACAAATAAACCGTAAGTTTATTAACCTTTAATGGTAGTAAATGTTATGACGAGATCATGAAATATATGTTTATTTGTCCACTTTAAAACAGACAACAAATGAAATGAAATGTTAAACAGGTTTGTGTTTGTTTTCAGGCTGAGTGGCTGTGGTCTCTCGAGCAGATCCTGTCAAGTCCTGGTCTCAGTCCTGGAGTCTCAGTCCGGTCTGAGAGATCTGGATCTGAGCCACAACGAGCTGCAGGACTCTGGAGTCAGTCTGCTCTGTTCAGGATTAAAGAGTCCACTCTGTTCTCTGGAAACTCTCAGGTCTCAGTCCGTTTAGTGATTCATGTGAACGTCTTTTATATGAATGTCTCTTATTTTCTATTGAATGTCTCTTATTTTCAGTTGAATGTCTCTTATTTTCTGTTGATTGTCTCTTATTTTCTGTTGAATGTCTCTTATTTTCTGTTGAATGTCTGTGTCCTCAGACTGAACCAGTGCGGTCTGTCCAGTGTCTGCTGTGAAGACCTGGCCTCGGTCCTGGGCTCAGACTCTAGTCTCATCGAGTTAGATCTCAGCAACAACGACTTAAAGGACACAGGACTCAAGACGCTCTGCTCCGGACTCAAGAGTCCTGAGTGTAAACTGGAGACTCTCAGGTCAGGGTCAAAACTAGAAGAAACAATACCAGGGTTAGATCTCTTCATAGAACTTCTCAGTGATGTTCCTGGTGTGTGTCTGTGTGTGTGTGTGTTTTTCAGGTTGTCTGGTTGTCAGGTCACACAGAAAGGCTGTGCGTCTTTAGTCTCTGCTCTGAGCTCTGGATCAGGTTTAAAAGAGCTGGACCTGAGCTATAATGATCCTGGAGAATCAGGAATAAAACAACTCACTGTTCTCTCAGAAGATCCACAGAAGAGACTGACAGATCTGAGGTCAGTGTTCTGTCTGATTATTCTCAGTTTAAACATACGCGTCCTTTACTCTGTTATTCTCTTCACAGGTTGGATCATTGTGGAGTGGAGAGAATAAAGGATGGATTCATGAAATGTAAGAGTTATTTACCATTTATTTTATATATCATTGATTATGTTACACACTGTCAACGGCACTTTTAGCCCAAATATATATTCTCCGTCTCATATAATGGTTCATAAATCAGTAGAATCAGGTCTGTCTCACTGACACAGCGCCCTCTGCTGGACAAGACCCTCCAGTAACTGTCCCGGGACCAGGACTTATCTCCAGAGCGGATTTTAACAGTACATTTTATATTAGTTTTATTCAGAATTTATTCTAATCCTATTTAATTTTAGTCGACTATATCTACAATAGCTATAGTCGACTAAAATATAAAAGTAATGCATTTTCTTCAATAATAATTTCTCTCTGATTGAAATGAAACCACTTTAACCTGTTACATCTGGTGTTGATCTGAATGTGAAACAAACACAGATTTGACTGAAGTTTCCAAACATAAATATATCTTTATTTAACATTGTTCTAAAAAAAGAACATCTCAATAATAATAAAATGAGTAGAAGATGTTTGCTGTCTCTGAATAATAACCATTTTTAATAAACTGAATCTTGTAAAATGACCTGTAGAATGAAATCTGTGTCCCTCTTCTTTTCCTCCAAACGTTAACATAGTTTGTATTTAAAGTGGTTCTCTTTTGGTCTCCTGTCGTCTTCCCGAGGCTCTAACAAATGTTTGTGTCTGACATCACTTCAGCGACGCTCAAAAACCTGAGTCTGATTGATCTCTTCTTAACTCCTCTCCTTTTCATTTACATTTAGTCAGAGTTTTCGTTCTCATTTATTCCGTTTTATGTATTATGTGTTTATATGTCGTTGATGAAAATTATTCGTCAACAAAACTAACTCTGTGCACTTCTGTAAACAGTACATTTCTGTTTTTCTCCACAGATGCTCATCAGCTCAAACTGGACCTGAACACTGTCAATAAGAAACTGAAAGTGTCCGACGACGGGACGGTGTCGGTGGAGCGAGAGAAGCAGCCGTACCCGGATCACTGGGACCGGTTCGATTACTGGAAGCAGGTTCTGTGCAGCGAGGGCCTGACGGGACGGCGCTACTGGGAGGTGGAGTGGTCCGGGCAGGTCTACATCGCCGTGAGCTACAGAGGAATCAGACGAGGAGCCGGAGACGAGGGCTGTTTGGGGATGAACGCTGTGTCCTGGAGTCTCAGCTGCTCCGACGACAAATACTCGGTTCTTCACCAGAACAGACGCCGCTCTTTTAAAATGAAAAGCTCTCATCGTGTGGGAGTCTTCCTGGACTGGGACAGAGGCCTGCTGTCGTTTTATAACGTCTCCAAAGATAAAAACACACACATTCACACTTTTAACACAACATTCACTGAACCGGTTTATCCTGCTTTTAGAATCAGAACTGAGCCGTTTAACTCCTCAGTGACTCTCTGTCAAATCTAATCACTTTTAACAGATATTAATGATGAAGATAGACGTGCACAATCTAGATTCAAATATCCACTGATTGTTATGAAAGATTTATTCTCATCTGTTTTATATTTCAGTTCATAGTGTAATAATTGAACAATGGAGCCCTGTTCCTCAAAAGAGAGGCATAAATAGCATAAAGTCAGTCCAGTTTCTTTGTTTTGTTCTCGAAAAGTTTCTGTAAAAAAGTTTGCTAACGTTAGCATCACAGTCTTGTATTTACAGAATTACATTAGTTTTATTTGAAAGGGGACAACACTACTTCACTAAACACATGATTAAATTAGAAAATTGTTTGTTTATTAAAATTTTAAACATAAAAAAAACCCAAATTAAGCAAATATTAATACATTAAGAGTATAAGGTAACGCTATAACTCTGAATTAATACTGAACTTGTGCTGTTGTTGTCTGTACTGTACTGTTTTGAATATTAATATTTGTAAAACTATCTTTTGAAACGACACTGAAGACACTGAGGGCTGTAATTGTGCAGTACACGCTGTGACCTCTAGGGGGAGACACAGACTGAAAGATGTGATGGAAAGACTCTAAAATAGAAGTGAACCTGAATTATTAACTTTAAGATGTTAAAGGGATTAGAAACGATCCAGGCCCATAACATCTGCTCTTCAAGTGAAAAAACAAATCTAAGACTACTTTTATTACTGTTATTATTATTACTACTATTACAAAAGTGAAAACAGTTCTCTACAAATGTGTAAAACTCACCTGTGTACACGTCAGGTGTGAAGATCTGTCAGAACACTGTAAATCAGTTTAGAAAATGGAAAAGTAAGAAAAGAGACAACAAAAAAAAACTGTCTTTGTTTTCCTTCACTTCACTTTATATTTCACTGATCCAAAAAAACAACTTGGTTTAATTGTTTTTTTCATGGCCCTGTTGTTTTCTTCTTGTTTTTTTCTTTGTTTTTCATCCACTTTTGCTTCATTTCTGCTTTGTGCACATTTGACATTTTACTCTAAGGTTTTTGAACAATAAGTCACGTTTTCAATGCACGAAGACAATATTTTAAAGATAGTTTCATGTCCTCGTCTTTCGTGTAAAAACTGTTCTAATCTAATTCTTATGTGTTTGTTTGAAAGCCCGACTCGTTAAAATGAGTCCTGTTCAAACACGACGCGGCGTTAGACTCTGTTTAACAGGAAATGTGCTCAGTGAGAGTCTCAGGTTCAATATCCGCAGAAAATACTCGCAGACGACAGTTAAACATAATCGTAAACGTGATAATGAACTGAAGACACGGGGCTCTGAGCGCTTCAGAAACCAGAAATGAGACATGTTTTGTTGCATTTGAAGAGTTTTGTGGAGCTATAAATATTACAGACCTTTAAAAACTAGTCTTGAGTATGACGAGAACTAAAGCCCTGTTCATAAAAAAGAAAGTTAAACAGTTTGAGGAGGGGTCTGTTAATGTCTAACTGAACATGAACTAAACCCAAAGCAAACACCAAACCTTTACCAAACTCTCTCCGTCCTGAAAAAAACATGCTCCGAAAGATGGATCTGAGGGATTATTGTCCATCACTTGTTTTACTTGGATTTGAACAGTTTTTAGATGGATTTGAACAGGTTTTAGTTGGATTTGAACAGTTTTTACTTGGATTTGAACAGTTTTTACTTGGATTTAAACAGATTTTAGTTGGATTTAAACATTGTTTAGTTGGATGTAAACAGGTTTTAGATGGACTTGAACAAGTTTTAGTTGGATTTGAACAGTTTTAGTTGGATTTAGGCAGGTTTTAGATGGATTTGATCAGGATTTAGTTGGATTTGAGCAGGTTTTAGATGGATTTAAACAGTTTTTAGTTGGATTTGAAGAGTTTTTAGTTGGATCTAAACAGGTTTTAGTTGGATCTAAACAGGTTTTAGTTGGATCTAAACAGGTTTTAGTTGGATTTGAACAGTTTTAGTGGGATTTAAACAGTTTTTAGTTGGATCTAAACAGTTTTTAGTTGGATTTAAACAGGTTTTAGTTGGATCTAAACAGGTTTTAGTTGGATCTAAACAGGTTTTAGTTGGATCTAAACAGGTTTTAGTTGGATCTAAACAGGTTTTAGTTGGATCTAAACAGGTTTTATGTATTGTTGCCTCATGTTGTTATCAGTGGAGGCAGTAAATGTCCGATCTCTGATGTTTACCGTCTCATAACCGTTTTGTTTCTGAACCTGTTGTGGACAAAGGGCTGGACAGAAACCTGAGGAAACCCTGATAAAACCCGGTCTAGGATTAACCGTGACCTCTGAGGGAAAGGTTAATGTAGGTTCGACTCTGGAGCCCGGCCCTGTGCAAACCTCAGACTGTTCCAGAGTCGAGCAGAAATATTACAACACGCTCCAGGAATGAAAACTGATTCTGTTTGTGGAGGGTTTAGTCCCAGTTCAGTCCGGATCATGGTTAAAAACAGATCTGACTAAACCTCAAATAAAAACACAAACTAAACCAAAATTAAACCTGAACTTACCAGTTTTTTATTGCAGTGATGTTGTCTTTTTGTTTGTCTTTCAATGGTTCTAATTTTATATCTTGTTCCTACAATTAACCTTTTAAATCTGTCTTGTTTTGTTTTGCCTCTTTTATAATCTATAATCTTTTATTAATATCATCTGTCTGATGTTGATTCATTTAGTTGCTGTTGTTTATTTATTTACTGTATACGTTGTTTTTATTGTTAATCACTGTGTAACCTCTGTTTTTAAAAAGTGCTAAATGAATAAAGATACAGAGATAACACAGAGGATGTTTTTCCTGTTCTTATTGTCTTTTTTCTTCTTGAATTTTGAAAAAAGGAAAATTTTTAATAATAAAAATAATATAATAAAAAAAAAAAAGTGAATATCTCCATCCCCTAGTGTCATGAACTATTAAACTAGATTTAAACAGGTTTTAGTTGGAGTTGAACAGGTTTTAGTTGGAGTTGAACAGGTTTTAGTTGGATTTGAACAGGTTTTAGTTGGATTTGAACAGGTTTTAGTTGGATTTGAGCAGGTTTTAGTTGGATTTGATCAGGTTTTAGGTGGATTTGAGCAGGTTTTAGTTGGATTTGATCAGGTTTAGATGGATTTGATCAGGTTTTAGTTGGATTTGAGTAGGTTTTAGTTGGATTTGATCAGGTTTAGATGGATTTGTGCAGGTTTTAGTTGGATTTGAGCAGGTTTTAGTTGGATTTGAGCAGGTTTTAGTTGGAGCTGAACAGGTTTTAGTTGGATTTGAACAGGTTTTAGTTGGATTTGAGCAGGTTTTAGTTGGATTTAAACAGGTTTTAGTTGGATTTGATCAGGTTTTAGTTGGATTTAACCAGGTTTTACTTGGATTTAACCAGGTTTTAGTTGGATTTAACCAGGTTTTAGTTGGATTTGAGCAGGTTTTAGGTGGATTTGAGCAGGTTTTAGTTGGATTTAACCAGGTCTTTATCTAAAGTGTGTTCATGTGAACAGAGCTCTGTTTGTTAAACGGATGGAGCTGTGGCTCTAACGTCGTGTCAGGATCATTATCAGTGAGCGGCGGCCATTTAATGACTGACCTCTGACCTCTGAAAGGGGATCTGGACACAGGAAGTTCATCTCGGAGGTGACGAGGGTAAACGGAGGGTACGGGGTCTCGCGGCGCCACATTAGGGTCCCGTCCATCAAACAGACGCCTGGGCCCTGAAGATAATTATATCCACGCTCTGCACAAAACGCTCGAGAAGTTACGGACGATTCAACAAACGTGATCAGTTCAGGGTCACTCCGACTCTCTGCCGCTTTAAAAATCTACAATTATTCTAAAGTAATGATGTGTAAGTCCTCCATCATGGGCACAAACTCTGAGCCTAAAATATTAATAATCAATACCCAATACTTAGAGAAAGTATAATTTAAATCATGCTTCATAAATGTGTTGTATGTTGTTGTTTTTTTGTTTAACATTAAGTATTTAATGAAAATACAAAAATGAAAACCAAATGTACATTTTAATTTATTTTGAAATATTTCATTAGATTTTTGAAAGGTGAAAATCATCTCCACCATGTACCATTTGTTTTTCTAAATTTTGCCAAATAATTGTATAAAAGCTTCATATTTGTAATTTATTTATTAAGAATTAAGACTTCTTTATATTAATCAATAGTGACACATTCAAGTTTCTAAAAGTCTGCTTGAAATTTAAATCTTTGTTTTAGTTGGTTTTGAGCAGGTTTATTTATTTAAAATTTAAATTTATTTAATTTTAATTCCCTCAATTTTGTCAAATAATTGTAAAAATTGTAAATGTGAGACCCCGACCCCGACCTCTGAAGGGGTCAAGGCTGGGTCGCTCCTGTTCCAAATAAGGGCGTGATGTATGAGGTCACCATCGGCTGGTAACCCCCGGCAACCGCGAAACAGAATAAAAGAAATGGAAATAAAATGTTATAATAAATTTGAAAAAACATTTTAGTGGAATTTAAAGCCTATTTTTGTCCAAGGTTATTTATGTCGATTAGAAATAAAAGTCCTGCTCTTGTTTTTTATTTTTATTTTTTTTCGGTTCAGACCTGAGTTGGACACAGCTCTTGTTTTTGTGTTTTTTGTGGTTGTTTGTAATGTTTCCAGTAAAAACCAGTGCAGTCCATCTCCTGGAGCTGCTCCCGTCCGAATGAATCACCGTTTCCAGGCATCGACCCCCGTTTCATCCACGTACCCCCCGGGGCTGATGGGAAATGGAGTCCAGTGGTCTCTCAGCCTGCTCTCCTTCCTCTCCACATCTGTATTTGGGGGATTTTTAGATGTTTACAGTGTGTTTTCTATTGTTTTAGTGGGTTTTATTAACACTAGGTGGAGACACACAACCAGTAAACAATACGAAAATGATCCAGAACCAGAACAAGAAACAAAAAAGTCAAAAGAACCATTCCGATAAACTAGAATCACTGCAGATGATAACTTTTGCTGAAAAAAGCTGAAATTAGCAGAACACACAGAACTCACACTTTTAAACATTAATTAAGTATTTGTAACAACGTAATTATTCCTTAATTCATCATTTACAAAGCATTAAAACAACATTAATAATCACTATTACGTTATAAACATTACTATAAACTTAACACTCTAAAGTAAAAATAAACCCATGTATAATTGTACATATAAATAATATTTCAGTGTCTATAAATAGTTAATTAATTAATTGATTGATTGTTAATTACACATCTATTAATGCTTAACTACTGTTTTATTGGTTATTATGAAGTGTTACAAAATAAAGCTAGAATTGGCGGGAACAGCTGAAAGATGAAAATGCAGAAAATAGATGGAAAAAGTGCAAAATGGGAAAAAGAAACTGAAAAAGTGATTTTCTGGTGATTGGAGTTTTGTCAAAAAGAATCAGCAACACTTATTTCTTTGCATTAGTTCTGTATTTTTCATGTAGTGTCAGATTTAGGATCTTTTTTAAGGGTCCCTTGACATTTAGTGGGTTAAAATCCCCAAAAATTATTCAATATTTTGTAGTTTTGTGCAGAGCTGAACTGGTTTAAGAGATTTATGCAGAAAACAGGACATTGTAAAAGTAAAAAAACAAGCTTAATTATCAAGGATTTTCCCTTTTGTTTGTGTTTTGTCTGATCCATAGACACAGATAAAACAGATGAAGTGTATTTTCAGCTGAATATGTCTTTTAACAGAGAAACAGATGAAAAAAGAAAAGCATCAACAGAGAAAAGGGAGGCAACGTAAAACACAGATAAATACTGTCAATTCAATCACGTAATGTTTAACGAGGAGGAGATAATTGTCGTCCTGACGCTGAAGTCACAGCTAAGCTAACGCTAAACTCTAAACTTCAGTTTGGTCAAATGGATTAGTATTTTGTGGTTTTATTTTTTAATAAAAGAGAAGCAGGAGAGGTCTCTAGGCTGATTTTGGAGGAGAGTGGAGTCTGGGACAAGAAAAGACAATCAGGGAGTGAGACTTTGGGAAATGTAGCATAAAACATGAATGTACTTTTGGTGATTGAAATTTTGGCGCTGTTCCTTTGTGGAGAAACAGAAGAGAAAGGAAAGATGGAGGAGGATGGAGCAGCTGTTTCCTGCGAGAGCTGCAGCTGGATCAGGAACAAATGACAAACCGAGAAGAATAAAAGAAAGGGAAGTGCAGCCGTTCACAGAATCAGGCTCAGAGCAGGATCAGGAGGAAACATGGACGACCTCAGACTCATGGTGCATTCAGGTGCTCCTCGGAACATTCTGAACCATAACAACAAAGAAGATGGAGTCATAAATGTGTTAATGTTGTGTTTAAATCCAGTCACAGCAGCAGTTATTAGCAGCACCTCAAGAAAAAGACTATTCAAAACATAAGAAGTGAACATAACGTGTGTTGAAACCTCTAAATACAGACGAGAATAAATAAATAACTTAGAATATAGTTTAAATAAGTCTAAATGGACAAAAAATGTTTATTAAATTAAAATATCTTAAACGTTAGCTTTCTCCTCTTGTTGATGATGAGAATAACTTCAACAGAATCTCAGGTGAGTTTCAGAGTCTGTTCCAACTCCAGCAGGATTCATCTGCATTTTTCAACTCAGGTGTTCCCGAGGAGCACCTGAACGCACCATCAGAGGCGGGAGCAGGAGGAAACATGGCCGACCTCAGACCCTCGCCGCGCTGGTCGTTTCCTGATTTGTTTGTTCCTCTCACACACTTTTCTTCCTGCTCCAGAGCTGGATTTAGACTTCCTCTTCCCTTTTATCTATTCTCAGACGCTCACTGACGTCTGGGGGACTTCAGCAGCAACACAACGCTAAATACTAAACCCCAACGTGGGATTACTGCAGCAGTTTTATTGTGGATTTCAACAGTCTCTGTCGTCAGTGTTTAGAGATTATGCATCGTAATAATGATGAGGCTGGGTCTGCAAATAGTTTTAATGACTTCTGAGAAAATGTAAAAAGACTTGTAACTGGACTTGGACCAAAGACTCAGACTTCACTTGGACTTGAACCAGTCTCAGACTTCACTTGGACTTGAACCAAAGACTCAGACTTCACTTGGACTTGAACCAGACTCACTTGGACTTGAACCAGACTCAGACTTCACTTGGACTTGAACCAAAGACTCAGACTTCACTTGGACTTGAACCAGTCTCAGACTTCACTTGGACTTGAACCAAAGACTCAGACTTCACTTGGACTTGAACCAGACTCACTTGGACTTGAACCAGACTCAGACTTCACTTGGACTTGAACCAGACTCAGACTTCACTTGGACTTGAACCAGACTCAGACTTCACTTGGACTTGAACCAAAGACTCAGACTTCACTTGGACTTGAACCAGACTTCACTTGGACTTGAACCAAAGACTCAGACTTCACTTGGACTTGAACCAGACTCACTTGGACTTGAACCAGACTCACTTGGACTTGAGTCTCTGAAAAGACTTGATGTTTCTCCAAAGATTAAAAGAATATTATTAGAAACAGTTCATTTTCTTCAATAGTTTTCAGATTACACAGAGTTGACGCTGCGTTCAAATGCTCTCTGTAAAACTCTTACAACCAAAGGCCAAAAAGCAGCCACACATTGAACATCACTGAAAAGCATAGAAAACATCATTAGGATAATACTTTTATTCAGTAGAAATACAAGCACTTGTCTATTGTATTTACTTTCATCATTTTTAATTAAATAAAAACAGATTTAAAAGCTTACATTGTTTAAGTTTAACAAAATATTAGTGTTTGTTGAAAAGACTTGAAAGGACTTGAAACATTGAAGTAAAGGATTTTGGACCTGACTTGGACTTGAAGACAAAGACCTCCTTGTGACTTGCTGATCCCAGTTCACTTTCAACAAAACGCTGGTATTTTTGATTGAAATGTGAACCAAACACTGTTTTAATATAAACAGAGTTAAAGCCTGTAAAAACAAATGTGTGGAGTTGAATAAGAAGTAAACACTTAAAGGTCATTTACTCGAAAATATGTCATAAATATGAGTCAGATTCAAGTTTTGTTTTGTTGATGTTCTCAGTCGTTTGGACCAAAACCACAAATGTCACGACTGACGTTAAACGAAGAGGAAGCTTCAGGGTCAAGAGTTCATCAGAAAACAATAAAGAAAACTGTGGATTAATCAAAACAAAAGACAGAACTAAACTCGGACGAAACCTGGACTAAACCAGGTCTAAACCAGGTCTAAACCAGGACTAAACCAGGTCTAAACCAGGACTAAACCAGGACTAAACCAGGACTAAACCAGGTCTAAACCAGGACTAAACCAGGACTAAACCAGGTCTAAACCAGGACTAAACCAGGACTAAACCAGGACTAAACCAGGTCTAAACCAGGACTAAACCAGGACTAAACCAGGACTAAACCAGGATTAAACCAGGACTAAACCAGGTCTAAACCAGGACTAAACCAGGACTAAACCAGGTCTAAACCAGGACTAAACCAGGACTAAACCAGGTCTAAACCAGGACTAAACCAGGACTAAACCAGGTCTAAACCAGGTCTAAACCAGGACTAAACCAGGACTAAACCAGGACTAAACCAGGACTAAACCAGGACTAAACCAGGTCTAAACCAGGACTAAACCAGGACTAAACCAGGTCTAAACCAGGACTAAACCAGGACTAAACCAGGTCTAAACCAGGACTAAACCAGGACTAAACCAGGACTAAACCAGGACTAAACCAGGTCTAAACCAGGACTAAACCAGGACTAAACCAGGACTAAACCAGGTCTAAACCAGGACTAAACCAGGACTAAACCAGGTCTAAACCAGGACTAAACCAGGACTAAACCAGGTCTAAACCAGGACTAAACCAGGACTAAACCAGGACTAAACCAGGACTAAACCAGGCGTAAACAGGGACTAACTTTTGCTTCATTGACATTACGTTCTAAAGAGTTTCTGAAGCTGTCTCTTGTTGTTATTTTCTGAGGCACTAACAGGAAGTGATGTCATGAGTGATGTCACAAATGAACATAATGAGACGTTCAGGGACAGAACGAGAGAATTAAGAGAGAAAACAGAAAACAGAGTCTCACCTGAAAAATAAAAAGACAGAAAAAACCCTGAAGATTTTAAAAAATTACAATATTACTGAATAACTTTACTCGTCCTGATAATTCCATGTTTTTATCTGACACATCTCTTATTTTCTTTTTTTTAATTATTATTTAACATTTACCCTTTGACACTGCTTTTCCTCTTGTTAGGTTTATATTTGTTCAACAGAGAAACAGCAACAAAAAAGAAAATACTGTCAAATCAATCATGTAACGTTTGTTTTCGAGGAGGAGATAATTGCTGTTCTTACAGAAAAGTTGGAGCTAAAAGTTTACGGTCAGCTCTAAACTTCAGTTTGGTCAAATGTATTAGTATTTTGTGTTTTATTTATTAATAAAAGAGAAGCAGGAGAGGTCCCAAGGCTGAGACAGAGACAAGAGGAGAACATCTACTTTCTTTCACCTGTTTTCCGCTCGACTCTCAGTGGGCGGGGCTTACTCTCCTCTCCGCTCTCTGATTGGCCGGCGTCGGTGGAAACAGTAATTAACTCTGAGGATGTTTGTGCGTCTGAGGATCCTCCGGCGACAAAGACCGGGCCCGGACCACAACAGAGGCCGCTGCCGGGGTTATTTACGGCTCTGTTTATTAGACTCCGGAGCGTGCACGTGCGGCCGCCGCTGCACGTGCACGAGCGCCGTTTGATGGTCGTCACAAAAACAGCTGTGTTTTTGTGAAGTGGCACGACGAGCGGTTCAGAGGAAACGCTCGCTGGCTTCTTCATCCAGAGACTATTTTCAACTTTGTCTCAAAAATATAGACTTTGAGGAAAAGCCATGTTTTTCTGTGACGCCAAAAACACTTTTTATTTATTTACAGGTTTAAGAACACAAAATACGTCGTTCAGTATTCTGTAAATGAGGTTTTACTGGACACCTTTGGAGTTCATTTATTCCCAGAAGAGAAAATGGATTTAAAATGTCAAATTTAAAACACTGGACTGCTTCATAGTCCATTTAAATGTGTGGGACAAAAGGATATTCCTATAATATTTGCAGCTGAAAAATGTTCCATGTTTGGGTTCATCTGTGAATGTTCACCTGAGTCCAAGCCCGAGTTATTCTGCACAAGCCCGAGTTTAAATCAGAGTCTAGTCATTTAGGTTTACTCCAGTCGAGCTACGAAATGTCTCAAAGTGTCTCTTCTCCTGATTTTCTCCTTTCGTCCCTGTCTCAGACTCCACTCTCCTCCAAAATCAGGATTAAAAAATAAAACCAGACCAGTTTTTCCTCCAAAATACTAATCCATTTGACCAAACTGAAGTTTAGAGTTTAGCGTTAGCTTAGCTGTGACTTCAGCGTCAGGACGACAATTATCTCCTCCTCGTTAAACATTACGTGATTGAATTGACAGTATTTATCTGTGTTTTACATTGCCTCCTTTTTCTCTTTTTTGTGCTGTTTCTCTGTTAAAGACATATTCAAATGTCTCTTTTATCTGCAGCTATTACTTCTTTGTTGGTTTGTTTTTAGTTCAGTGACATTAATCTCACAAGAAAAGAGGTGCTGTACCAGATTTAGTTGTAAACACATAACTCTTTCTCCTTTAATGAAATATTCAGTTTGATAATTGCTCCATCTTTAACCTCCTTTGACTCACCTCGTCCACAGAAACAGAAACACCTCCTAATCTGCAGGACTCTGTGGCCGGGGCTGGGATTATCGCGATGAAACGGCGCTGGACGGGACCCGAGTGTTTACCTGTTTGTGTCGTTTCTCTTGAAGAAAGCGGTCAGTGATTCACGCAGTTATTTCAAGAACGAACCTGGGATGAACACGGATTAGACTCAGTTTCTGTCAGCTTTCCATTGAGACATACCACAGCTTTACTCAGGAATGTGAGCTCAGACCCGTTTGTAAAGGTTTTGGTCTTGAACTCATTGAGAGACATGTTAACACAAATATAAAACACACTGTGCTCGAGTATAAATGATTTTCAGAGGCACAGGTGATGTTCAGATGTGTCCAACACAAAGGACACGGTTGAATTGTGTTTTGTCACGTCCTAAAATGCTTTACCTTGACATATATTTGGAAAAAAAGGTTATTATACGCCTGAAATGTGAAATGTGAAATGGCCAATTCTTTCATTGTGAGTCATTTCTTGATATATTCTGTTAATTTTCTTTTTTCTAAACGTATGACCTGGATTGGATTCATGTAGTTATGAATCTGAAGCATGTTCACTATCATCAAAACAATTGGACTTTGGAGAATCCTTTCTGTTGTGATTTTAGGTGAATTTTAAATGAGTTTTAGGTCAGTTTTTGGTGAGTTTAAGGTGTGTTTTAAATGAGTTTTAGGTGAGTTTTAGGTCAGTTTTAACTATGTTTAAGGTGAGTTGTAGGTGAGTGTTGGCGTGGGACGGTCCAGACCTGGTCCAGACCCGGTCCAGACCCGGTCCAGGCCCGGTCCAGGCCGGCTCTCATTGGGACTCTGACTCAGGACTCTCTCAGGTGAAGTTAGGTAACGGTTACTCTCTGTTTTTCTGAGTCAGATGTGGTTTTGCCGAGGCTCAGTGTTGACATATTACTGAGAT
Source organism: Rhyacichthys aspro (assembly GCA_036850595.1). Lineage (NCBI taxonomy): Eukaryota > Metazoa > Chordata > Actinopteri > Gobiiformes > Rhyacichthyidae > Rhyacichthys > Rhyacichthys aspro. Next base: position 735,211 of record CM072163.1, on the reverse strand, counting down.
TAAAGCGGGTTTACCCAGCAGCCCTTTCTGTTCGGGCGTGGGCCTGTCCCGTCTGCTCCGATACTATTGTTATGTAACTGTTTTTAACGAGCAGCGAGCGTCTGACACAGTCTGATCAAGTCCTTTTGTTTTTTTTATGAATGAGTTGTAGACGCCTCTTTTTGAACCAAACCAGACCTGCTTCTGTCCTTTTTTATTCCAAGATAAACTCACTCAAACTTCACTTTTACTGTCTCAGACTCCACTCTCCTCCAAAAGTAGGATTAAAAAATAAAACCAGACCAGTTTTTTCTCCAAAATACAAATACGTTTCACCAAACTGAAGTTTAGAGTTTAGTGTTAGCTTAGCTGTGACTTCAGTAAAAAAAAAAAAAAAAAACTGTTATTATTGTATTATATATTATACAAAATCTTAAAAAAAAAAAAGAGAGAATAATTTTTCCTGTGTTCCCCTTCTCTCCTGTTGCCCCTGGCCTGCACACCTGCCTCCAATTTACTCATCACTACCAGCAGTGTACAAGCCTGGGTCCTCCTCATCGTCTCTGCCAGATCGTCAGTCTTCAGGTGAACTAGAGCTCTGGCCTTTTTTGAGAGACCATTTTGTCTGTGTTTTTGACCAACACTTACCTGTATCTGTCTTGTTCCTGCCCCAGCTCCTGGACCAGTCCTGTTTACTCCAGCCAGTTCCAGCCTGTTCTCCTGTTCCACTCACCTGGATCTTCAAGACCAGCCTCTGACCCCTGGGACCAGCTCTTCTTTTTTTTTTATTAAACCATTTATTTACAGAGATCTACACTGTCACATATTTTTGATAATACATTTTGAGTCGACCATAGCTGTTTCATTTATTTTTTATTTAAAAAATTTTTTTAACCAAAAAGAAAATAATTAACAATCCATAAATTATATAGTTAAATTTAAATTAAAAAAAAAGAAAATATTTCCATTAGTAAAATTTAAATTAAAAAGTAGTATGTAACTGTAAAATCAAAAGCACATTTCATTTTAAAATAACAGTGAAAAAAAGTTCTCCTGTTTTTTTAACAGTGATCATTTATTTTTTAACCAGAGCAGTGTTGCAAAGTGGATATATTTCTCAGGTTTTTATTTGCGTTAAAAGAGAATGTCTGATACATTTGTGGAGAGCTCTGACTTTGTGAATGTGAACAAGCCTCTGGACCAAACGTAGACAATGAAATAAATGATGATTGTTGTGCTTTATCACAGAAGCAGAGTCAGAAGTGAAACTGCGTCCGGTCCAAAGCCAGCGTCCGACGGCGGTTCTCGGTGGAAAGCCTCTGAGCGATGGGTTCCCAACATTGTGGCTCGTCTTTTAAAAATGAAAAGTGTGAGATGGAGCTGGACGTGACACAATGCTCCATTCTTCTCCGAGCTCAAGTGCAACATCCTTCCTTTTGTTTTTCACTCCGAGTTTTATGAATGAAGCGAGCACCTGCAGGAACCGGGCGAGTGGGAACGGCGCCTGAACGCAGCACAGGTGTCGAGACGGAAAACACTAGCAGCTGCTTTTACAGGAGAACACCGGCAGGATTTACTCTGTGACAGAAAATAGAGCCACCGCAGCGAGAAATACAGCATCTACTGTTCATCTGAACCACAAGAAATCTGAATAAATGACGTCTGTTTATTCACAACAAGGAGATTAGGAACTAAAACTAATCAGAAAAGAAAACACACAGAAACACAAGAGGCTGCTTCATCATTTTTTCACCTTTTTAACCTTTTTGTTATATTTACACATGTAGCTCTGGCTAAAGTAAAGTGGAGCTGGACTGTGTCAAGATGAACTCAGAAATAATAATCAGGGGCTGAACGGCAGGTTTTTTTTAGCTAATAAAGAAACTTGAGCTTGTTTTACTGCAATAGGTCACAGCTACAGCTCAGTCGTTAATATATTTAGACATTTATTTAATATTACCTTTGATTAAATGTTCATTGTGCTTCTGTGATTAGACGAGTTAACATTAGAGCCACATTGAAAGAAAAATAATCACACTTCAGAGAGTAATAAATAAAAAGAAATAAAAAGAAAAATACAATTACAGCAAAAAAATTAATAAAAATGAATAAAAACAGTAAAAAGAAAAAGAAAAAAAAAAGCCGCAGTTCTTTTTTTTTACAATAATGTCAGAACATGACTCTTCTGTGGTGTTTTGTTGATTAATGTCAGACGTTTTTATCGACTAATACAACTTGACTCTTGCTTCATTGTGACTTGAACGGAACTATATCTCACTGTTATTCTCATAAAATACGATCATCAGTCTTTGTCTTTACAAAAGTTATCGCCTCAGCTTTTAAACTTCAAAATGTTAAAGTGCGGTGTTAGGTTAAACGACCTGTAGGGGGCGACATATGGAGTCAAAAGAAACAACAAACATGGCGACACTGGAGGAGGCTTTAAAAAGGTAGAAGAAAAATTTAAAATGGTCTTTAAATGCATCACGTCTTGAGGAATTAGTTTTTCTTTTTTTGGCGATTTACGTCATTTTCAACACTTTCAAAAACTCCGCTGAGCTTTAGACGACTTGAAATAACGCCGTAAAGATGTTTATAACAACTCACCCAACGCTGTCTCCTGCTTTAACTTTGAGTAGAGCTCACCACTGCCCCCTGTGGCCACTGCTGGTACTGCTCTGTCGGTCTGTATCTGAAAACGACCAATAAAGAGTAAAAATGAGCCTTTAAGCCTTGTTTTCCTGTTATTATCTGATTAAACATATCCATTAGTATTATTATGTGTTCATAATTTTAACCAACACATAATTAAACACTAATGACTCTACACTTTGACTGAAAAACACAAACCACCTTCTGAAATATGTTAAAAACGCATCATTAACTAATCCGTCTGACCTAAAGTTATGGTCTCATTATGCGCCTCATTAGTATTTGTTGTGAGTCATTAATATCCAGACAGCGTTGAGTCAGAGACAGACATCTGACGGATTAAACAGGGCTTTCCCTCGAGACCGGACCACACCTGAAAACACCGCCACAACACGCCTCCGCAGCAGCGACACGGGCCAAGAACACGGCTCGACCGCATTCAGACGAAGAAACAGAAAGTACAGGCCTCTTTTGTCCGTGTTGTGTTTAAAATCAAGGATAAAAACTGAAGGGATTTATGAATTAAGCCGTGATTAAACAGAACTGTCTCCTGCAGAGAGCAACAACAGAAGAGGCATTGTGTGGAATATTACAATGAGGCTTTTATTTAGCGTTTGTATAAAAAAAAATGTATAAAATAAAATATACAAGTGAGTAAAAAAATAAATAAATAAATAAATAAATTTTGAGCAAAAAAAACCAAAAAACAAATATAAAAAATAAAAACAGTGGGGAAAAAACCCAGCAAAAAAAAAAAAAAAAAAATCATGGACAGACAGAAACAGGAATTTGTCAAAAGAGACTCTTAGAAGCAAAATTATTTTACTTTTCTACCATTTAACAAGTGTTTAATAGTGTTCTGGCCAAAAGAAAGCAGTGTAACATTGAATTGACAGTATTTGTCTGTGTTTTACGTTGTCTCCCTTTTCTCTGTTGATGCTTTTCTTTTTTCAGCTGTTTCTCTGTTAAAAGACATATTCAGCTGAAAATACACTTTATCTGCAGCTATTAAACTTCCTGGAACGTCATGTGACAAGTGTCGACCAATGGGAGCGCTCCTTTTTGGAGCATGTGATTGTCCAAGGTTTTCTGTTCCTGAATAGAGGTTCTCATCTATTACAATCACTTACAATAAACAGGAGATGGATCAGAAAGACTGTTTATTGATTTTACAATAAACTATTTGGGTTTAAACCATATTTTTACAGTTAGAAGAAAGAAAATATCAGGTAGAGTCTAATTAACGTCCCAAATATAAAGTTACTGTAGTGAGAACAATTGATCAGGATCCATTTATTTTACACTGGCCTTTGTTTTTGCCTAAAATTCTAAAACGCACCTTTAAAACCCAGTGTGTGACATTAAAGTGACGGATGGAGTCAATGCCGTGTGTCGTTAAAACCACCGACTGCTGCTCGTTCTTCAACAACAACAGCAGGACATTCCCTGAAGTGAGTCAGCGTCTGCGAGCGACAGACAGCAGCAGGAATGTAAACAGCAGCGAGCGGTCGTGGGTTCAAATCCCTCCAGAAGCGCTCCACCCTGCGACGCATTCCTCACACGCGTGTTTGGAAACAAGGTGTGCTTATTTTTGTGGTTCCTTAATTAGTTTCCTCAGAGTTTAAAGAGGTATCAGTGAAAATAAACGAACAGACAAGAACAAAACAAGGAAACAAAAACTGAAGGTGACGTGAGTGGATTTAAGGGTTTAATAAATGGTTTTAATGGAGAAAATCACTGCAGAATTCACCTTTTACTGGTTCTGTCGACAGGGTTTACACCAAAACACTGAAATACATGACTCTGTTGTATTATAGCCGTTAAAAACCATCTAAATCAATAATTTAAAAAATCCAGTCCATACAATTAATAAATGACCGACGTTAGAAATGAAAAAATGTGAAAAAACACACACTTTTTATATTATTATTTATATAATCACTGAAAACACAAAACATTTCTTCCAAACATTAGTTTTCTGATGGTTTTCTTCTGGTCAACTCTGTTTTTCGATAATGTTTTCTGTGACTCGCACAAGAAGAAAAGAGAGAAGGAATAAGGCCATAAATAAATCTATTTTTATTTAACAAATATTCTTGGCAAACATTTAGGTCAAACTAACTTTAAATTTGAGATTTTGAAGCTCCTGAGAAGACGACGTCCTCTCTTTATTCTCCTCTTTTATTATTGAATGAAACGGGAGCAGAACTTGCCTGAAAATGTTGGAAACTGCTGCAGAATCTTACATTTTTATAAAGTTGTGAATAAACCAGAAACATTTGAAGGTTTTCTGCAGCAGTATTTGTTCAGGATTGACTCCAGTTTATTTCAATTACTGGCAACTAATCCAAGTTTTCTGATTTATATTTAATTTAGAAACATATTTTTGTGTCTTTTGTCTCTGATACAAAAACAGAATATTTCCTCTGTCCAGATGTTGTTATTCCTCTTATTAATGGTTTTAAATCCATATTAAACACTGACTCTATTTCTTCAGAGCTGTTGACTCCATTCTTTGAACCTAACCCTGGCTGTGGTCACATGACCCTCTGGAGCGTCTCCATCAGGAGCAGATTGAGCCCCGTCCCGTCTCTGAGTTATGTCCCGAGCCTCGTGTCTCTGTCCCGCTCGTCCTTGAGGAAGATGAGTTGTGTGAAAAGGCTGATATTTTCACCCATTCCTCCCGTGACCCCCGAGCCTTAAATCAGCCTCGGTTTGACCCCGAGGTCACGGCAGCGCTCGCCGACGTTTGATTAAACCACGAGGCTCCGGAGAAACGAGGAACGGGTTTGTTTCGCTTCACTTTTTGTTTATTTCTGTCTTTATTACGTCTTGTTTTTAAAGATTGATTGAGATTTTGTGACGAAAATCAACGATGAATAGATCAGAGTCAAACTGAAAGAGTTCAGGGGTCACGATACTTAATAAGAATCCTGTCAGGGCCCGAAGATGGAGACGTTTAGAAGCTTTTATTACATTTTGAATTAAAGGTTTCATCTGTATTTGAGTCTTACAAAAGTTATCTTTAACATTAATTTTCTAAAACTGGTTTTATATGGATTTGAACAGGTTTTGTATGGATTTTAACTGGTTTTAGATGTACTTCAACAGGTTTTAGTTGGATTTGAACAGGTTTTACATGAACTGTAACTGGTTTTATATGGATTTTAACTGGTTTTAGATGTACTTCAACAGGTTTTTGATTATATATATCTTAGTACCAAAAACTGGCTTAAGATTTTATGAAAAAATAAAATTCAATCTGATTCAAATCCATCTAAAACCTGTTCAAATCCAGTTAAAAACTAGTGTGAAATATATCTTCTTCTAAATGTATTGAAGGGCCACATAAAACATTGCAAAGGGCCGCATTTGGGCCCCCGGGCCTTGAGTTTGACATGTTTTAGAAGCTGATTTGAAGGAAATGGACAAAAACAAAAACCAACTGACCTCCATGAGTCTGGACCTGGTCTAAGACTGGACTTGGACTGTTTAGAGCTATTACAGTGAATTGTAGACTGGTTCTGGTCTTGTCCTGGTCTTGACCTGGTCTTGATCTGGTCTTGACCTGGTCTTGTCCTGGTCTTGACCTGGTCTTGATCTGATGAAGCCGACCCAAGGTTATCTATGGTTTGTTTTTGTTTGTGAAGCACTTTCTCTCAGTTTTGTTTTTGTTTGAGTCACGTCTGAATCTCACTGAAACCTGCTGCTGTTTCTGAGAAAATAAAAACAACAACGACTGGAGAACACTCACCTGAGAGGGGGCGGGGCTAGTGACACAGGTGAGAGGGGGCGGGGCTAGAGACACAGGTGAGAGGGGGCGGGGCTAATGACACAGGTGAGAGGTGAGTGACAGGTGACGGGGCAGACTCAGAGGCACCGGCCACAGATGACATCACGGGAATGTTACGAGGCACAGCTCATAAAGACCAGAGACCAGGTCTGAACCAGGTCTGAACCAGGACTAGACCAGGTCTGAACCAGGCTTTTATAGGCCTAGGCTCTGGGTCTAACCAGGACTAAACCAAGACTTGTACAAGGACCCTAAGCCATCTAAAACCTGATCAAGTCCAACTAAAACACGTTCAAATCCATCTAAAACCTGATCAAGTCCAACTAAAACACGTTCAAATCCATCTAAAACATGTTCAAATCCAACTAAAACATGTTCAAATCCAACCAAAACCTGTTCAAATCCATCTAAAACCTGATCAAATCCAACTAAAACATGTTCAAATGCAACTAAAACATGTTCAAATCCAACTAAAACATGTTCAAATCCAACTGAAACATGTTCAAATCCATCTAAAACACGTTCAAATCCATCTAAAACCTGTTGAAGTCTGATTAAAACCCGTTCAAGGCCTTACACAAGACCACAGTAAAACCAGGACTAAGCCAACTTAGACTAAGGCTAAACAAGTTCTAAACTAAGTCAAATGTGGGACTAAACCAGGACTAAATTGGGTCTAGCCTTAGACTAAAACTAAAACTTAGGACTAACCTGGGACTAAATCCAGAACTAAACCCATGTCTAAACAAGACTAAACCAGCCTGCACTAAGGACTAAACGTAGACCAGAACAGATCTGGACCAAACCAGACCTGAACCAACGAGGACCAAGACCTGGACTAAACCAGGACTTAACTCTTTGTGTGAAACTGTGGTGGAGTGAGTCCGATGTTGTGTCACAGTTACTCACCTCTGAGTCGGGTCTAACTCAGACTGTTGTGGTTTTACCTGCTCCACGTCCAGAGATATTTTTATATTTTTAAAAGAGGAAGCAGAAGAAGAAAAGCAGAAATAAAGTCTTCAAAAGTTTCCGTCTCTTTCTAAATATTGAGCTGTGTTTGTAATTCTGTTTTTATGAACGACACTGAGTCATGTTTAAATGGCTTTTGTTTTGGAAAAATGGACTAAAGTGCTTCACAGCCCAGAGCCCTGCAGCGCCCCCTGGAGGGCAGCAGCTTTAATCAAAACACTTGGAATATAAGATAGAGGCTTCCAAACCAGGAAACAAACAAAAACATGAAACAATCATTTAATTTGTCTTTTTTTTTAGAAATAGCAACCAGCTCAAAACAAAGAGGATTAGGGCCACTGTAAAAAAATAAATAAATAAAAAAATTGAGTTGCAAATATTTTTATTATTGAATCGCCCAAAACAAAAGAAGAAGAAAAAAAAAAAAGAAAGTTGCTCGATATCTTTTTTAAATTGAGTTGCCCCTCATAAAAAACAAACCAAAAAAATTAAGTTGCTCTATTTGTTTTTATTGAGTCGCCCAAAAAACAAAACAAAATTGGAGTTGCTAAATATTTTGTTTTTATTGAGTCGCCAAAAACACAAAAACACAAAAAATATGAAGTCAACATAAAAACAACAACAAAAAAAATCTAAAAAATTGGAGTTGCTCATTTTTTTTGTTTTAATTGAGTTGTCCAAAAAACAAAACAAAAACATTCATGACTTAATCTCTGAACTCAACCCTTAGAACTGGACTAACTTCACCAAACACTGACCTGTTGATTTCTCTAAAGTCGCTGGGAATTTTCACCATTTATTGTGATATTTGTCCGACACTCGTCCACTTTCACGTTAACGAAGCTGGTTCTTGTGTCGACTTTTGATTTATCTTCCGTTTGTTTTGGGAAATGTGTAAAATCAGCCATGAACTTGTATTTGTGCTCAACTAGCTCACTCTTTTTTGTCCAATAATAAAAGAATTAACCAATCATTTCTCATTTAACAGTGACATGAACAACCAGGTTCTATATAAACAACATAAACAAGATGTCTGAATGACTTTAATGACTTCAAGGTAATTTCTAATGAAAGAAGTGTGATTTTTTGTCCTAAATAAAAGCAGTGTCAGCCTCCGAAGCAGACGGCGCTGAGGTCGGAGGATTGTGGAGTAAACAGAGTCGTCCTGAGAGAGTTTCCGGTTCGATGCCAGAGGAAGAGGATCTGTCACTGAGCTCGACGTAAACAGTATTTAGTCTGAGGCCTGGAGTCTTTTATCTGTGTGTGTTATTATGAGTCCAGGTGTTAGTCCGCCCCGAGATCTCAGGACCCTCTCTGACTTCAAACAGGGTCTACTCTCCTTCTTCTTCTGTGTCTCATGATGAAAAGACGACAAAAGACGAGGAAAGTGAATGAAAGGGAGAGAAGAAAGGGTTTTAAAGAAAAGCAAGACAATACTAGTCTCTGATTTTCTTTTTTTGTCCCTGTCTCAGACTCCACTCTCCTCCAAAATCAGCCTAGGGACCTCTCCTGCTTCTCTTTTATTAAAATATAAAACCAGACCAAAGGGTTTAGCATTAGCTTAGCGTTAGCTTAGCTGTGACTTCAATTATCTCCTCCTCGTTAAACATTACGTGATTGAATTGACAGTATTTATCTGTGTTTTACGTTGCCTCCCTTTTCTCTGTTGATGCTTTTCTTTTTTCAGCTGTTTCTCTGTTAAAAGACATATTCAGCTGAAAATACACTTTATCTGCAGCTATTAAACTTCCTGGAACGTCATGTGACAAGTGTCGACCAATGGGAGCTGATATTTACAACACAAAGCCCAAATTCTAAAATATTGTGGCAACAATTAAATTTAAATACAGAAAAAAGTTTTCATAGTTTAATGAATGTTCTCTTCATGTTTTTCTGCAGAGTTTAATAAAGTTTATTCTTTGAACCAAAAGAAAATAAAGGATGAAGCCAAGAACGAAAGGTTTATTTGATGCAGAGTCAGATGGATTGGTCCAGTTTGAGTTTGGAGACGCTAAACCAGAATAAAAGACGTCTGCAGTTAGAAAAGTGGTGAATAATCAATATCTTTGCATGTATTCATTTCTTGTTGGTGATTAATGGAGGGATTTGGATTTGAATGTCTTTTTTACCAGTGTCACATTCACTCTAGTTTTTGTCCTGTTAAATGAATCCTGATTTAATGGTTTGTCATGTGACAGTGATGTTAAAACAGTGTTAATTTGGACTAAAATTCAGTTTAGTTTTGTCATAATTTAGTGTAATCTTTATTAGTTTGAGTCTAGTTTTATTTGACTACATCTACAATAGATTCAGTCTAAAATATAAAGAGTAATGCATTTCCTTCAGTAATAATTTGTCTCTAATGAAAGTAAACTAGTCCTAACCTGTTACGGCTGGTATTCAGGTTCCAAGTGTTAACATGTTCATTTTTATTATATCTAAAGTGTTGATACATTTAGTCAGAGTTTTGTTCTCATTGATTACAATGATTTGTCAACAACATGAACGCTCTAAACTCCAGAGTGAGTAGAAGCATTTATAACAGACTAGTTTTGTGTTTGAGACACAGATAAACTTGTTAAATGCTCGTTGTTTTGTCGTGAGGTTGGACTCTGTCCCGTTGAGAGACTCTGGAGTCGGTGGTGGGTCCGTGGGCCTCTCCTTTCGCTTTAAAACCACCGTCTGTGTTTCCACACGACGACAATGAGCCGCTAATCGCCGCTAAAGCGCCGCTAATTCACGGCTAAAGCTCGACTGAAAACACGAGCTGAACACAATGTGAGTCGGGCTCAGACAGACTCAGGAGAAAGCACCGGATTAACCCGACTCTGACGTGTTTTATGTCTTTACAAAGACATTAGTGAGACATAATAGAGTTCACAAAGCTGCAGGCAACAAGGCAACGACAAGAAAATGAAACTCAGGTTGTACTTTGGTGTTTTGTTTGTTTCTTCTTTGTTTCTTCTTTGTTTCTCATTTTTTCTCCTGAGGCTTTGACATTAAATTAATTTGTCAATTTGTCTTTGTTTTTAGTAAATTAAAAAGTAAGATAAAAGTTTCAGATCAGCTCTAAGCTTTAATTTAATGTAACGTATTAGTATTTTGTGGTGAAAAATTGGTCCGGTTTTGCCTTTTTTTTTAAATAAAAGAAGCAGGAAATGTTAAAACTTAAAAAATAAGTCAATATTTTTGTGAATCCGTCATTATTCAAAGCTGTAATGGACCTAATTAACTTCAATATGCTTCTGACTCCAGCTCCCATCTTCACTAAAGCCATTATTTGATTTTACATTTGTCAGTTTGTCTTTGTTTATGCACAATTTAAAATATATGGAGCTAATGCTAATCATCCACACAGCTTTTCACAAAAACTGTCATAATTAACAGAAAGAAGTGAATAAATCCTGGACTAAAGTGATGAGAGGCTTCTACAGAAAAACAGTGCTTTATTCCCTTCTTTCCAAACGTTTAAATCCAGATCCTTTAGTTCTGTTCCTGTTTAATGCAGTGGACACAGAGAATGGAGTGGGTTTGGGTTCTTTATGGATCTATTTTGGTGGAAACTAACCTGAACTGTTCGGCTCCAGTGAAAACGAATCTTTAAATGGTCAGAACAGAAGAGAATAAGACAGAAAAAGATTAAAAGGAGTCTGAGACGGTCACTTCTCTGTTCAAACATGTGCTGCTCTGAACACATCACACTCACGACGTGTTTCCTTATTTCTCTCGTGTCTCGTGTTCAGTGAGTTCTGTGTGAGTTCTGTGTGAGTTTTGTGTGAGTTTTGTGTGACGCAGCACGAGGCCTCTTCTCTTTTCTCTGACCTGCTTTTGTTGCTGTTATTCTGCTTTTAACACTTCACTCTGATCCAAAAATGAGTCAGAAAACAATACAGTTTGTTGTACTTTATTCATTAATGAAGCAATAATAAAAGCAGGTGCAGACGAGTTACTGTCTGTTCACGTCACACTCCTCACTCTTCACTCGGAGGTGTGTTCAAAGACCTGTGGAGAACCAGGACATGTCTAACAAAACCTGACTGACTGCTTTTAACTCACTGCACCTGATATTTTTTCTTCTTTTTCTTCTGAACCTGAATAGTTTATTGTAAAATCAATCATTTGTCTTTCTGATCCATCTACTGTTTATTCTAAGGGATTGTAATAGATGAGAACCTCTATTCAGGAAAAAGGAGCGCTCCCATTGGTCGACACTTGTCACATGACGTTCCAGGAAGTTTAATAGCTGCAGATAAAGTGTATTTTCAGCTGAATATGTCTTTTAACAGAGAAACAGCTGAAAAAAGAAAAGCATCAACAGAGAAAAGGGAGACAACGTAAAACACAGATAAATACTGTCAATTCAATCACGTAATGTTTAACGAGGAGGAGATAATTGTCGTCCTGACGCTGAAGTCACAGCTAAGCTAACGCTAAGCTAACGCTAAACTAACGCTAAACTCTTTGGTCTGAGTTTATTTTGAGTAGATTCAGGAGTTAAGCTGAATACTAAACACTTTTAATGGACTAAACTGTATTACTGACTGTGGCCACTCGCTTCATTCATTATTTTTACTGCAAGACGGAGAATAAAGGGCTTGTTATGACGACGAGAAGGACTTAGGAGCTTTTTCTTCCTCAACAACTGCTCGAAATACTGCAATATTTTGTTTATTCTCAGTCAGGTCTGTGCCATAAACATAAGTCAAGCTGCTTGTTGGTTTTTGTTTCATGTTTTTAGTGGTGAACAGTAGAAAAAAGCCTCAAATGAGACGGAGGCTGTGGAGGAGAAACAGGACCACCTCCAGTTTGTGTTGAGAGACTCTGAATGAGAGGCTTTTACTCTGTTTTCTGTTTGTTTAAAGAGAAAGACAAATGACGGCGGTCGATGGAAAGTCACACATTAAAGAGTGGGTTCGGGATCCTGAGGCCGCCGCTGAAATAAAGGCATAAACGACCACTTTTTTAGTTATGTTAATTATGTTTGCAACGATTTCATGTAATCTGCAATTTCCACCGAAACTACAGCAAAAGAGAGTGATGCTGTTTAACTCTGGAAGTCTCTGTGAGGATCAAAATGTGATCAGAAAAATGAGTTAAGTTAAAAGACCATTACCTGATGTTTTTTACTGTTTCATTTAGTTTTTCAGTGTAATCTCCTAAAGTTTATTGTAACAGGAATCATCTGAAAAAATGAGACCTTAAGACGTGATCTAGTCTTTATAATGAAGGATTTTAATAGATGAGAATGATCAGTCCACAGCAGGATTTTGTCCAATCACAGCTCACTTCAGGTAAAAAGGAGCGCTCCCATTGGTCGACACTGATGTCAACAACGAAGGAACAAGGAAATAAACCAAGGAAATGGGTTATTCTGTTGGAAATATGTCTTATTTTACAGAGAAACAGCTCAAAAAAGATAAAAATAGACAAACACGAGCAAATGAAACATGGATAAATATCACTACAGTCTACAACGATAAACTCCAAAGATAAAAGTGTCAGATCAGCTCTAAACTTCAAATTAAATGTGATGTATTAGTATTTTGTGGTGAAAATTGGTCCAGTTTTAACTTTTTTAAATAAAAGAAACAGGTTCTGCAGATTTAAAATAAATCAGTTTGTTAATCAAATTAATCAAAGTTGTAATGGACCTAATTATCCTCAAACAAGAACATCCAGAAACATCAGCTCCAACAGAAGAAGAAACAGAGACCTGTCTTTATATTTGTTTTTTAGTGCAGCTTGTATCTTGTCTGTGAGCGTCACCTGACTCGACAATAGGCCTGAGTCACTCTCAGACGAGGCCCATGTGGAAGTGACTGTCCTGAATCCACACCGGGACTTTCCACCGCTCAAACCTTCCTCCTTTTCCTCTAAATACTCTCCTTCTGCTCGCGCTCAGACGGGAAATGCATCTTCTGTCTTTAAAAAAAAATAAAAATCTGTCCGTTTTGTCTGGAAACAATCAAACACAAAACACGGATCAAACGTAAGGCTTTGTTTTCTGCAGTGATTCATTTGCAAAAGTTCCCTATTTTTTTGTGAACTTTCCGCAGAAATTGATCAGTCTTTTTTTGTCTGTTCTCTCTGCGCTTTCCTCCTTCTGTTTTTCCAGATGAGACCTGCTCAGACCTGGTTTTAATGCAATTTTCTGCAACAGTTTAAATGATAAAAGTAGATTTTCCTTTTCCTGTTTTTGCAGCGCGTCTAATGTGGATCATTTACAGCTGCAGAGAGTCCTCTCAACGTCTTGGACATTTCACAAATGATAGAAAAAGGGCTATTTTTGTTTTACACAGATTCATTTAAACTCAAATACCTTCCTGCAGTTTGTCCAATGAGCATTTATCTTCTCAAAACAATAAACTATAAAACTGATATGGATCACAAACTTAGACATTTAGCAGGAATTGTACAGAATGTTTTCTTGTTCAGTGAACGATCTGAATCTACAAATGCATTGGACTGGGTTAGAATATAAAGAAATGTAACTAAAACTTCAAAGTTGGGATATTTCTAATAAACTGGCTTCAAATCCAGAGGAAATGCTTTCAAAGTTGGGTCATTTTGCTTTTGTTCAAACCCAGAATCTGTCTCTGATAAACTGTCCTAAACTCTGAGCTCAGAAACAGGCCTTTATTCAATAAATGTCGGCTGTGGATGTGTTTTAGGCCTGGATCCTGAGTCAGTCGCGGCTGAGGGTGACTTTTTGCAGGTTGCTCATCAGTCTCTGGAAGCGTTTTTATCAAAAGAGGTTTGAAATGTCCCCTAAAAGTGAAACAGACCGCTCCTCAGTCTGGGATCTGTCCTGAGTCTGTGGTCCGCTTTGTAAAAGGTGGAGCTAAACACTGCAGTCGGCTGATTGGACGAGACATAATCCACATCAAACGGAACAATTTTCTGCTGAATTCCTCCTTGTTTTTGTGATAAGAGTCATATTGAAACAGAAAACATGATAAATATTTGTGGTTTTAAACGTGGTCAGTGTCGCACGGCTCTCGCTTCATGAATTTAAACATTATTTACAGTATTTACAGCCTCTTTAGTCAGTTCCAGCTCCTGAACTCTGCTCACTCTGGAACTAAAGCTGTCTTTAATAGTTCCATGTTCAGTGGATAGTTTGAATAAAGTCTGAATGAACATGTGACCCTCAGAAATGGACAGTGTTTTAGAATATTTATGTATTTATGACTGTGCTTTATGCTGTAAGTTTGTCAAAGGAAGATTTTCACTACGACAGACAATTAACTTCTGTTCTTTTTATCGTCTCCACTGCTTTAAACACAAACAGAACCTGTACAAACTCAAATATTGAGTCTAAATGAAGGAAACTGCTGCAGCTATGAATTTAATGTTGAGAAAGATGTGAATAAACAGAAACAGGATTTACTCTGATTTAGATTCAATATTAACAATGATCAGAGTTGATAAAAGTCTGCTTTAAATTCATTTATTTCTCAAACACAGACAGGACTTCATTCATTGTGGGTCTGAGCTGTGGCTGGGTTTAAATCCTCTTTTTCTCTTGGTTCGGGGGGATTTTGGTGAGACGTGGATCCGGCCGCCCGCTGGAGGCTGCTGCTGCTGCTGCTGGTGGTGGTGGCGGTGGGTTTCTCTGGTTTGTGGGCAGGTTGTGTTCTTTATGAGCGAGTGGGAGGCCCAGGAAGTGACCGCCCCCGAAGCCTTTCCATCACATGGCGGAGAGAGACCCTCGTCTGCAGAAAAACACCCCCAGACCAGCGCCCGGAGCCGGACCGCGGACCACACACCGAGACCAGATCCACAGACGACAGATAAAAGACCGGCTGATCCCAGACAGACCCAGACAGACAGGAAGCAGTTAGACCGAGGACCAGCGCTTCGTTTAATCATCCTTTTTATTCTGTTTTTAATGTGATATTTTTACCACAGAAACAAAGAAAGACTATAAATAAATTACACAAAAAAAACTAATAAAAAATACAGAAAAATACAAAGCACACAACAAATAGATGAATAAATAAAAAATAATGAGTGATTTTTATTTCACTTTTTTCACTATTTAAATGGATTTGTCTTTAAGAAAATTATTGTTTATGCCTCAACAGCAGCAGCTTTATACAAACTAAAACCTGTTCAAAACCAACTAAAACCTGTTCAAATCCAACTAAAACCTGTTCAAATCCGACCAAAACCTGTTCAAATTCAACTTAAACCTGTTCAAATCCAACTAAAACCTGTTCAAATCCAACTAAAACCTGTTCAAATCCAACCAAAACCTGTTCAAATCCAACTAAAACCTGTTCAAATCCAACTAAAACCTGTTCAGATCCAACTAAACCCTGCTCAGATCCAACTAAAACCTATTCAAATCCAACTAAAACCTGTTTAAATCCAACTAAAACCTGTTTAAATCCAACTAAAACCTGTTCAAATCCAACTAAAACCTGTTCAGATCCAACTAAAACCTCCTGAAAACCAACTAAAACATGTTAAATTCCAATAAAAACCTACTGGTATTCATCTAAAACCTGTTCTTGTGGAATAAGAATAAATCAGAGACTGTCGGCTCTAACTCTGATAAACGTTGTAAATAGAGGGTTCATGTTGATTGGATGAAGCTGATTATTTCGTCCAATCAGAGTCGTTTACATCAGTGACAGACTCTTCATCAAAACCTTAAAATGAATGGGATCCTCTGCTTAACGAAGCCTGAAAAGAAGCAGGTAGAAAATAAATGAGTTAATTGACCATAATAAAGTAACTCCATGTGTTTTCTGTTTGAAAGACAGAGCTTTTTGTTTGAGTGAAAGTGGATAATAACAGAAACAAAGGAACTTAAAGAGTCTCTGGAGTCCGACTGAGACCGAGGACGGACTCAGAGATCACAGACTGGTCTCAGGAGGAAACGCTGGTGTCTTTTATTTCAAACATGTCTCAGAACAATAGAGCTCTGTCTGAGACTGAGCTGGACTCACTCTCGAGACAAAAGATCCACTTTGAGAGAAAAGAGTCAAGATTCACTGAAGAAACAAAGCACAAAGTGACGGGAAACAGGACGAGAACAGCTCAATTACACTTTTTAATTGACTTTATTATTGTTTTTGGACCCAAACTTTAAATCACAAGTTTTAATTCATGATTATCTTGATGTGTTTCCACTGAGCTGTGTCCAGAGAGACGTCAGACTTTTCTAAACTCTGATCATTGTTAATATTGAATCTAAATCAAAGTAAATCCTGTTTCTGTTTATTCCCATCTTTCTCAACATTAAATTCATATCTGCAGCAGTTTCCTCTCATTTAGACTCAATATTTGAGTTTGTACAGGTTCTGCTTGTGTTTAATGCAGTGGAGACGAAAAATACAATGTTTATCACAAAAACAAGGAGGAATTTAATTGAAAAACATTTCCCTTTAATGTTTTTACTTTCTCTTCTGAGGACTATCTCTCGTCCAATCCGCTGACTGCATAAATTATTGTATTTTAGCACTTTTTCCACAAGGTTTAAAGGCAGAAACTGACCTAAAACTTTTTAAAAACAGGGTCTGACTCCATCAAACTGTGATAAGGTTGTGCGTGGTTTTGTTTTTGGCTCATTTATGTCTCTTTGTCCACACTATTGTCCACACTTTTTAACTGTCTTTGAGCTCACAGCTTAACGACAGCTCATTAGAGACGTATTTAAAGCATTTACTGGAGATCGTTTTGTTCTAAGTCTAAAGTCTAAATCACACTAATATTTCTACTTCATGAAGTGAACTCATTATCTGCAGCTATTTACAACTATTTTTGTGATTTTGTCTCCAAATTTCACCAAAAAACACTCACTCTTAGTTTTATTTAAGGCACCAACACTCTTCAAAACACATAAATAACATAAACACAAACACTGCACATTATTAACTCATCATAACCAAATAGATTAAATATTTGAGAGTGATTGCTTTTCTTTATTTCCTTATAACACTTTTAAAAGGCTTGTTTTTATTTTTACTAAGGTGTTTTTTATGCTTTTGGTGCTGTATTTTGATATTTATTTCTTATATTTCTACTATTTTTTTAATCTTTTAGTCTTGTCTGTAATGAAAAAAGAGCTTTCCATAAACCCGCTGTGTTGTGTTGAAAGTCCGGAGCCCACACAGCTCCTTCTCTCAGAGTAAACATCAGCGACTCAATGACAGACGACACAACCTTCACCAAACACAGTGAGACGTACACATGCCACCGGCCGAGACGCTTCGGGGGGTTTCCCGCTCGGATCTGGCAACCGCAGCGGCGCAGACGGAGGAGAAAGCCCTGAGTGATGGCGTCGGGCGAGAGGCGCGACGGGAACGCTTCTGCTTTTCTTTTGTTGTGTTTTTTTTTGGTGCAGATTACTAAATTATTACTAAACAGACGAGGAGCGAGGAGCAGGAAAATGACTCTCACGTGGTTCAGTGTTTGTCTGAGAACGACGAAAAGACCTCGATTAAAACATGAGACGCACGGAGGTCCACATCTGACACAACGACAGGGATTATCTCACTGTGGGGACAATAAATACACACTGAACTCCTTTATGTGTTTGTCATTTACAGTAAAACACACTGGAAAACAAGTTAAGAGAGCTAAATATTGAGGCTGAATCTGAAACCTCAAAATGACAGCTCTTAACTCTTGTTTTTAACGTTTGTGAGCGACGTCATGAGGTCGACAGAGAGACGTTAGGGATTTGATGAAGAAAAGGAGAGCGACTAAATCTGACTCCACAAACGTCACCAGAAACACACACAACACATCCCACAAACAGAGTTATCTTTATTATCCTTTTACAGAAACAATAGATTTGAACAGGTTTTAGATGGATTTGAACAGGTTTTAGATGGATTTGAACAGGTTTTAGATGGATTTAAACAGGTTTTAGTTGGATTTGAACAGGTTTGGATTTGAACAGGTTTTAGTTGGATTTTAATATGTTTTAAATGGATTTGAACATGTTTTAAATGGATTTGAACAGGTTTTAGTTGGATTTGAACATGTTTTAGTTGGATTTGAACAGGTTTTAGTTGGATTTGAACATGTTTTAGATGGATTTGAACAGGTTTTAGTTGGATTTGAACAGGTTTTAGATGGATTTGAACAGGTTTTAGTTGGATTTGCACAGGTTTTAGTTGGATTTGAACAGGTTTTAGATGGATTTTAATATGTTTTAAATGGATTTGAACATGTTTTAGATGGATTTGAACAGGTTTTAGTTGGATTTGAACAGATTTTAGATGGATCTGAAAAGGTTTAGTCGCATTCTAAAAGGTTTTAGTTGGATTTGAACATGTTTTAGTTGGATTTGCACAGGTTTTAGTTGGATTTGAACAGGTTTTAGATGGATTTTAATATGTTTTAAATGGATTTGAACATGTTTTAGATGGTTTTGAACAGGTTTTAGTTGGATTTGAACTGTTTTTCTATATCTCTGTTGCAAAAACTGGCTTAACCTAATAAACGTGTTGAAAATGTAACTGGAGGGCCACATAAAACGTTGCAAAGGGCCGTATTTGGCCCCTGGGCCTTGAGTTCGACGTGTGGTTCGAGAACGACATCGATGTAAAAACGTCTCTGCTCAGTCCTGCTTTGAGTCAAAACCAATCACAAAAGAAACCTGGAGCGTTCTCACCTGAAGATCTGGGTCCAACCAAACGAGAAAGTCCTGAGCAAACAGAGTTAAATGTGTCTGAGTTCACTTTTTTAGTAAATATTATCAGGCCTCATTTAATTAAACTAAAAGGACTGTCACTGTTCACTTTTACTGATGCATTGTGGGTTTTTTCTGCAACAAATGGAATAATCTGTTGCTTCTTTATCATTATTTGTTCTATATTCTTACTCTAACCTCAAATCTACACTGGCCCTTTATTTGTGAACATTATGATAAACACAGGTCTGTTTTTGAGTTTCTCAGAGTCACATGACGCAGTGTTTATGAAATGTTTCTGGAGAAAACAGTGAAAGCAGAAGTGGCACAAAACAAACATTATGCAAAAGTGAAAATGGACTGATTGCAGATTTTTCGCAACAGCGTTCTGTCGAAAGTGAACGCCGCAGGGTCCGGTTCTAAAAGCCCGACCCGTTTCTCAAACCGGACGACTCGGTGGAAGCGTCTCGGGGATGAGCTTCGCGTGAGAAGAAGGAGGAAGTGTCGGCCGTGACGTTATTCTCACGCAGACAAACTGAAATAACCTGCGGCGTGTTTTTTTCTCTCTCACACTCTCCGAAAACCGCACGAAAGCAGAAGTGTTTTCATGATTCAACGTCTGTCTCACAGTGAGTTTTGATTAGTCACAGAGCGTTTTCAACGTCTAAATATGAACATTCTGCAGCTTATAGATCTCTGGTGTTTCCATAGAGAGTCGTGGAACAAAATATTACACTTTATATTTGGCTCCAAACATAGACACAACAGAAAATAAAAATAAATCACTTAGAAACAAAGCAGCAGGAGTATTGTCGACAAAACCAGATGTTGAATGATGCTAATCTGCAGCTAGCATGTTTCTCATTAAATACTTTCTGTAATAATTGATGGATTTATTTTGGACTTTGATCTGACAGAGAAGAGCCAGACTCGTTTTACTACAAAAAACCCCTGAAAAAAACACAAAAAACTAAAGCTAAGCTCGAGTGATTAACCTCCAAAACATCAGCGAATAGAAAAAAGATTAAAATGATGATGTTCTAGATTAATTTGGTGGAACATAAGAGAAAATATAAAGTAAAGACAAGACTAAAAAACAAATGTGAGACCAAGAGAGACTACAAAAATGGTGGACAGTATTTATCTGTGTTTTACGCTTTTCTTTTTTCAGCTGTCTCTCTGTTAAAAGACATATTCAGCTGAAAATACACTTTATCTGCAGCTATTAAACTTCCTGGAACGTCATGTGACAAGCGTCGACCAATGAGAGCGCTCCAAGGTTTTCTGTTCCTGAATAGAGGTTCTCATCTATTACAATCCCTTACAATAAACACTAGATGGATCAGAAAGACTGTTTATACACAAATTATTGATTTTATAATAAACTATTTGGGTTTAAACCATTTTCACAACTAGAAGAAATAATATCAGGCTGTTACCCCACATACCACATCCGAAGAAATCAGATAAATTAAATAAAGCCCTCCTCACAGAAGAAGGTTGAGGGTTGCATCTCTGTCTCATGTTTATATGTTATTACATTATATTCCAGCTGTAATAACAAACTGTGACAGATCATAATAATGCATCATTAATAAGAGCTAAAACTAAAACTCATCTGAAACTAGTGCTGCCTCATCAGTGACAGCAGCTAATCCACTCTGACTCACGCTAACAGCTAACAGCTAATCCCGGCTCAGTGATGAGTCAATGGGGCTAGCTCACAGCTGCTAACGAAGCTAAAGCTAAGCTAATCCGGGCTCAGGGTGAGTTACAGGACGTCGTTGTGAAATGTGAGCGTTAGGAAACAGTTTGAGAGACAGACTTGAGCAAGAATTAGCTCAGATTACAGCCTCTGCTCATCATCTTCATCTTCATCTTCAGCTGTGACGTGATGCATCAGAAACGTGCTGAGAGATAGTTTAATAATGAATCAGTCTGACTCAGTTTATTAAAGGAATAAAGAGGTTAATGATGCTGATACTGTTCATAAATATCACTAAAAAATGAATTAAAAGTGAATATTAACAAAAGTGAACAGGAAACACTTTATAATAACTCACACAATAGTAATTTACAAATATAATTATAGATAGAACACATTTATAACAATGATATAATGTAATAGTGATTATTAATGTTGGATTAATGCTTTGTAAATGATGAAATGATGATTAAGGATAAATTCAGTCGTTACAAATACTCAACTAATGTTTAATATTGAGTTATTTTAAAGTGTCACCAGTGAACAAAGTATTTTTATAAACGACTCAAAGTGTGACGTCTTTATTCCCATAGACTATTATTAAAACAGTAATAGCTTTTATTATATCATGAAAACTACAAAACACAGACAGTTTCTTCTTCATTTTCTTCAGTGTTTTCTCCAGACGTCTTTGGTTTGTGCTTTTGATTTTCATTTTTGTTTTGTTTTAATGAGAACTTTCTGTCTCCAAATCCACCGACTGCGGGGCTTTTAGCTTCACATTTTCCCGACTGTTATCAAAGTTCCTAAAAGAAGAGACATATATTTCTTTTTTAGGATTATTTGGGGCTGTGATGATCCAATAACCTGAAGGTTGGAGGTTCGTCATTGAAAATCTCTGTTTGAATCTAATCCATGATCATTATTATTGTTTGTGTTCAGTGGAAACGTGGCTAAAACATGTCAAACTGAACTGAACCTGAAGGATTTAGTGAAATATATCACACTTTATCACACTGCATCAAAAGGAACTACTTTTATCTCAATAATGTTTCATGTGATGGACATTTTTGCCTCAAAATCTTCATCCAAGCAACGCCTTAAATCAAACTGTGGTGTGTTTAAATAAAGTCATGGCTCAGTCCTACATTTAGTCCTAGTTCAGACCTGTTCAGACCTGGTTTAGTCCTGGTTTAGACCTGGTTTAGTCCTGGTTTAGTCCTAGTTTAGACCTGGTTTAGTCCTGGTTTAGTCCTGGTTTAGACCTGGTTTAGACCTGGTTTAGTCCTGATTTAGTCCTGGTTTAGTCCTGGTTTAGACCTGGTTTAGTCCTGGTTTAGACCTGGTTTAGTCCTGGTTTAGTCCTGGTTCAGACCTGTTTAGTCCTTGTTAAGTCTTTAATATTAATTTAGCTCCTGTTTCAATGAGTGCCTTGTATTTCTGTATATTTTCTTAAATCAATCCAACTTTTTAGCTCATATCGTTATCACAATATTCAGAATAGTTTTCCCACATTACTTTTTCCTTTCTTTAAGACTTTTAGGAAGAGTATTTTCTTAATCGTAGAATCAGGCTACAACACACTTTTCCCGTTTCTCAGACGTCAGTAGAAACGTGACGGTTCTCTTGGTCTCAGCTGTGTTTATTCCTCTTTTTTCCCGACACGCAGCGGGAAAACGAAGTGAAAGTGTGTGAAAGTGAGACGAAGAGGAAGCTGCCGCTCGGAGGAAGTGTGTGTGGTCCTTTCACTGAGACAGAGCTGATTAAAAACAGCTTTGTGTGAGATTTTGAAAGCGTGGGCGACTTGTAAAGGCTTTATAACCATTTACAGACATCATGGCTTCACTCAGTTATAAACTCACTGCAGGATTGGTTTGACTGAGACAGATCCACAAGAAGCTCCATGTAAACCATTAAACAACCCTCCTTTATTACTTTATAACTTTACACTCTTCTATTTCATTTGGTGATTGAACAGAAACGCTAACAGCAGCACTTTATGATTCTTACAATAAGCACTTTCGATCTACGTCATATTTTGGTCACTTTAGTCACATTTATCTGTTTCTAAACGTGTTTTTAAATGTGTTTAACGTCTCCATTTTGTTTTAATGTCAGTGTCACGTTGGTGTTGTGTTGTTGTGATGCAGCTCCATTAAAAACAGAAAAATAGGAACAAAAATGTACTCCTTAACTTTCCTTACAACAGGTTTTAGTTGAATTTGAACAGGTTTTAGTTGAATTTGAACAGGTTTTAGTTGAATTTGAACAGATTTTAGTTGGATTTGAACAGATTTTAGTTGAATTTGAACAGATTTTAGTTGGATTTAAACAGATTTTATTTGGATTTAACAGGTTTTATTTGGATTTAACAGGTTTTATTTGGATTTAACAGGTTTTATTTTGATTTAAACAGGTTTTAGTTGGATTTGAACAGATTTTAGTTGTATTTGAACAGGTTTGAGATGAATTTGAACAGGTTTTAGTTGTATTTGAACAGATTTTAGTTGTATTTGAACAGATTTTAGATGAATTTAAACAGGTTTTAGTTGGATTTGAACAGATTTTAGTTGGATTTGAACAGATTTTTGTTGGATTTGAACAGGTTTTAGTTGAATTTGAACAGATTTTAGTTGGATTTGAACAGATTTTATTAGGATTTAACAGGTTTTATTTGGATTTAAACAGGTTTTAGTTGAATTTGAACAGGTTTTGTTTGAATTTGAACAGGTTTTAGTTGAATTTGAACAGATTTTAAGATATTTTAGTTGGATTTAACCTGGTTGAAAGCGTTCCTAGCCACTCATTGTAGATTAATAAACCGGTTTAATAATAGTAAACTCAGGTTTTTTGAAGACGTGACCCGAGCGACTCTAAACGTGCAGCAGATGAACACCTGCAGGAGCTGATTCCTGCAGGAGACGCTGAGATGGACGGAGACTGCTGTGGTCTGTGGGTCCAGAACTGAGGAGGATAATGAACACATTTAATCATGTTTTGCATATTATTTGTTTATATTCTGCTTCTCTTTGTAAATCCTTTGTGAAACTTGTAAAAAATGCTGTAATCATGAATCCATAATTGAATAATCAGACATTCTTGCTTTATTGGCAGCTTTATTTGTTGATTCACACCTGAGTTTTGTCTTTTTGACTCAGTTCATGTGATTGATCAGCAAAATATGTCGGGAATCACCCTTTTTCAGCGTTTTACTGGAAGCAAAGTCTCATGGGAAAAAAAGTCCCTGCATTTCAAAGCCTTTATTCCACAGAAGAAACCTCTAAAACATGTGTCTATTTCACAACAAACAGAGTCTGAGGATGAGCTGTGACTGGTGTCTGTCTATATTTGGGCTTTTTTGGGTCACTTCCACTTTATAGATTTACACAAAGACACGTGTTTGAGTCAGAAATACTTATGATAATGTTGGAAACTCATTTTAGGAAATCAGTGCTATTTGAAGAAGTCGTTAAAGGTTAGTTGGTTTAGGAACGGGATGTCCAGACCTGCTGCACAAAGATCTACGTTTGATGAGAGTCTCTCCTGATTTTATTGTCATTCCACAAGTCCATGGTTTTAGATGGATTTGAACAGGTTTTAGTTGGATTTGAACAGGTTTTAGTTGGATTTGAACAGGTTTTAGTTGGATTTGAACAGGTTTTAGTTGGATTTGAACAGGTTTTAGATGAATTTGAACAGGTTTTAAATGGATTTGAACAGGTTTTAGTTGGATTTGAACAGGTTTTAGATGAATTTGAACAGGTTTTAGTTGGATTTGAACAGGTTTTAGATGGATTTGAACAGGTTTTAGATGGATTTGAACAGGTTTTAGATGGATTTGAACAGGTTTTAGTTGGATTTGAACAGGTTTTAGATGGATTTGAACAGGTTTTAGATGGATTTGAACAGGTTTTAGATGGATTTGAACAGGTTTTAGATGGATTTGAACAGGTTTTAGATGGATTTGAACAGGTTTTAGTTGGATTTGAACAGGTTTTAAATGGATTTGAACAGGTTTTAAATGGATTTGAACAGGTTTTAGATGGATTTGAACAGGTTTTAGTTGGATTTGAACAGGTTTTAGTTGGATTTGAACAGGTTTTAGATGGATTTGAACAGGTTTTAGATGGATTTGAACAGGTTTTAGATAGATTTGAACAGGTTTTAGTTGGATTTGAACAGGTTTTAAATGGATTTGAACAGGTTTTAGATGGATTTAAACAGGTTTTAGTTGGATTAGAACAGGTTTTAAATGGATTTGAACAGGTTTTAGTTGGATTTGAACAGGTTTTAGATGGATTTGAACAGGTTTTAGATGAATTTGAACAGGTTTTAAATGGTTTTGAACAGGTTTTAGTTGGATTTGAACAGTGGTTTTAAGTGGTTTTAAGACCAAGACCAGTCTCTAATATTATTCCTATTTATACATATTTTATGAATGATTATAAATGATGATTTTAAATAAATACAGTCATTTTTGCTAAAATCAATATATTTTCTGTGACTGTTTCTTGACTTTAACTGAGTCTGTTTCCAGTGGAAGTTTTCGTCAGAATTGATGTATTTGGATAAAAGTCAGAGTTTGTGAAACATTAAATCACTGAGAGTCATTAGTGACTCAGGGTTTGTTAGTTCCTGCTGTTTTTATCTGAGTTCAGCAGATTTTTCTCTCGACTCAGACCTAAATGTGTAAATGTAGGTTTGTGGTTGTGTTCGTGTTTGGAGTCGACTCATGACTCGTCTCTGGTTCAGTGAGAAAAGAAAACTCCACCTTCAACCTGCTCCCTGCACCGTCTTATTACAACATACAACATATATGACAGTTATTAATAAACAAAAACCAACCACAAATCAATACGATAACAAAACAATAAGACAGAAAGAAAAACAAAACAGTTGTAATACGTTATATTCATAAAACAGAAGAAAAACAGGTATTATTACTATTATTTATCATTATTATTATTGTTATTACCATTGTTACTAGTGCAAACAATTATAATAACAACAGCAATATTATATTTATTATTACTGTAATTATCAGTGTTATTACCATCATCTTCATCAGAGCCTATAAATAATCATTTTAAAGTATATAGTATTATATTAGTATAGTGGTATATACAGCCATTTTGCTGTAATTTTCTGTTTTTTAAACTTTAAACTTATTTATTTATTCTGGCTTTTATGTTGTTGTTGTCACTTATTTTATTTTTATTCATTTGTTCACATTTGTTTTACTTCTGTTTTACTCTTTTCTATTTTTTTTGAGTGAAATACAGTGAAACAAAGCCACTATTTTTCTTAAACTTTTGTGAATGTTGTGTTTAATGATTGTTTTTTGTGAAGCACCTTGAGTTGCATTAAGTTGAATTAATTAAGTTTGATTGATTAAAACGGAGTCAGAGGAAGTTTATTTATTTATTTATTTATTTATTTCCATTGTCTGTTCATTTTTCACACAGAGATAACTGATAAAACTAAGTGTTACTGAGTTGTTTCTTGATCCACTGTTGAACTGTTTTAAAAAAGGAAGGATTTTGATTCAAATTGTAAATAATTTTTGGTTTAAATTGTGAAAGACGCAGGTTATTCCCAGAGTTTAGTTCAATATTAACGAGTCTCTGTGGAAGCCTCAGTGACAAGTGTGTGTTCAAAGCAGTCGTCTCTCAGCTCGGGGCAGATTTCACATGAGATACCCCCTCACAGATACCCCCTCACAGATACCCCTCACAGATACCCTTCACAGATACCCCTCACAGATACCCCCCTCACAAAGATACCCTTCAGTGAAGAGAGTGTGGAGGCCTTTGTGCAACAGAGAATAAAGAGAATAAAGAGAGTTAAAGAGGAGTCAGTTTAATTCAATAATAATAAGACACACTGCTTTAATGAGAGGAAAATCTGTTATTTATTTATTTATTTATTTATTTATTTATTTATTTATTTATTCATTAATTGGATGAAAAAGAGCCACTGCAGAACATAAAAAGAAATGTACTTTCAAAATACTTCATTATGTGCACAGTTTTCTGTCTGTTTATCGTTATGTTTGAATCCATCTGAACCAGAGCAGGATTTAACTCTCGGTTTCCCTTCATTTAGTTTCAACCTGAGTCTCTTTGAAACTAAAAATGTCTCTTTTAAAGATCGCCAGAGAAATATTAAGTGTTAACATATTTTTTCTAAACCCTTTATTAACTTTAGTCCTCGTCAAACATAACAAATATTTTTGGAAAAACAAACAAACAAACAAACACAAAAAGTTGTTTCTCAAATTTTTATTTTGGAGTGTTATTGTCAAAAAACACTGATTCTGATCAGTTTTTATTTTTTGTGCAAAGCTGTTTGTAATAAATTGCTCCTGGTTTCTAGGACACAAAAAATGTTTTTAAAGGATGTTAAGAAACATTAAGGGATTTCAACACCAAGGAATGGAAACTAAAACAGAAATCAAAAGTCAATGGTAGTGTATTGGAAAATGCATTTTGAGAGAGTCAAGGGCACAAAAAATACTGAAGAGACACAGGTGGAACTATTAAGTTTGAAAACAACAAGAAAGACTTGAAGAAATAGAAGTATATTTATGAAAAATGATGAAAGATGTGAAAAATCAAAATTCACCCCAAAAAACACCACCTTTTTTTTTTTTTTTTTTTTTGTTTTTTAAAACCCCCCCCCCCCCCCCCCCCCCCCCCCCCCCCCCCCGCCCCCCCCCCGCGGGGGGGGGGGAAAAAAAATTTTTTTTTTTTTTTTTTTCCCCCCCCCCCCCCCCCCCCCCCCCCCCCCCCCCCCCCTTTTTTTTTCTCCCCCCTTTTTTTTTTTTTTTTTGTGGTTTTGGGGGGTTGTTTTTTTTTTTTTTTTTTTCCCTTTTTTTTTTTGGCGGGGGGGGGGGGGGTGGGGGGCCCCCCCCCCCCGCGGCCCCCCCCCCCCCCCCCCCCCCCCCCGGGGGGGGGGGGGGGGGGTTTTTCGGGGGGGGGGGGGGGGGGGGGGGGGGGGGGTCCCCCCCCCCCCCCCCCCCCCCCCCCCCCCCCCCCCCCCCCCCCCCCTTTTTCCCCCCGGGGGGGGGGGGGGCCCGGGGCCCCCCCCCCCCCCCCCCCCCCCCCCCCCCCCCCCCCCCCCCCCCCCCCCCTTCTCTTTTTTTTTTTTTTTTTTTTTTTTTTT
Organism: Rhyacichthys aspro; assembly: GCA_036850595.1. Classification (NCBI taxonomy): domain Eukaryota; kingdom Metazoa; phylum Chordata; class Actinopteri; order Gobiiformes; family Rhyacichthyidae; genus Rhyacichthys; species Rhyacichthys aspro. Next base: position 707,299 of record CM072163.1, on the reverse strand, counting down.
CTCCCCCCCCCCCCCCCCCCCCCCCCCCCCCCCCCCCCCCCCCCCCCCCCCCCCCCCCCCCTTTTTTTTTTTTTTTTTTTTTTTTTTTTTTTTTGCTCCCCGGGCCCCCCCCCCCCCCCCCCCCCCCCCCCCCCCCCCCCCTTTTTTTTTTCCGCGTTTTTTTTTTTTTTTTTTTTTTTTTTTTTTTTTTTTTTTTTGTTTTTTTTCAAAAAAAAAAACCCCCCCCACACAAAAAATTCTTTTTTTGTTTTTTTTTTTTTTTTTTGGGGGGGGGGGTTTGGTTCCCCCCCCCCCCCCCCCCCCCCCCCCCCCCCCCCCCCCCCCCCCCCTCCTTTTTTTTTGGGGGTTTTGTTTTTTTTTTTTTTTTTTTTTTTTTTTTTTTTTTTTTCCCCCCCCCCCCCCCCCCCCCCCCCCCTTTTTTTTTTTTTCCCCCTTTTCCTCCTTTTTTTTTTTTTTTGGCCCCCGGGGGGGGCGGGGGGGGGGGGGGGGGGGGGGGGGGGGGGGGGGGGGGGGGGGGGGGGTTTTGCCGCCCCCCCCCCCCTTTTTTTTTGGGGGGCGGGGGGGGGGGGGGGGGCCCCCCCCCCCCCCCCCCCCCCCCCCCCCCCCCCCCCCCGCCCCCCCCCCCCCCCCCCCCCCCCCCCCCCCCCCCCCCCCTCCCTCCCCCCCCCCCCTCAGAATGATTCAGACTCTCAGGTTACTTCTGCTGGTCACTGTCTCCCTTCTTTACAGTCACTTTTGAACAGTTGACCTTCTTTTGAGCTGAAAGGATGTCTCTCTGAATGAAAGTAAACTAAATCTCTCCTAAACTCGTTTCTTTTTCACTGGATTTAGTCTCTTGTCAATGAATAAATACGAAAATTAATACAGTGTCGATACATTTAGTCAGAGTTTTCATTCTCATTAACTACTCTTTATTTAGTTTTGTTTCATTTTCAGATGCAAAAATATGTCGTTGAAAATCAGTCGTAAACAAAATTAACACTGGCGGCAGGTTTAAGGTCGAACTGAGCATGCTCAGACGGAGACACGGAGTAACACACGGAAACAAAAACATCAGGAACAGAGACGAGGACACATTTAGGGTCACGATTTTTATTAATAACTCTTTTCTTTTCTCTTTTTTTAAGGCTTAATGCTGTGAAATACTAAGGACTTAAACGCAGCATTAGCCCGAGTGGACAAATTCTTAAATTCCATCTCATGCTGTTTTTAATTCACAAAGTAAGAGCCGTAAGAACGCACTCCCCATTTTTTACTTTATTTGAGAAAACATTATCTTTTTGGATTTTCTTTTTGACTGAATTTTGGATTTAAATGTGTTCAGTTGGACTTTAAATCATTTAGGACACTTCATACTTCCTTTAACGATCGAAACACATTAAATACGTTCCCTTTATTCACTTGGTTCCATCCAATTTCATTTATTTGTACAATTTAAAACTTGTAAAAGAGTTTTCTCGTCTTATAACCCGAAGGATAAGAACAGAAAAGGCTTTGTTTGATCAAAAATGTGTCTAAAATGAGTGGCTCTGGTGAAATAAATTGCTTTTGTTTGATTTTTTTTTACTCAAAACCTACATTTACCTAAATAATAGTTTTATAAACCGAAAATCTCATATTTTTTTCTTTTTTTTTCATGTTCACCAGGTTTTATAAGGATATTTTCTTTGTTTCTTATAACAAACCTTTATTTATAATGTATGGTTTATGATACTATTGTTCTCTTGATAATCATATAATAATATTCTAAATATAGTTCACATTTATGGGACTATATAGAAGATTAAAATGTTAAATAAAACCTAAGAACACATTGATTCTCAACAGTGTTTCAGATGTAAATAAATCAGTGTATTTTCTATATTTGGTGTTGGTTAAAGAGCGTAATGTGCCTCTGTGTCCACCGGCGGCGCTGTGGTCCACTCAAACCCTCTGTGAGTGTTTCTTTGCCCCCCGCCGAGGCCTGGTGTCACCTCAGACCCTCAGAGCCCACCCAGGACCCTCAGAGCCCACCCAGGACCCCCTCAGGTCTGTCTTTGAGGTTTGTGTGTGGCTCAGACTCACACTGTCCCCGAAAAAACAACGTCTGTAACAGAAACGACGCAGAAAACAACCGCTGTCTTAACAATTCTGGTGTCACTTTCCTGTTTTAGGATCAATCAGAGGAATTCAGACCCTCCTCAGACTCAGAGCAGGACCGTGTCGTGTAAAATAATGGCTTTGTTAAGAAAAGTATTCAGTCAATTACCTGGTTTATTTACTGTTTCATTTAGTTTATTGTAACAGGAATCATCTGAAAAAATGAGACCTTAAGACGTGAACCCAACAACTTTTCAATGACTTTTTCCCTCAATTCAGTTACTTTTTCCTCACAATCCTGACTTTAAAGCCAGACTTTAGAGGTTTATCCTCAATTTTAACTTTTTTCTTTTTAACTTTTTCAGAAATATTTCCTAAATTCTTACTTTAATTGTAGAAATCTGACTTGATCTGTTCTTATTAATCACTAATCTCTAACTTACTTTTCAAAACTCTTTAAACTTTTTCCTGAATTGTGACATTTTACAGAATTCTGACTCAAAATTCAGCCTTTTCCCCCAGAATTCTGACTTTAAGAGTAGAAATCTGTTTTATTCTTAAAATAATCTCAAGAACTCTGACTTTAATCACATAACTCTCATCTTGTTTCATTTAGTTTTTCAGTGTAATCTCCTAAAGTTTATTGTAGCAGGAATCATCTGAAAAAATGAGACCTTAAGACGTGATCTAGTCTTTATAATTAAGGATTTTAATAGAAATTTGAACAGATTAAAAAAACAGAGAAAAAATGCGATCAATGTTAGCTTTTATTAGCGACCAGCGCCAACGATAAGAATAAACTGGAAACTACTGAGCTGTAAAACTAACAGAGAATACTTTTCATGGTGTAAAAATAATATCAGTCTGTTTATAACAAAGAAATGTGAATAAAAACAGTGCTTAGTGAGGTTAAAACCAAAGAACACATGGCTAATTAGCATTAATTCATACAGCAAATACATGACGCTAACGAGGCTAACGTCTCCTGAGACTCAGAAAAGAGAAAAACTGACTATTTTTATGATGTTAATGAAGAGAATATCTAAACAAACGAAGCTGTAATTCTGTTTAAACAGCTTCAGACTCAGAATAAAAACACTTTATAAGACCAGTATGATATTATAAGTGATTTTTATTGAAGGGACTGACAGCAGAGAGAGTTCCAGGTTTAGTGTGTTTGAGTGTCACCTCCGAGGGTCCCAGGAGCCCACCCAGAGTCAGGACCACGTCTCTCTCTGTTTGGAGTCGCCGTGTCGCTCAGAACAACTGCAGCCGCTGTTTTCTCAGAACAAACTGGAGACAAAATGTTGCAGGCTTCTTCTTCTTTGGTGGCCTCCGCAGCAGCAGCTTCTGACAAAACCACAGAGTTACTCCAAAAACTGGATTTAATCATGAACCTGATCCTAATATCTGCTTATCAGAGCTTTCTCTTCAGCTGCACACGGAATAAAGTTTTACAAATGACTTTTTAATCTCATAAATGTGGAATAAAGTGCTCTTAGATCCATAAAATATTTCAAATGAGAGTCACGTGACCAAAATAAAGCACATTTCTTTACCAGTTTTGTCTTTCTTGCTGTAAAGATTAATCCAAGCAACACTGTGATGTAATTGTTAGCTTTGACTAATAATAATGACAATAATTTTATTTATGTAGCATTCACAAAACAACATGAAACACACACAAAGAAAAAGGTAAAAACAAATGTAAAAAAGAGTGTAAATTAAATAAAACCAATAAAATAATGTCCAAATTAAAGGAGCAGATGTAAAATTGAGGCCGTAATGTTTAACGAGGAGGAGATAACTGCCGTTCTTACAGAAAAGTCGGAGCTAAAAGTTTACAGTCAGATCTAAACTTCAGTTTGGTGAAATGTATTAGTATTTTGTGTTTTATTTTGTAATAAAAGAGAAGCAGGAGAGGTCCCTAGGCTAATTTTGGAGCAGAGTGGACTGGAGCTTTAAATGTATTTGAAAGAAAAAACAAATCTATTTTCCGTTCCCTGATATAAACCTGAGGACAGCGGAGTGAGCTCTGTGTAAATGTTTGTGTCGTGAGGCCGACCTCTGACCTCGTCCATGTGTCGGTGTCAGTGACGAGTGAGAAGGGAAAGCTCAAGGAGGCAGACGATAAAATTAGCTCCGTTTCTTTTACGTGTCTTTGTTGGGACAAGGCCAGGAGTCGTTATAGTCCAGACACACAAGAGGAGCACAGTCCAACAAAACACAGGGTTATATTAATTATTGAACAAGAGTGAAAGAAATCTGGCTTTAATCACAGTATCATGTGTTATATGTCTCTGAATTCTAACTTGATCTTCATAATAAGACTTCTTCCCTGACTTTTTCACTTTTTTTCACTTACAATAGTTTAGTTAACTTTAAAGCCACACTTTAGAGGTTTTTCCTCAATTTTAACTTTTTCTTTTTAACTTCTTCACAAATATGTCCTAAATTCTTACTTTAATTGTAGAAATCTGACTTGTTCTGTTCTTGTCAATCACAAAATTCTAACTTATTTCTCAAACTCTTTAAACTTTTTCCTGAATTGTGACATTTTACAGAATTCTGACTCAAAATTCAGCCTTTTCCCCTAGAATTCTGTCTCAAAGTGTAGAAATCTGTTTTATTCTTAAAGTAATCTCAAGAACTCTCGTCTTTAACCTCAAAAATCTAACTTTTTTTCCCCAGAATTCTGACTTTAATCCCAGAAATGTGACCATGACACATGACTGTTTCTAATTTTATCTATTTTTTCTACACTGACCTAATCTTCTTCTGTATTTTGTGTGTTTTTATTCATTATTTTAAATTTAAACTGAAGTGAACACAGTCTCACTTTCCTTCTTTGAATATTTTTCTGTATTTTTTGCGTCTGACGTGTTTTCGTCCGTGTGGCTCGTACATCTCGTTACGTGTCAGCCTCGGTGCGTGTGGCATGTTTGCTCCGTGTCGGGGCAGATTTACGGCAGGTCCGGCCTTGGTCTGGTCTTTAACGGCCCGGCGCGGTGACGGCCCGCGGCAGGTGCAGTCGGGTTTAGAGAAAGTCCAGTCCAGACTCGTCGCTCGGTTTGACCTCGGAGCGAGAAAGTGTCTGAGCCAAAAGATCACGAGTCCGGATTTAGAGACGGTCCTGCACAGGTCCAGGCCTGGTCTAGATCTGGTTTTAGCTCAGGTTTACTCTTACGTTAGTCCGGAATTAGTTTTGATTTACTGCCCAAAAAATACCCTTTTTATTCTTGGTTAAGTCCTGAATTAGACCTGGTTTAGTCCAGACTGTAGTTCAATCTGGGTTTAATCCTGAATTAGTTCAGTATGTTTAAAGCTGGACAGAGTCCTGGTTTAGTCCTGGTTTAGACCTGGTTTAGACCTAGTTTAGTCCTAGTTTAGTCCTTGTCTAGTCCTGGTTTAGTCCTTGTTTAGTCCTGGTTTAGTCCTTGTTTAGTCCTGGTTTAGTCCTGGTTTAGTCTTGGTTTAGACCTGGTTTAGACCTTGTTTAGTCCTGGTTTAGTCTTGGTTTAGACCTGGTTTAGTCCAGACTATAGTTCAATCTGGGTTTAATCCTGAATTAGTTCAGTATGTTTAAAGCTGGACAGAGTCCTGGTTTAGACCTAGTTTAGTCCTGGTTTAGTCCTGGTTTAGACCTGGTTTAGTCCTGGTTTAGACCTAGTTTAGTCCTTGTTTAGTCCTGGTTTAGTCCTTGTTTAGTCCTGGTTTAGTCCTGGTTTAGTCCTGGTTTAGACCTAGTTTAGACCTGGTTTAGACCTGGTTTAGTCCTGTATTAGTCCCTTTAATTAGTCTATATAGAAGTAGATGTGTTTGTGTCGCTGCTAAAAGCTTCACCACAAACAGAGATAATCTGTGTTGTGTTGTTTCTCATGAGTCAAAGCAGAAGTCCCGGGTCATAATGAAACCTGGGTCTGAGCCGTCAGCTGATTGGCTGCACAGACCTCACCACTTCCTGCTTTAGACTCAACAACAGTGAACAGTAAAGAGACAATATGAACTGTCTCATGAGTCCTGTCCACACTGACCTCAGATCAGGTTTGGATGTCACACTGAGCAGGTGAGAGTCAGAACATCAACACATGAGAACTGAGCCTAAACCACACATTCATCTGTGAAAGAAATAATATCCAGAATATTCCACAATAATTGAGAAGATTTCATGAAGCTCACAGCTGTATTTTAATTCAACATAAATACTAATCCATTTGACCAAACTGAAGTTTAGAGTTTAGCGTTAGCTTAGCTGTGACTTCAGCGTCAGGACGACAATTATCTCCTCCTCGTTAAACATTACGTGATTGAATTGACAGTATTTATCTGTGTTTTACGTTGTCTCCCTTTTCTCTGTTGATGCTTTTCTTTTTTCAGCTGTTTCTCTGTTAAAAGACATATTCAGCTGAAAATACACTTTATCTGCAGCTATTAAACTTCCTGGAACGTCATGTGACAAGTGTCGACCAATGGGAGCGCTCCTTTTTGGAGCATGTGATTGTCCAAGGTTTTCTGTTCCTGAATAGAGGTTCTCATCTATTACAATCCCTTACAATAAACACTAGATGGATCAGAAAGACTGTTTTTACAATAAACTATTTGGGTTTAAACCATTTTCAGACTAGAAGAAAAAACATCAGGTACAGTTTTGTGGTCATTTGTACTTTTATGACAATATCCGAGGGTTAATTTACTAAAAGTGGCTCAAAAGTCTTTGGAACCAGAAAATGGAACAAAATCTGGAAAACCCTAATCAAACTTAATAGCTTTTCTAACTCAAATGATCACTTCCAGCTCCATAAACCCAGACGTGATGCCTTCACAGCTGCTTGAGTAAACATGGATGACATCACAGTCCCTTGGTCCATTGTCCTGTCTATGTTTTTACTCTTCCTCGTTCATCTCTTCTATTTTTACAGGTAATAAAGCCCCTTCTCGTCCCGTGTCTCTTCAGGGCTCAGTCGCTCCTGCTGTGTGCTGTAGACACAACCCCACTGAGTCAACCCCGTCCCACAATGCACCACCAGCAGGGAGCCTCGCGCGGCTAATCCGTGTTAGCATCTGAACAGGACACACCTCGGCCTCGCGGCTCCAGAGGCAAAGGTGTGGTCCGCTCTCTGCTTTTAAACCCACACAAAAAAGAATAAGAGGCAGGTAACGACGGATTTACTGCGAAAAAAAAACACCAAACAACGGCACTTTCTGCGGGATTTCCTCCATTTCCAGAAGATTTCAACCTCAGAATGTTTTTATGTTTGTTGTAAATGAGGAAATGTGGCCTGTTTTTGTGTAAATAGTGAGTCTACATTTGTGAAAGTTCTCACTGGAACAGGTCGAATAGTGAAGGCTGTGAATGTTTATTCCATGAAAAGCCTCTTCTGTCTCGTGATTATCAAACAGATTCAAACAAATGAATAAAGGCAAATGTAAAACACACACAACAGTTATAAACCAGAAAAACTAGGACTAAACTCATAACAAGTGTCAACAAGATTAATCCAGAAATAAAACCAAACTGAGACTGTGTCCAGGATTTAACCAAGACCTGTTCAAAGTCTGGTCCAGGGGCCGATCGTGGCACGAGGGATTATATAAGGATTTATAATATGAGATTATATTTGTCCTTCAGCTTCAGAGAAAAAATGTGTTGTTTATGGCTCCAACAACGGCAGCTTTATCCAAACAGGTTCAAATCCAAATAAAACCTGCAAAAATCCAAATAAAACCTGTTCAAATCTATCTAAAACCTGCAAAAATCCAACCTTAACCTGTTTTAATCCAATGTAAACATGTTCAAAACAGTCTCTTCATAGATTTGTATAATTGTCTAAAACCCTGGACTAAACCAGGACTAAACCAGGACTAAACCAGGACTAAACCAGGACTAAACCAGGACTAAACTAGGTCTAAACCAGGACTAAACCAGGTCTGAACCAGGACTAAACCAGGTCTAAACCAGGACTAAACCAGGACTAAACCAGGTCTAAACCAGGACTAAACCAGGACTAAACCAGGTCTCAACCAGGTCTAAACCAGGACTAAACCAGGTCTAAACCAGGACTAAACCAGGTCTAAACCAGGACTAAACCAGGACTAAACCAGGTCTAAACCAGGTCTAAACCAGGACTAAACCAGGTCTAAACCAGGACTAAACCAGGTCTAAACCAGGACTAAACCAGGACTAAACCAGGTCTAAACCAGGACTAAACCAGGTCTAAACCAGGACTAAACCAGGACTAAACCAGGTCTAAACCAGGACTAAACCAGGACTAAAACCAGGTGTAGACCAGGTCTAGACCAGGTCTAAACCAGGTCTAAACCAGGACTAAACCAGGACTAAAAACCAGGTCTAAACCAGGACTAAACCAGGTCTAAACCAGGACTAAACCAGG
>CM072163.1:685636-698550 GCA_036850595.1 Rhyacichthys aspro | reverse complement strand
TTCGTCCGTGTGGCTCGTACATCTCGTTACGTGTCAGCCTCGGTGCGTGTGGCATGTTTGCTCCGTGTCGGGGCAGATTTACGGCAGGTCCGGCCTTGGTCTGGTCTTTAACGGCCCGGCGCGGTGACGGCCCGCGGCAGGTGCAGTCGGGTTTAGAGAAAGTCCAGTCCAGACTCGTCGCTCGGTTTGACCTCGGGCGAGAAAAGTGTCTGAGCCAAAAGATCACGAGTCCGGATTTAGAGACGGTCCTGCACAGGTCCAGGCCTGGTCTAGATCTGGTTTTAGCTCAGGTTTACTCTTACGTTAGTCCGGTTTAGTTTTGATTTACTGCCCAAAAAATACCCTTTTTATTCTTGGTTAAGTCCTGAATTAGACCTGGTTTAGTCCAGACTGTAGTTCAATCTGGGTTTAATCCTAAATTAGTTCAGTATGTTTAAAGCTGGACAGAGTCCTGGTTTAGTCCTGGTTTAGACCTGGTTTAGACCTAGTTTAGTCCTTGTTTAGTCCTGGTTTAGTCCTTGTTTAGTCCTGGTTTAGTCCTGGTTTAGTCCTGGTTTAGACCTGGTTTAGACCTAGTTTAGTCCTAGTTTAGTCCTTGTTTAGTCCTGGTTTAGTCCTTGTTTAGTCCTGGTTTAGACCTTGTTTAGTCCTGGTTTAGTCTTGGTTTAGACCTGGTTTAGTCCAGACTGTAGTTCAATCTGGGTTTAATCCTGAATTAGTTCAGTATGTTTAAAGCTGGACAGAGTCCTGGTTTAGTCCTGGTTTAGACCTGGTTTAGACCTAGTTTAGTCCTTGTTTAGTCCTGGTTTAGTCCTTGTTTAGTCCTGGTTTAGTCCTGGTTTAGTCCTGGTTTAGACCTGGTTTAGACCTAGTTTAGTCCTAGTTTAGTCCTTGTTTAGACCTAGTTTAGTCCTTGTTTAGTCCTGGTTTAGTCCTTGTTTAGTCCTGGTTTAGTCCTGGTTTAGTCTTGGTTTAGACCTGGTTTAGACCTTGTTTAGTCCTGGTTTAGTCTTGGTTTAGACCTGGTTTAGTCCAGACTGTAGTTCAATCTGGGTTTAATCCTGAATTAGTTCAGTATGTTTAAAGCTGGACAGAGTCCTGGTTTAGTCCTGGTTTAGTCCTGGTTTAGTCCTGGTTTAGTCCTGTATTAGTCCCTTTAATTAGTCCATATAGAAGTAGATGTGTTTGTGTCGCTGCTAAAAGCTTCACCACAAACAGAGATAATCTGTGTTGTGTTGTTTCTCATGAGTCAAAGCAGAAGTCCCGGGTCATAATGAAACCTGGGTCTGAGCCGTCAGCTGATTGGCTGCACAGACCTCACCACTTCCTGCTTCAGACTCAACAACAGTGAACAGTAAAGAGACAATATGAACTGTCTGTCTCATGAGTCCTGTCCACACTGACCTCAGATCAGGTTTGGATGTCACACTGAGCAGGTGAGAGTCAGAACATCAACACATGAGAACTGAGCCTAAACCACACATTCATCTGTGAAAGAAATAATATACAGAATATTCCACAATAATTGAGAAGATTTCATGAAGCTCACAGCTGTATTTTAATTCAACATAAATACTAATCCATTTGACCAAACTGAAGTTTAGAGTTTAGCGTTAGCTTAGCTGTGACTTCAGCGTCAGGACGACAATTATCTCCTCCTCGTTAAACATTACGTGATTGAATTGACAGTATTTATCTGTGTTTTACGTTGCCTCCCTTTTCTCTGTTGATGCTTTTCTTTTTTCAGCTGTTTCTCTGTTAAAAGACATATTCAGCTGAAAATACACTTTATCTGCAGCTATTAAACTTCCTGGAACGTCATGTGACAAGTGTCGACCAATGGGAGCGCTCCTTTTTGGAGCATGTGATTGTCCAAGGTTTTCTGTTCCTGAATAGAGGTTCTCATCTATTACAATCACTTACAATAAACACTAGATGGATCATGAAGACTGTTTTTACAATAAACTATTTGGGTTTAAACCATTTTCAGACTAGAAGAAAAAACATCAGGTACAGTTTTGTGTTCATTTGTACTTTTATGACAGTATCCGAAGGTTAATTTACTAAAAGTGGTCATTGGAACCAGAAAATGGAACAAAATCTGGAAAACCCTAATCAAACTTAATAGCTTTTCTAACTCAAATGATCACTTCCAGCTCCATAAACCCAGACGTGATGCCTTCACAGCTGCTTGAGTAAACATGGATGACATCACAGTCCCTTGGTCCATTGTCCTGTCTATGTTTTTACTCTTCCTCGTTCATCTCTTCTATTTTTACAGGTAATAAAGCCCCTTCTCGTCCCGTGTCTCTTCAGGGCTCAGTCGCTCCTGCTGTGTGCTGTAGACACAACCCCACTGAGTCAACCCCGTCCCACAATGCACCACCAGCAGGGAGCCTCGCGCGGCTAATCCGTGTTAGCATCTGAACAGGACACACCTCGGCCTCGCGGCTCCAGAGGCAAAGGTGTGGTCCGCTCTCTGCTTTTAAACCCACACAAAAAAGAATAAGAGGCAGGTAACGACGGATTTACTGCGGAAAAAAAACACCAAACAACGGCACTTTCTGCGGGATTTCCTCCATTTCCAGAAGATTTCAACCTCAGACTGTTTTTATGTTTGTTGTAAAAGAGGAAATGTGGCCTGTTTTTGTGTAAATAGTGAGTCTACATTTGTGAAAGTTCTCACTGGAACAGGTCGAATAGTGAAGGCTGTGAATGTTTATTCCATGAAAAGCCTCTTCTGTCTCGTGATTATCAAACAGATTTAAACAAATGAATAAAGGCAAATGTAAATCTGTTTATGGCTGTGCTTTATGTTCAACACTAGATAATTAAACAGAACAAAATAGGACTAAACTCATAACAAGTGTCAACAAGATTAATCCAGAAATAAAACCAAACTGAGACTGTGTCCAGGATTTAACCAAGACCTGTTCAAAGTCTGGTCCAGGGGCCGATCGTGGCACGAGGGATTATATAAGGATTTATAATATGAGATTATATTTGTCCTTCAGCTTCAGAGAAAAAATGTGTTGTTTATGGCTCCAACAACGGCAGCTTTATCCAAACAGGTTCAAATCCAAATAAAACCTGTTCAAATCCAAATAAAACCTGTTCAAATCTATCTAAAACCTGCAAAAATCCAACCTTAACCTGTTTTAATCCAATATAAACATGTTCAAAACAGTCTCTTCATAGATTTGTATAATTGTCTAAAACCCAGGACTAAACCAGGTCTAAACCAGGACTAAACCAGGTCTGAACCAGGTCTAAATCAGGACTAAACCAGGACTAAACCAGGTCTAAACCAGAGCTAAACCAGGACTAAACCAGGACTAAACCAGGTCTGAACCAGGACTAAACCAGGACTAAACCAGGTCTAAACCAGGACTAAACCAGGACTAAACCAGGTCTGAACCAGGACTAAACCAGGTCTAAACCAGGACTAAACCAGGTCTAAACCAGGACTAAACCAGGTCTGAACCAGAGCTAAACCAGGACTAAACCAGGACTAAACCAGGTCTAAACCAGGTCTGAACCAGGACTAAACCAGGTCTAAACCAGGACTAAACCAGGTCTAAACCAGGACTAAACCAGGACTAAACCAGGACTAAACCAGGTCTAAACCAGGACTAAACCAGGACTAAACCAGGACTAAACCAGGTCTAAACCAGGACTAAACCAGGTCTAAACCAGGTCTAAACCAGGTCTAAACCAGGACTAAACCAGGACTAAACCAGGTCTAAACCAGGTCTAAACCAGGTCTAAACCAGGACTAAACCAGGTCTAAACCAGGACTAAACCAGGTCTAAACCCTGCTTCCTCTCTGAGCTGCTCATTAACCTGCTCCTGTCTCTTCCTCCTGATGAAACACTGATGGAGCGATGTGTCCACTCAACGCTGCATTAAACCGAGGCCGAGGAGGGGTCCCTGAACGCACCGTCCTGGCCTCATCATGAATCAGAGGAAGTAAACGCAGCAGAGAAGGGTTAAATAAACAGACGAGGGACGGGTTCATGTGATGAAGACTTCAGAGTTTATTTAAAACCTTTAAAATCCTTTCAGGGGCCGCACACAAGCTTCTATTTAGTATCGAATGGAAGGTTTCATCTTCATTTGAGTCTTACACAAGATATCTTTAATATTAATTAATGTCCTCCTTTTATGGAAACTGGTTAAATTGGAACAGGTTTTGTGTGGATTTGAACAGGTTTTAATTGTATTTGAGCAGGTTTTAGTTGGATTTGAACAGTTTTTAGATGGTTTTGAACAGGTTTTAGATGGTTTTGAACAGGTTTTAGATGGTTTTGAACATGGTTTAGATGGACTTGAACAGGTTTAGATGGTTTTGAACAGGTTTTACATGGATTTGAACAGTTTTAGATGGATTTGAACAGGTTTTAGTTGGATTTAAACAGAATATTTAAGTCTCTTTATTAAAACTCAAACAGAAATATATTTGACGTAATAAAAGGATCAGACTACTTCCTGGAGCGCTGGAGGATAAAACCTGGCCCATCTTCTCCTGAGTCAGACCCACGGGTTCAAAGGTCAACCTGGGGCCCCTGATAAAGGCTCAGGGGCCCGGTGCATACCTGCAGGGGTCAAGGGTCAGGACAGGTGAGCTATGAAGGGCCTTTCCCTTTCACACGAAAACCTGCATGACCTCTGACCCCAGAACCGGCTCTGATCCTCCTCTGAAGGTTTACTTTCACTGATCCCACCAAGACCAGGACTAGACCAGGACTAGACCAGGACTAGACCAGGACCAGGACTAAACCAGGACTAGACCAGGACCAAACTAGAACTAAACTAGGACCAGGACTAGACCAGGACCAGGATTAGACCAGGACTAGACCAGGTCTAGACCAAGACCAGGACTAGACCAGGACTACACCAGGACCAGGACTAGACCAGGACTAGACCAGGACTAAACCAGGACTAGACCAGGACTAGACTAGGACTAGGCCAGGACTAAACTAGAACTAAACTAGGACCAGGACCAGGATTAGACCAGGACCAGGACTAGACCAGGACTAAACTAGGACCAGGACTATACCAGGACTTGCCCAGTACTAGATCCAGACCAAAAAAGACTAAACCAGGACTCAACAGGGACTAAATCAAGACCTGGTTCCAGTCCAGAACTAGTCCCTTGTTCAGACTGGTTTAGTCCTGGTTCAGACCTAGTCCTAGTTCAGACCTAGTCCTGGTTTAGTCCTGGTTCAGACCTAGTCCTAGTTCAGGCCTGGTCCTGGTTTAGTCCTGGTTCAGACCTAGTCCTAGTTCAGGCCTGGTCCTGGTTTAGTCCTGGTTCAGACCTAGTCCTAGTTCAGGCCTGGTCCTGGTTTAGTCCTGGTTCAGACCTAGTCCTAGTTCAGGCCTGGTCCTGGTTTAGTCCACTTAGACAATGGAACTAAAACAGAGAAAACCCTTTTAACTTTATCTGTTTAATGTTGCGTTCAGGGTCAGGGCACAGTGTGGGAGAGATGCACTGCTCTGTCCTCACCTCTCACTCTCTGCCTCTGATCTGAAGAAGAGACGGGGGTAAAGCAGGGGGGCTAAAGGGGGGTCCCAGGTGAGAGTCTGCCCCAGCGACAGAGCTCCTCCTTGGGGCGCTGACAGCTCAGGACGTCCCCCCGACTCAGAGGACACCCATCAGCACCAAAACACGGGACACCAGAGAGTTTCAATCAGCTCCATCTCAGTGTGTCCCATTTATGTTAATCAAGCGAGACGGCTAATTAAAAAAAAACACTGCCATTCTTTTGTTTCTGTGGAATTACAGCGGTGCATTCACTGTCTCTGTTCATTTTCTGCTCCATTTTGCTGAAATATGATTATGGACTAAATAAAGGAAGTCACCTGACATTCAGACGTCCATATATGGGCATTAGCAGCAGAGGACAGGTGTTTCAATGAGAATTTGACTAATGCTAATGCTAATGCTACTTTTCTCCACTTAACATAACATTAAAAAAATAAATTCAGTTCAATTCCACTTTATTGATCCCTAAATGTAGTTGTTGGTCTCTTCATATGAGTTTATTCAGACTTTATTTGCCGTAGACTGATCTCAAACAACACTTAGCACGTAGCATGTAGCATGTGCTAGCGGATCTCCAGCCCAGTCTCTTCCCAGTGGGACATATCAAACGTGACAATAATCAAACAATATACCTGACAAAATCAAACAGTATAAATACTAAAAAAACCCAAAACAAGCTCAGGAAATGTGTTTGTTGGTGAAGAGTTTGTGTTTTTTACAGAAAAAGCTTCAATAACAACAGAATGGATCTGATTTAAACAGCGCCTAAACCTTTCAGGTGTAAAAACATCCTTTTTAACCCGTTATCTCTGAGTCAATCTGACTTTTTTAACCCAGTGACGGACGGCTTTGATTCTTCTCAAACTGAAGCCGCATTGTGCTCCTCGTCAGAATAAAGCCTCTTTTACCTGGAGCATCTCTGCGTAAAACACCGCCTCTGTGCCCCTTTATCTGCCCCCTCCTCACCCCGCTCCCCCCGTCTTACCCCCATCGTCCCATTGTTGAACCAGGACAAAGACAAAGGGAGGATTCACCTGAAAAGATCCTGAAAGACTGGGTTCATCGTGAAGAAAACACCTCAAGAATGTATTAAAAACAGGGTTCAAAATGTGCCATAAAAAGCAAACGGTACCACTTTGGTTCCTGGGTCTTGGATCTGTGAGGTCCACTTTACAAAATGTGGAGCTGACTGTCTTTTTTATCTTAATAAATGAACTAGAAACTGTTAAAACAAATTGTAATTATGTTTAGGTTTATTTCACTAAACTGGAATGAACTCTTGTTACAGAAGTCATAAAATAACAGTGTGACAGGCTTTCGTTTTGGTGAAAGCTGGAATGTGAGTTTTACGGCGGTCGCTCTGTGGAGACCCTCTGTGGAGACCCTCTGTGGAGACCCTCTGTGGAGACCCTGGGTGCAGACCCTCGGTGCAGACCCGGCCCCTCCAGATTGGAGCGGCCTGTGGCGGGTCGTAAAGCAGCAGGTCGGGTTCTCTCCGGGTTTTGTCGAGTGATTTAGTTGAATTGAGCGTAGCGGAGCAGCGCCGTCGAGGATAAACCGCAGAGACTTAACGCCGAGGGGCCCCGCTGAGCGACATATGTTTTACTGTCTCAGGACAAACACGGCCCCCTCCTCTGCCCCGGGTCCGGGCCTGCAGCCGCCTCACGGGGGGCATCAGGGGACAATCGTCTCTGTGTCCATCAGGATTTAAACCCTCAACACTTTACCTGCTTCTTACACAGGTTTAACTGAGCTCTAACTCCTTCCTTCTGTCTGTTTCTTCACTTTATTTGTCTGTAATTCCAGCTAAACACACTTGGATCTATCTCCAAAACTACTTAAACGACATTTATCAGTGGTTTTCTCAAAGTTTTCTGCTTTTAAACTAAACTTTCTGCTCTTAAATACCAATAATCCATCCATTTTCTGCTTATCTTATGTTTTAGGTCGTCCTTTAAGATGTTTTAAGTCTCATTTTATTTATTTTTA
Organism: Rhyacichthys aspro; assembly: GCA_036850595.1. Taxonomy (NCBI): domain Eukaryota; kingdom Metazoa; phylum Chordata; class Actinopteri; order Gobiiformes; family Rhyacichthyidae; genus Rhyacichthys; species Rhyacichthys aspro. The sequence goes on along the minus strand of CM072163.1, from coordinate 691,013 downwards.
TTATTTTATTTACACAATTAATAAACAAAAATACAAAAAATGGATGTAAACTGTGTCGTGTTAGTTTCATTCTGCTTTGTTTGGTGATGTTTCTGTAAACCTCACATGAATATTCCTGCAGTAAATGTCTGTACTTTGAGCTTTTCACTTCACTAAACGATATTATTTAGGATCAAGAGTCCAGCTCAGGTCAGAGGTAAAGTAGATGTTCTGTTCTGGTCATTTACTGGCTCCAGACCTGGTCATATTGGAGGGAATTTACTGAGAAGGATGCAGTAACTTTACCAACAATCTACATTAACAATCTACATTAACAATCTACATTAACAATCTAAAAGCACCAAAAAGAGACTAAAGTGAGTGATTCATTTTCAGTCTGGACCCTGGACGCAGAAGAGAACATCTCCTGAGTCTCAAAAGTCTCCAAAACTCTCAAAAACCCACAAAAAGTCGGTGGATTTGTCGCTGGTTATTATTATTTTTTTAAGAGTCTCTGGAGGAGTCTGAATACTCGATAAATACAGCAGCAAAGTTTGACGGTTCTGTACGTTACCTGTCATCTGTCTTTGCTCTTCCTTCTTCTTCACGTTGACTCTCTCAGTTCAGACTCTTCTGATCTCATTACTGCCACCAACAGGTTGTTGTAGGAACTGGATTCATCAACGTTATCGGGTCAAGTGTGAAAAGAGGAGACGGTAATGTTCTGGAAACGAGGAACAAGAGTGAATGATGAAAACTACGAAGAAGGTGATTTACTGGAACCATGTGAGAAAAGGGAGATGGTTTGGACATGTTTAGATGAGACAGAGAGAAGGAAGAAGGATTAGAGGAAGAGCCAAGAGGAGTTTGTGGAAACATGAAGGAAACATGAAGGTAGTATCTGGGAAGAAGAGGATGAGGAGGAGAGGAACAGAGAAAATGAAGAAGAACACTCTTTTGAGACTCTTTTGTGACGTCAGAGCTACGTTCACCTGCAGAACTAAATCTGAGAACGTTCACAGCTCGATTAAACCTTCAGACGATTTCACACTTTGTCCGAGTTTACAGCACGAGAAAGAATCAAAATACGCGTTCGCTCGGGCTAATGCTGCGTTCAGGTGTCCTCGGTATTTCACAGCATTAAGCCTCGGTTGAAAAGAGACAAGAATGTTAAACTTGACTCGTTCGTAGCGTTAAAAGCTCAGATTTATTCAGTAATCATCAAGTTATTAATAAATATCAACAGTAACACTTTACTTTATGAGTTAAAAAGATGTAAATACGACAAAGTAAGAACAACACTGTTATAAATCTGCAACTGTGCCGTCCAAAAGCACTTGAACACATCATAAACTACAGGAGACTCTCTCAAATAAGTATTACCTGGAATCAGCTGCACAACCCTCTACGCTTTACATAAACCCCTCCTACTGATATACACTTTTCCCCCTATTTTTCTCTCTTGTTCTATGAAAACACCCCAGTGCATTATGGGATTTCAAGTCTTAAAGCCCAAAAATAAACACAGACGACAGGAATCATCCGTGGATTAAGGATAAACTGATGGAACAAACCAAATCAAACGGGAAACTCCCGTCGTCTGCGTCTTTTGTAAATCGTGTGGTTTTTTTAACGCATCGTCGCCGTGGAAACGCAGCAGCAGCAGGGGATTGTGGGATACGTCTGTGTGCGTTCAGTTTGTTTGACTCGAAGGTGGGACTCGGAGGGGATTTTGGGCTGCGGTCTGAATTTACTGGAGTTTAATGAGACGATGTTTTCTCTGGGATTAAACACTCCACTGTTTTAGTTTTAATCCTATTATTCTGTTATTATTTTAAATCAGGAAATATCTAATTATTATAGTGTTTAGTGCTTAATTGTTTGTAGTTTTTGCCTTAGATCTACTCAGTGTGGTTTGGAGCAGAGAGAGTCTTAGTTTGGTCCCGTTCGAGGGGGTCGTAATCCGCTGAGTTCACTGTCTCAGACTCTGTGGGATTAAATTAGATTAAACCCGGATGAATTAGCCTGATGGGTTTCTGCACAGACGCACCCCAAAAACTAACCCCCAAACAAACGCTAAGAGGCTCAGGGCGAGTCTGAAGACCGGCTCAGGTCTGAAACACATACGACTGTCAGGAATAAAGCTCAAAAAACTCTTTTAAACAAACTTATAGACCTCTTCTTAGGGATATTGTGAAATTACGTTTCTACACTGTTAAAAACGTAGGAAATACTGTCAAATGGCAACAGCAAAAACCACAACAGTATATGACTCACACTTGAATTTTACAGTTACATATAGTTTTGGGGAAAAATAAACAGGAACTTACTGCATTATTTTATATCAGTAATACCTATAATAGTCTATTAATAATGTAAAGTGCAACAAAAATTGAGAGGTCACTTTTTTTTTTCTTTTTTTTTTTTTTACACTTAAATTCGATTATTTTAAACAGTGTTTTTTTGTTTTTGTTTTTTTTTTTACTGCTTTTGAGATTTGACCTGGTTTCAGTAAAAAAACAAAAAAAAAACAAACAAGGAGCTGCACAAAGAGGTTTTCTGAGCCTGTCCCTTAAAACAAACCAGACATAATGTGACATCAAATAAAGACAATGAACCTGTTGAATTTCTCACCTCCTTTTAATGAATTAACACCTGCCGCTGTTTGTCGTAAAGAATTTACAAGTTTCAAAGTCAAAATGCTCTTCTCCCAAAAGCCCTGACCGTATCTGATCAAAGAGGTGTAAATGAAGCGCTAACGTCGTCTGTTCTTAAATAAAAGTCGGATGCTAACGCCGAGTCGTTCACTGTCATTGTCCTTTAGCTCATTATGCTAACGCTAACGGAGCTGTGTAAACAAACCCCAGAAGAGTGGATTGAGCCCAGTTAAAGCTGACTCTGGAGATTATCCGACGGTTCTCAGACCTTTTATTTTGCTGCGTTCAGGACACATTCTTTTTTTAACAATTTCGGCCTCATTTTCTCGTCACGGTTTATTTAAATCTTACAAACTGTGCCTCCTACTGTTAATTTTATAATGTTTGCACTAAATCACTTGCACCATTCTATTCTTTTGGATTGATAAAGTTGGGACAGTTTATAGATAAGTTTAAAAAGAGTCAGTTTCACAAAAAGGTGGAGTTAAACTGTGCAGAAAATGAGACGAAAACCCGCTCCGTTCTGTCTCCGCTGCATTAACCAGAAGAAAACCCTGGATTAAACCTAGACTTAAACCAGGAAAACATGGGACTGCAATCTAAAAAAACCCCAAAACTACACCAAAACCAAGACTAAAAAGAACAAAACAAAAGTAAATCTGAACAAAACAACGGCTAAATCCAAACTAAACCTTGACTTAATACTTCAGTGGTTCCATTACATCGAAGATTTATCCAAGAATACCTCTTTCTTGTATATTTCTTCTTATATTCTTGTATATATCTCTGTATATATCTATTGTTCACATAACATTTACCATATTCCACCAACGCTGCAGTTTAACGTCATGTTTTATTGCCACAGTGTCATTTGTCGTCAGTAAAAGCCCTGATGCTGCCTCCTGCTGTGGCCCTTTGTCTCCGGACTCTTCCTCGGAGCTGTTCCTCTGAGTTTGTGTGAATGCTGTCGGTGACGGACCCAGAGGCCTAAAGGTAAAAGGGGGAGGGTCCGACACTCTCACTGTCCATAAACACGTGACCTGTCGACTCCGGGTTAAACTCAGCTCCAGGGAAAAAACATCGCATTAAGCTCTACTGTTTAATTATTTAAAGCAAAGTTATCCATTTATCCCATTACATTTTAGTTCACTGCCTCTTTTTGTTCCTGTCTCAGACTCTCCTCCAAAATCAGTCTAGAGACCTCTCCTGCTTCTCTTTTATTAAAAAATAAAACACAAAATACTAATCCATTTGACCAAACTGAAGTTTAGAGTTTAGCGTTAGCTTAGCTGTGACTTCAGCGTCAGGACGACAATTATCTCCTCCTCGTTAAACATTACGTGATTGAATTGACAGTATTTATCTGTGTTTTATGTTGCCTCCCTTTTCTCTGTTGATGCTTTTCTTTTTTCAGCTGTTTCTCTGTTAAAAGACATATTCAGCTGAAAATACACTTTATCTGCAGCTATTAAACTTCCTGGAACGTCATGTGACAAGTGTCGACCAATGGGAGCGCTCCTTTTTGGAGCATGTGATTGTCCAAGGTTTTCTGTTCCTGAATAGAGGTTCTCATCTGTTACAATCCCTTAGAATAAACACTAGATGGATCAGAAAGACTGTTTTTAAACCTTTTTCAGTTGAAGAACAAGTCTCTGTCCAGACAAATCTTTTTATTTTCTGTTGTTGTGTTATTTTTCTATTCTCTGTGTGTATTATGACATTTTCACCTGTCATTAGGTGACCCTCCCTGTCACACAGAGGTCATGTGACCCAGGCCGGCGTGTTACCTGAGCAGGTGAGTCACCGGGGTTTTTCCCTTTTTCAGACTCTCTTTAGACACAGTGACAATCTTTTAAAAGGCCCCCAGCGTCTCCTCAGGATCAAAGAGACTCAGGGGGCGGGGCCTGTCCATAACCGGCTCCGTCCTGTTGCCGCGGAGACTGTCCCCGTCGCCGCGGTAATGACAGGCCTCAGGTAAATATCACCTGTGCAGCTCCACTGTCTCCTTCCTCTGTCGACGCAGACGTGAGCTCAGCACCAGACACTGGATTGTTTTAGTAGTTTTTACATTTTTAGTTAGATTTTTATTTTTGTGAGTGACGACCAAGAGGCTGCGTTATATTTGAGAAAAATGAGAACTTTAGACGAAATAAAAAGCTCTCGGGGAGTTACTTACTTCCAGAGTTATTGAGGAAAGAAAACAAAAGCCTGTCTCTGAACGTAGGATTCAGTCAGAGCTAAAAGGGTCAATACTGTTAAAAATTTTTTCTGCAATTTGAAGGATCACTACAAGAAATAAGTCCCCTCCACTTTAGTCCCAGTCTCAGCAGCAGTAACCTTTCCTGCTTCTTTTATTTAAAAAAGGTCAAACCGGACCAATTTTTCACCAAAAAATACTAATAAGTTACATTAAATTGAAGTTTAGCTCTGACCTCAAACTTAATCCATGTTTCATTTGCTGCTTGTTTCTCTATTTTTATGTTTTTTGAGCTGTTTCTCTGTAAAATAAGACGTATTTTCAACAGAATAACCCATTTCCTTGGTTTATTTCCTTGTTCCTTCGTTGTTGACATCAGTGTCGACCAATGGGAGCGCTCCTTTTTACCTGAAGTGAGCTGTGATTGGACAAAATCCTGCTGTGGACTGATCATTCTCATCTATTAAAATCCTTCATTATAAAGACTAGATCACGTCTTAAGGTCTCATTTTAACTGTTGAACGTTGAATGGACTTTTAAAGAT
>CM072163.1:652586-681961 GCA_036850595.1 Rhyacichthys aspro | reverse complement strand
GTATTTTCAACAGAATAACCCATTTCCTTGGTTTATTTCCTTGTTCCTTCGTTGTTGACATCAGTGTCGACCAATGGGAGCGCTCCTTTTTACCTGAAGTGAGCTGTGATTGGACAAAATCCTGCTGTGGACTGATCATTCTCATCTATTAAAATCCTTCATTATAAAGACTAGATCACGTCTTAAGGTCTCATTTTCACTGTTGAACGTTGAATGGACTTTTAAAGGTGTGTCTCAGGTGTTCCTCAGGTGTGTCTCAGGTGTGTCTCAGGTGTGTCTCAGGTGTTCCTCAGGTGTGTCTCAGGTGTGTCTCAGGTGTTCCTCAGGTGTGTCTCAGGTGTGTCTCAGGTGTTCCTCAGGTGTTCCTCAGGTGTTCCTCAGGTGTGTCTCAGGTGTGTCTCAGGTGTGTCTCAGGTGTTCCTCAGGTGTGTCTCAGGTGTGTCTCAGGTGTTCCTCAGGTGTGTCTCAGGTGTGTCTCAGGTGTGTCTCAGGTGTTCCTCAGGTGTTCCTCAGGTGTTCCTCAGGTGTTCCTCAGGTGTGTCTCAGGTGTGTCTCAGGTGTGTCTCAGGTGTTCCTCAGGTGTGTCTCAGGTGTTCCTCAGGTGTGTCTCAGGTGTGATGACAGGTCACTGCTGCGAGAAGAGGACTTTACAGCGTCTCATTCACTTTATTCTCTTCTTTTCTAATGAGGCATTTATTAAATAGAGGCAACTATTTTAAGGAGAAATGCTCAAATTGCGCAAGAAAAATGCCTAAAGTGTTGAATACATCTATTTTTTTCTTTTTTTGTGTTTTTTTAATTTTATTTTTGCATAACTTTATCTGTATTTGATGCAAATGGCATTAAATTGGTTCAGGTTGTGTATTTTGGGGTGAATTTATATTTTTTATTATTATTTTTTTTCCTTCTGGTCTTTCTTATTCCTTTTAAACTAAATAGTTCCACCTGTTCCTTCTATTTTTTCACTCCTAGTTTTGAAATCCTTTAATGTTTTCATGGTAGCCATTAAAACATTTTTTTATTTTGTGTCCTAGGGATCCATTCCTAAACTCAGATAAGAAGATATACATATGGGATAGAAAAAACAGAAAAAAGGAGAAATATATTTTTATATTTGTTATGTTTGTCGACACGTTTCTATGGCAATGTCTAAAAGAGCATATTTTGATATTTTTCCTGAGTTTTCTTCCTTTCTATTGCCTTTTAATTATAGATGGGCTACATTTTAACGTCCTTTTGCTCTAATTTATTATTTTGCTGATGTCATTCCTGAACGTTACCAATTTGAAAAACCATTTGTTCTTCAGAGGAAAATGTGGTTTAAACTTTGAGAATGATCGACTCATTATGCGTCAAATTTCATCAAAAAGAAAGTGTTTTTAATTCACAAATGAAGAGTCCAAACCAGAAACAGCTGCTGACAATAAACACATCTGTTTCTGTTCATAAAAAACGACATTTCTCATCCTTTCCTTTTTGGATATGACATTTGAGACACATCTAAAAGAGTATTTTTTTAAATTTTAAGACGATAAAATACCTATAATTGATCGATGTGTGAATATTTGACGAGTCGCTCTTTGTTTTCTGTAAATAAAGAGAAATGTCAGTGAGTCTGATTCATTTCTTCTCGTCCTTTTGTCGACGGCACACTCCCATCTGTCAGAGCCGAGTTAACAGGTCGTGATGCGTTCAGGGACACCGGCTCATTGGGGAACATGTGTCGAATGAATGGGTCTAATTGAGTGTGAACCGTCTCCTGTCAATCACCGATCAATAATCAATCAGAGCAGACTAAAGACACAGGGATAATGGGTCGTAACCCGGTCCCAGTGAGAACGACGACGGGTGGATTTACTGCAGGAATGACGACTAATTAAACCGGACAAGACCTGGTTTAGTCCTGGGTCTAGACCTGGTTTAGATTTGGATTTGTTTGGTTCTGGTTCTGACTTGATTTAGGCTTTAATTTCTTCTTCTTAATCTTGATTTTGATCCTTTAAAAAGTGGGTTTAGGCATGATTATTGAATTAATTGTAGATATTTTTAAATTGGAACAAAACTAGTCCAAATAAGACCTTTTTTGCAATAGTTTCCAAATAAATGGACGGAAAATCATTTTGATTTTAATAACTTGAATATTTGAATTTAGAGCATGTCAAAAACAGCTGTTGTGAAATCATATTTAAAGAAAAATGCAGATTTATGCAAATTAGCCATGTGCTTTTAAGGTGTTTTTTGGTTTGTTGTTAATCTGTGCTAGCGTGAAATAAATTTAATTCAATTCAATTATATGCAAAATTGAATTTAATTAAATTAAATTAAAAAAGTCCTTTAAGGTCAGTAGCAAGACAAAAAAAAATAATCTGCAAATAACAAAAAAATAAATAAAAATGGAATGGAATATAATGTTTTAGCCATTTTGTCCAGCCCTTTTTTCTAAATTTACAATAGAAATAATAGTTCAATAATCAACAGAATATTCAGATATAATTCTTCCAAAAACAGGAACCTATACTTTTTGGTCTTGTCTCTCCGGCTCACTTTCTTTAGACTGTATTTGTTTTTACGGCGATTATTGTTGCACTTTTGAAACTATTTAAGAACTTGTACTCGACAAAAATCTCCAAAAGCAGGTTTATTTACGACCTCAGCCTGAAGCCAAACCTAGAAGACAACTTTGAGCTTTTTAAAAACCTCTTAAACTTAAAAACCAGTCGCTCCGGTCCAGGCCAAACTCAAGGCCAGACCCAGACCTGGTTTAAAACTCTGTGAACTTTGACCCTTGAGCAGGAAGTGCAGAGTAAACAGTGGACAGTAGATAGTATCTCGTGGGAAACGGAGTCGACGCCTTCGGGGCCGTCCCACAGGAAGGAGTCCATCCCCAAAACCAGGCTCTGGGGCAGAAACTGAGGGTTTTAATTGGATTTATACAGCACCACTTTACTGTAATGAGATCTGGAGATGAACGAGAGACGGGAGCAGCACTTCCTGAATCGCTCTGATTGGTCGACACAGCTGTCAATCACATTTGCTAGAAAAATCCAACTTGGACTCGGTTTTTCCTGGATTTACTTTTTGTTTTAGGTCTGTTTCTGTTGTTATATAGTCATTTTTAGTCTGGTTTAGTCCTGATTTAGTCTTACTTTAGTCCTGGGTTTGGTCCTGGTTTAGTCCTGGGTTTGGTCCTGGTTTAGTCCTGGGTTTGGTCCTGGTTCAGTCCTGGGTTTGGTCCTGGTTTAGTCCTGGGTTTGGTCCTGGTTTAGTCCTGGGTTTGGTCCTGGTTTAGACGTTTACTCTTGTTTTCAGTTTGTTTTAGTCCTGGGTTTAGGCCCAGTCTGGTCTTGGATAAGTCCTGGTTAAGTCTTGTTTTAGTCCTGGGTTTAGGCCCAGTCTGGTCTTGGATAAGTCCTGGTTAAGTCTTGTTTTAGTCCTGGGTTTAGGTCCAGTCTGGTCTTGGATAAGTCCTGGTTAAGTCTTGTTTTAGTCCTGGGTTTAGGTCCAGTCTGGTCTTGGATAAGTCCTGGTTAAGTCTTGTTTAGTCCTGGGTTTAGGTCCAGTCTGGTCTTGGATAAGTCCTGGTTAAGTCTTGTTTTAGTCCTGGGTTTAGGTCCAGTCTGGTCTTGGATAAGTCCTGGTTAAGTCTTGTTTTAGTCCTGGGTTTAGGTCCAGTCTGGTCTTGGATAAGTCCTGGTTAAGTCTTGTTTTAGTCCTGGGTTTAGGTCTAGTCTGGTCTTGGATAAGTCCTGGTTAAGTCTTGTTTTAGTCCAAGGTTGTGACTTTGTTCAGGTCTTGTCTTGATATTAACTTTAATCCTGATTTTGTTCCTGTTTTGTTCCAGTTTAGACTAACTTTTGGTCCAAGTTTAGCTCTAGTTTGTTCAGGTTATATTCCTGGGGGTATCACTGTCATCAGTCTTGGTTTTAGTCTGGTTTAGTCCTGATTTAGTCTCAGTAAACCCTGGGATCAGAATTTGTTTAGTTTCTGATTTTTTTTATCCGTTATCCGAGGCTTTATCCTTCAACCCTGATTTCTTGATCAGTTTTGTCCCAGTTTAGACTTGCTTTTGGAGTTGAGTCAGTGCTTAGTCCTGGTTTAGTCCAGAGTTTAGTCCTAAATTGGTTTAGTCTTGGTTTAGTCTTGAGTTCTGGTTGATCCTAAAACTGTCAGTCCTCGTTAAGCCTTGTTTGATCCGCTTCGATCAAACTCAGATTGTTTTATTTCTGCTTCATGAATGCAGTCTTCCAGGTGTTTTATTTTGAAAAAGGGCTTGGTTTAGTCCAGGTTTAGTCTTAGTTTTATCCCTGAATTGTATTGTCGTTCAGTTCTAGGTTTAGTCCTGGCTTTAGCCCTCGTTTAGTTCTCGTTTAGCCCTGGTTTAGTCCTGGTTCAGCCTTGGTTTAGTCCTGGTTTAGTCCTGGTTCAGCCCGGTTTTCGGCCCCGTCCAGACCTCACGTCTCGTCTCCATCTCTTGTTTGGACTGTGGCTCTCGTTAACGTCCGCTCGGCTCCAAACACAGCCACATGTGATTTATGTTAATGAGCCGTGGAGGAAGCGCCGGGGGATAAATCAAACGCACCCCACCTGTACACGAGACCCCGTCCGCCTCGTGTTTGGACAAGACCGGGCCTGTAAACCTGTAAAACCCGGGGCCGAGGAGGGAAAGTGTAGGAGATGGATGAGCTCTGAGGCTTTGATGTTGTTTAATGCAGCAGTAAAACGGAGACAGCAGCCTTTAAATCCACATGGGATTAAAGCACGGCACGGATGGCACTCGACCAGAAAACTGTCCTAAAACTCCACTTTATGTTAGAGATTCATTTACAGAACAGTTGTTGCATTAGATATTGTTTATGGAAATGCAAAACGACGCATAAAATACAGCTATTTACATCTGTTTTCCCTGTTTTTGTTTGTTTTTTTTCTCCTAAATTAATTAAAACCAGGAATATCCGATTGTAATCCAATAAAAACAAGGATTAAATCGACAAAAACCTGTAATATTTTGTTGTACTGAGGCCTGTGAGTCCAATAAACTGCAAACTCTCACCGTTTACTCCAAAAATCTAAGTAAATATATGAAGTTAATACCCTCCATAACTTTAGGACATTTGATGAAAACCTGCATTAGCTCCTTACGTCACTAAACACAGCTCGTTGTACGATAGATATTATAGATTATAATAAAGTAAACCTCACTGTCACAAACTAAAAACACTATAATACATTTGTAGAAAGTGATTTTAGGAACATTTATTGTTTTGTTGAGACCAACTTTGAACAAAACTTTGCAGAAATTAAAAAAAATAAACTTGTAAACCATCTCCATTAGCCTCGTTAGCTTCATGTTTAGCCTCCTGTATTTTCTGTATTGATTTATGCTAACTAGCCACGTGTCCAATAGTTTTTATTTATTTTTCTTTATTATATAAAGACATTGCTTAGCTTGTGTATTATTTATAAACCAGGAGGAGTTCCTCAGGTCTGTAGCTCAATAATGATTGGTTCTTAAGCACGAGGCTAATGCTAAACGGTGCTTCTCCAGTGTTCACAGTTTGACCTTTGACCTGTCATCAGCCGAAAAGAAAGGCTCCAGGAACAACACTGTCTCAGAAAAACACCGGGAATGAATCTGATTTAAACACGAGAGAAAAGTGAAATTTAAACAAATGTCAGTTCAGGTTTTTTTTTTATTATTAACTGGTGTTGTTTTAATTTCTTCTGTATTTTTTATTTGTTAATGTGATGTTGTTGGATTTGTGGTAAAATTAAAGTGGGTTTAAAAATATGGTCTTACTTCAATTGGTTTTTATTTCTGACACGTCGCTAAATAAAAGCTAACATCGACTGTATTTTTTCTCCTTTATATCTTTATTTTTCTGTTGAAATAAACCAAATAACTGCTTCTTTTCCCTTTTATCCAGTGTTCGTCTCCTGTTTCCTCCAGAGCCTCGTCTTGTTGCTGCTTTTGAAAAATGTGCTGGTTATAAACTGTCCTGACGGTCGCTGTTTATGAACGTCCCGCCTCCGAACGCTGTAATCTCCGCTCAGAGCAGGTCAGCGGGTTCACGGGACAGTTCTGGGGTCGACGAGGTCACCGCGGCCCGACCTTTAGGCTCATATTTAACCCGTTAATACCGCACTTTAGCCTAAATCCACCGGCTCTGAGATCTCTGCACGAAAACGCTGCTCCTGTGGTTTGGGAGCTAAGCAGATAGACTCAGGATCCATATGCTGAGGCCGGGTCGGTGTTACGTAAGAACACGGCGCTTTTAGGAGAAAAAACAACTCGTAAACGCTGGAAAAGTGGATAATAAAAGCAGAAAGAGTAGAAGGAGCCGCTCTGGTCGTGTTTAGAGACTCAGGAAAAGCCATTTGTTTTAGAGGAACCTTGTGACTGATGATGAAGCTCTCTTCGATTTATGTCCTCCTCAGTTTGTTTGGAAAATTAAGACCAGCCCCAAAATAACTTTATCTTGTTTACTCAGTTTCTGTTGAGATCAATGACTGCTTCAGAGATTAATGTCAGAGTTGAAACTCAGATAAATGTCCTCTGTTCAATCTGCTTTTATTTTCACAGTTTCAATCTCATCATTTACCTTCTTACCTTTAGAGTTAGTCCAGACTTAGACCAGGTCCAGACCAGGTCCAGACCAGGTCCAGACTCAGGAGACAGAGTTAGTCCGGTCTTAGAGCAGGTCCAGACTCAGGAGACAGAGTTAGTCCAGTCTTAGACCAGGTCCAGACTCAGGAGACAGAGTTAGTCCGGTCTTAGACCAGGTCCAGACCAGGTCCAGACCAGGTCCAGACTCAGGAGACAGAGTTAGTCCAGTCTTAGACCAGGTCCAGACCAGGTCCAGACTCAGGAGACAGAGTTAGTCCAGTCTTAGACCAGGTCCAGACCAGGTCCAGACTCAGGAGACAGAGTTAGTCCAGTCTTAGACCAGGTCCAGACTCATGGAGACAGAGTTAGTCCGGTCTTAGACCAGGACCAGACTCAGGAGACAGAGTTAGTCCGGTCTTAGACCAGGTCCAGACTCAGGAGACAGAGTTAGTCCGGTCTTAGACCAGGTCCAGACTCAGGAGACAGAGTTAGTCCGGTCTTAGACCAGGTCCAGACTCAGGAGACAGAGTTAGTCCGGTCTTAGACCAGGTCCAGACTCAGGAGACAGAGTTAGTCCGGTCTTAGACCAGGTCCAGACTCAGGAGACAGAGTTACTCCAGTCTTAGACCAGGTCCAGACTCATGGAGACAGAGTTAGTCCAGTCTTAGACCAGGTCCAGACTCAGGAGACAGAGTTAGTCCAGTCTTAGACCAGGTCCAGACCAGGTCCAGACCAGGTCCGTGATGTGGTCCTACCATCATAAAGAAGAGGATTAGGGCCACTGCAAAGAAAAAATAAAGGTTGAGTTCTGAGATTAAAGTCAGATTTTTATGTATTTTTTATTTCTTTTTTGGGCGACTCAATAAAATTAAAAAATAGAGCAACTTCTATTTTTTTGTTTATTTTTTGGGCAACTCAATAAAATAAATTTGAGCAACTCAAAATTTATTTTTTTATTTTTATTTTTTGAAGTGAATTCTGACTTTATTCTCACAACTCTATTTATTTATTTATTTTTACCATGGTTTTAATTCTCTTCCGAACCATCAGGATGAAACTTGTAAAGAATGTAACACAAAAGTAGGAAAAATAAAACTTTCTGAATCTGCTTTGCCTTTTCTTCATATTTTTGGTTTGTTATTTGATAATTCTTCTGATTAAGGACCAGAAATCAAAGGTAAATCCAAATAGTCCAGACTCAGGTCGGTGTTTCATTAAATCACAAATTTTGCTTTGTTTTTTTAAATCTCACATGATCTGTACCTTTAGCTCCTATTTTTACTCGATCCTCTTTTTTGTGTCTGAAAACGAGAAGAGAAACTGTGAGTAAAACGTGAAACGGAGCGATGACATGAAGCGGGATGAAAGTGTGCTTAACCTTGAGCAGGTTTCATTAGTGACTCAAGGCCAGTGCCATGAATTAAAACGACGGCGGCCACAAATTCATCTGGACAAGGCCTTCTCTGATTAAAACCAACAGAGACACACACACACGACCGGACAGACGCAAACACACACACACACACTCAGGAGAAAACACACACACTCAGGAGAAAACACAACTTCAGGACCGAGGGAAATGGATGAAATGTGGAGGAAAGGACATATATTCAGCAGCGAGGGACATTCAGGTCAGACTGGACTGAGACAAACACTTGACTCCTGTTTTAAAATCTCAGAACTAAACTCTACAAAAATCTGGCACAGCCTCCAGGTAAAGTTAGATCAGTCAAATCCAACTAAAACCTGTTCAAATCCAACAGAAACCTGCTGAAATCTAACCAAAACTTGCTTAAATTAATCTAAAACCTGCTCAAATTCAAAGAAACCCACTGGAATCCACCTAAATCCTGATCAAATCCAACTAAAACCTGCTCAAATTCAACTAAAACCTGCTCAAATCCATCTAAAACTTGCTTAAATTGATCTAAAACATGATCAAATTCAAAGAAACCTGCTCAAATCCAACTGAAACCTGTTGAAATCTAACCAAAACTTGCTTAAATTCAACTAAAATCTGCATAAATTCAACTAAAACCTGCTCAAATCCAAATAAAACCTGTTTTCTTGGAATAATAATAAATTCAGAAGCGACTGTTGGTTCTTGGACATTTTCCTCTCGTCAAATGTGACTCTCTTTATTAAAGGTTTGTTAAAAGTCTGGACCCTCCTGGAGTTATTTGATGTTTATTAATCTTCCCTAAGTTTCCTTCGGGCCTTAAGTGTCTGTCCTACATCACTTCAGAAGTCTGAGTCTGGTCTTGAATTCTCATATTTCCAAACCTTAAAGGGTCCATCTCTTTTTCTGACAAAGCGAAAAAAAGAGGAAAGTCCAGTGAAGTGAGAGCAGTGAGCGAGCGAGGATTAAACTCACAGAGAAAAAGAGAGAGAGGTAGATTTCCCTCGGGGCCAATAAACCTCTGCTGAGAGTCAAACAGAGGTCGTTAAATAGACCCAGGACCCGGGACACAGGACACAAGACCCAGGACCCAGGACTCAGGACACAGGACCCAGGACCCAGGACCCAGGACCCAGGACACAGGACACAGGACACAGGACACAGGACTCAGGACTCAGGACACAGGACTCAGGACACAGGACACAGGACACAGGACTCAGGACACAGGACACAGGACACAGGACTCAGGACACAGGACACAGGACTCAGGACACAGGACACAGGACACAGGACTCAGGACACAGGACTCAGGACACAGGACACAGGACACAGGACACAGGACACAGGACTCAGGACACAGGACACAGGACACAGGACACAGGACACCTGACCCAGAACAAAGGGCCACTGGACCTAGGACACAGGACACAGGACCCAGGACACAGCTGGAGGACAGACTGAAACCTGAGGACACAGATGAAGGACGGAGGAGGCAGATGAGGTCCTCGTGAAGCCACCTTTTGCTCCACACTTTGTCCTCAGCAGGTCACATGTACCAGTATCTGTGTGTGTGTGTGTGTGTGTGTGTGTGTGTGTGTGTGTGTGTGTGTGCAATAAACAATAAAAACAATAAAAGAAATGTACTCATTATTCAAACATGATTATAATAAACTTAAACCTGATCAGCATAAGCCCCGCCCCTTTGTGATGAAACAGATTTGGATTTGATTGATTTGATTTTCTGAAAAGAACTAAACCTATTCAAATCCAACTAAAACCTATTCAAATCCAACTAAAACTTGCTCAAATCCAACTAAACTTATTCTGGATTTGAGCTTCTTGAGTTTTCTTCAGGCCTCGAGTGAAGTATGAGCAGTTTTCAGAAGCTCTCGGTGTCGTGTTTAGTCTCAGGATCAAGCGGCTCCTTTCTCACATTATCGCTCTTTAACTGTCTTTAACACGGAGCCGGTATTTGTCGACACAGATGCTCCGCGGTCAGTTGTCTTCGCTCAGATCCGACACATGCCTCAGAATCTCAGGCTCTTCTCTTTGTGACGGACGGATTCTTCTTCTTCTTGTTCTTCTGCAGCTGCTGCGACAGGTGCAGGACACGCTCCAGAACAAACAGGACTCAGAGAACGCGCCGCTCGACGAGTCCCTCTCCAGGATTTCAGCTCCTCGTTTAGAGACGACGAGTGTTTTTACAGAGACTGGAGAAGCAGACGGGAGCAACAACACAGAGGATAAAAAATGGAGCCAGAGAACATTAGGATTTTTAACACTTTTACACTTTCATAAAAAATTGAATATGCACCATTTTAACATTTTGTGAATGTATTTTCAATATTTATTCATGTTTCACTTTGTCCTTTTCTTTTTTAATTTTCCTGGTTCTGGACATTTTTGTTTTGTTTTTTTAATTTTTTAATTTTATTTTTGCATAACTTAGTCTGTGTTGATGTAAATGGTCTAAAATGTGTCCTGGTTGTGTATTTTGAATTTAAATTTTTCATGATTTTTCTTTTCTTTTTAAACTAATTAGTTCCACTTGTTTCCCTTTGACATGTTTTTGTCCCTTTGACTCTCTCAACATTTTCAATTCTCTAACACTGAAATGTGTTTTTTATTTTGTTCAGTTTCCTGGTGAAATCTCTTAATGTTTCTATGGCAACCATTAGGAAAACAAATTGTGTGATCTATAGATCCAAATATTTAACAACTTTGCGCAAAAATTTTAAATTAAACAGAATCAATGTTTTTTTATACTCCTAGGCTTGGATAATAACCTCCAAAATTCTAATTTGAATATATGCGATGGAAAAAAACCCTGTAAATAAATAAATAAATTTTTATTTTTTTAATTTTTTTTTTAATCACTAAAACTGGCATTTAAGAAGTTAAAATTTCTGAAAATTCATAAATATTTGTTATGTTTGATGAGGACTGAAGTTAATAATGGCATTCATTAAAAAAAATTAAACAACAATTTATTTAAATTCTCAATAATAAATACTAGATGACGCTGCTCTACTACTAGATGAATTGGGTAATGACTGTAGTAGCTGCACATTTACCTCAATAATCCACATTAATACTCTTCAACACCAACAGTTTTAAGGGTAAATGTCACAGTGGACACATTCATTAGAAAATAATGCAGAAAAATCTCCATCAAACATAAAATAAATGTAAAAAACCCTCCTTCCTGCAGGTCTCTGGAGCTAACGTCGAGCGGCGGCGGCGTGTGCGACCCCTAAAGCCTCTCTATTCCTGTCTGCAGCCGGGGTCGGAGGTCAGGGCGGCCCTCGTGCTGCTTTTACAGCCGTTAAAGATCGCAACTGAATACACAAGTCAAGGTGAAGGCAGCAGAACGAGGAGGGGGCTCACAGGGGGGCTCCAAAAGGCCAACCGTCACTCACCGCCCGACGCTCACTTCACTGTCTCTGCACCGAGGCCGTAAAATCAACAGCTGCTGCGCAAAAACGGCCACAAAAGTGGATCGGATCACAGCAGCGCAGGTCTAGACCCTGGTCAGGTTTCTGCTCCAGGGTTTATGACCCTCCTCAAGGTTTTGTTAGGAACAGTTTAAAGAAAAGAACAACAGGAGGAGTTTGGAATTTGGATGATGGACCTGAATATCACAAAACAATGCAGACGTTTTCCATCACAACATGTTTTCAACTGGAAATAAAGATAAGAAATGAAGAAAAAGATGTAGTAATTGTTCCAAAAACAAAAGACAAACTCTGTAATGGTTTTAACCCAAATATTTCATTGTAAAAGAAAATAAATTAGTAAAAAAAAACCAGTCTTTCTGATCCATCTAGTGTTTATTTAAGGGATTGTAATAGATGAGAACCTCTATTCAGGAACAGAAAACCTTGCTGGAAAAAGGAGCGCTCCCATTGGTCGACACTTGTCACATGACGTTCCAGGAAGTTTAATAGCTGCAGATAAAGTGTATTTTCAGCTGAATATGTCTTTTAACAGAGAAACAGCTGAAAAAAGAAAAGCATCAACAGAGAAAAGGGAGGCAACGTAAAACACAGATAAATACTGTCAATTCAATCACGTAATGTTTAACGAGGAGGAGATAATTGTCGTCCTGACGCTGAAGTCACAGCTAAGCTAACGCTAAACTCTAAACTTCAGTTTGGTCAAATGGATTAGTATTTTGGAGGAGAAACTGGTCTGGTTTTATTTTTTAATAAAAGAGAAGCAGGAGAGGTCCCTAGACTGGTTTTGGAGGAGAGTCTGAGACAGAGACAAAAAAAGAACATCAGGAGCTTATAGTGTTATTATTTTATTTATGCTACTCCTTGAACTGGTGTAGCAAACTAAGACTAGCCTGAGCTTAGCATTAGAGCTAATTTGAAGAAAATTCTGAATAATTTGGACAGAAACACCTGGAATCTTTAGCCCAGTCCTTCACAAATGTAGTTAATAATATTTAAAAAAAAACCCAGAATGGATAATATTTGACATTTGTCCAGTAAGATTTCATGCTCCGTGGTGTTTTATCGTCGTGGATCAGTTTGTGTGTCACAGTGAGAGTGACAAAGAGCTGTGACTGGTGTAATTACCGCCGTGACACTCCCCTGACGCTGCTCAGCTCCGGAGGAATGTAGGAGTGGTTGTACCGGCCCCCGACCCGGCCCTGACCCCGGCCCCGTCTCCGAGCCCGTTCTCCTCGGATCTCGGTGGAAGGAAAATGTCGGGCGTTCCAGTCATGCGTCCGTTAGCGAGTCACCTGTCGCGCGGCACGAGGCTCAAAGCGAACGCCGCGGCAGCTGAGGGGTCGGAGGTCACCCAAACGTTTGTATCGAGTGTTGGGACCAGCGCCTCGCTCCTCTCTTTGTCCCTCGCCTCTCGTCGTTCGTGGATGTAACTCTAGTCTGTTTATATCCTGACTTTCTCTGCTGACGAGCCGCCGAGGATCAGCTTTCACAGTCGACTGTTTAACACCACAACACCTTCACTGAAATCACTCTTAAAGGCTTGACGCAGACTTTAACCTTTGAAGGAAAATCAAACAATGTCCATTCACTGTTTGACAATATGGATCCATCACAAACAGAGGCTCATTCATTTGGATTATTCCATGAAACATCACATTTTTCACTAGTTCATGGTTCAAAGTGAGCTGTGTGTTGCGTTGTTGGAGAAATAGAAGTGTTATCAAGCTGTGGTTTACATTATTCTCAGAAAAAGCAGCAGAAAAGTGAATCCTGGACGAGCACTAAACCTCCAACAATAAAGCATTAACAGTGAAAGAACTGCTCTAATACTGTACATCTGAAAAAATGATGTATAATAAGAGGAAAAATGAGACTTTCAATAAAATTTAAGGTCCTGTACTTGTGTTTATTTACTCATTTTTTGAGTTTGCTTGAGTTTTTAATTATTATTATCATTATTAAAACACTGGCGTTGTGTAGAAGCCAATCTGGAACAGTCCCTTAGTCTTTTTCTTTCTTAAGTCATGCCATGTTCAGTTAATAATGTTTCTTTCGGCTGCCTCCTTCAGGGACACCACAGAGAATCGGTCATGTTTAGTTTGATTTAGGTTTTTACAGCAACACTGACCCGTTCCTTAAAGCTCCAGCAGAAACTATCTTTAAATAATCTGTAGAGTCTGTAGAGGAAGCACAAAACATTTAAAAAGTGGAGCTTTGTTCAAATTCAATTCAATATTTTACTTTTTCTCTTTAGGGATTTGTTTGGTGTGATCCGTACAATTACAGAGATGTTTACAACAATAAGTTAAAAGGAAAATAAATAATTAATATATGATTAAAAATGAAAAAAAAAACCCAGTATAAATCTCAATAAACCTAATCAGTAACAACGGGTAAAACCTGCAAACATAAGTTAAATTAAGTTCTAGATAAACATATACGATTGACAAGAGAACTACTAAATAAAGTAAATAAGTAAATAAAATAAATAAAATAAAAGAAGTAAGTAAAGAAGATATTAGAGCTGCTCAATTATGGGGAAAAAAAAATCTATATTATTTTGGTCATTATTGAAATCATGATCATTTTACACTGATTTTGTAAATATGTTGGATTTATTGAACAAAACAGTGAATTCTCCTTAAAATAAATAATAAATTCAAATGTATAAATAAATAGCTTAAAAATAAACAGAAATAATAATTAAATAAAATCAACAATGCACTTCCACATTCTGGAAAACAAGTAGTAAATGAAAACAAGTAATAAATAATCTTTTTTTTTTTTTTTTTTATCATTGGGAGACGAAATAAAAATTAAAATTGGATTAATTGCTCAGCTCTCGAAAGTCTGTCTTTGTCAATGAACATTAACACTGTTCACATTGAAGTAAAAGTCCTTCATCTCTTGATTTTTCTTTCCCTTTTTTTCCTTTTTTCTGCAGCAGTTTTACAGTAAACTCTCTGACAGTTTCTGAAGAGTCTGTCATTCTCAATCACTTCCTAAAAACCACACACAGTCTTTAACCAAACGAACCCACACAGAGAGTAAAGGCAGCTCCGGCCCCGAAACGACACAACAAGACAACACTCGGACAAACAGACGACAAACAGACGAGGGCCGGGGACAGCTGACGGGACAAACGGATTCTTATTGGTTTTTACTCAAGAACACACAGACTGTAGAACACACACAGAGAGAGGCAACGGATTTCTGTCTGTGTTTTCACAAAAAGAAGAAAAAAGTGATACAACAAGAGCTTTTTATTCAGCAGTGACCATCTAGATCTTTACAAAATGGAATAGATGAATAAATATGGCAAAAAAGAAACATAATAAAGAAAAAAAAGATGGTCTGAACAGGTCTGGTTTTCTGTCCAGGTCTAAAGGTGGGTCTAGTCTGGTTTTATTTCCAGGTCTGGTTTTATGTCCAGGTCTGAAGGTGGGTCTGGTTTTATTTCCAGGTCTGAAGGTGGGTCTAGTCTGGTTTTATTTCCAGGTCTGAACAGGTCTGGTTTTATTTCCAGGTCTGAAGGTGGGTCTGGTTTTATTTCCAGGTCTGAAGGTGGGTCTAGTCTGGTTTTATTTCCAGGTCTGGTTTTATTTCCAGGTCTGAAGGTGGGTCTAGTCTGGTTTTATGTCCAGGTCTGAAGGTGTGTCTGGTTTTATGTCCAGGTCTGAAGGTGGGTCTGGTTTTATTTCCAGGTCTGAAGGTGTGTCTGGTTTTATGTCCAGGTCTGAAGGTGTGTCTGGTTTTATGTCCAGGTCTGAAGGTGGGTCTGGTTTTATTTCCAGGTCTGAAGGTGTGTCTGGTTTTATGTCCAGGTCTGAAGGTGTGTCTGGTTTTATGTCCAGGTCTGAAGGTGTGTCTGGTTTTATGTCCAGGTCTGAAGGTGTCTCTGGAGTCTGCTGTTATCTCTCTGTGTTGGTCTTTATTACCGTGTTATTCAGGACTGAGCTCAGACGTGGGTCACGTGACGCGTCATGTGATGGCGTCACGTCTGATTTACGACACGGGACGCCTCCGTTAAAACACACAGCAGCGTTCAGGGCTTTACGCTGCGTTCGCTGGCTCCTGTTTTATCAGAGTTTTGGAGTTTTCTTGTGTGTTTAAGGAGCGTTCTCGTCTGAGCCACGTTTTTATTCACATCAGTCACATTTTTATCACAGCTTCAACAAAACAAAGGGTTTCTATTGATTCATCGAAGAGACACTGAAGTCCTGTCTCTATTTGAGAAATAAATGTATTTAAAGCAGACTTTTCTAAACTTGGATCAGTGTTAATGTTGAATCTAAATCAGAGTAAATCCTGGAGGTACAGCTGCTGCAGGAAACATTCAACTGTTTCTGTTTATTCCATCTTTCTCAACATTAAATTCATGCTGCAGCAGTTTCCTCTCATTTAGACTCAATATTTGAGTTTGTACAGGTTCTGCTTGTGTTTAATCTTCTTTTTTCACTCAGATCTGTTTATGATCAGGCTTTAAAGGAACGTGACAAAAAAACACTTCAATAACATTCTCAGTAAATACAAAACGCTGAGTTTTGAGCTAATTTTCGATTCAAATACAAGCCATTTTTTGAATCGTTAATAATATTGCTCCATTGACTTTGTTCAGAACAAACTTAAAAAAAAACATATTTTCAACAATAAACTGTGTCAACATCAGAGGAACTTCACTGTTTACTTTTAATTATACATAAGTAAGTTTTAATTAATGATGAATTTATGCTAAAGACTTTTTAGGAAACAGTCAGTATTTTAACTATAAATTAATGTTAATGTTGTATTCTTAAAGTTTATTATTGTTGAGCTCACCCAGAGACTCTTTTAATGCATTTGTACATGATCCCAAATAAATAAAGAATAAAGAATGAACAAACAAATGCAGTGTAGACGATAAATACAATGTTTAAATTCATTCACCGACCACGTTTAAAACCACAAACACTAGCTTTGTGTCGGGAAAAAGTACAACATTTATCATGTTTCTGTTTGAATCAGACATTTATCACAAAAACAAGGAGGAATTTATCTTAAAATGATTCAGTTTAATGTTTTTGCTTCTTGTTTTTGCTCGAGTTAAGATATTTTTGGAGACGTTTAAGACCCTTTTAAGTAAAAGTTTAATGTTGTTCTTAATTGTTTTTGAGCGTTTTTAATGATTATATGTCCTATTGTGTTTTTATGTATGTTGTAAGGCGACCTTGAGTGTCTAGAAAGGCGCATTATAAATAAAATGTATTATTATTATTATTATTATAAACGTTAAGTAAGGCTTAAGTTAAATGTTATTATTTTTAATCCCTGTTAAAGAGCTATCCACTAACTTTCTCTTTTTAAACTTTGACAAAAAGCAAAATGATGCACCAAACTTTATTTACAGCAGCTCTCTCAGTGGTTTATAAAGTGCAGCAGAATAAATCTAACACAAATAAATTATTGTTGGACCAAAGACTACATTAAACCCACTTCAACAATAGAAATGTGTTTTTAAATTCAGAAGAAAGTGATTTTTCTTCGTTTCAGTGAAAGAGTAAACCCTGAGCGACCTTTGGTTTGGAGCCAGTAACACTTCTGTCGTTATCGGTCCAGCTCTGATTAAAGGCTGTAGTATTTGTGGATCTCTGCCAAGTTTCTGTGAAAGAGCGTCGTCCGGAAGTAAACAGAAAAGTGTCCCGAACAGAACTCACAGCTGCAGCTCGGAAAAGAAAAAGAAACGTCTAGAAAGTGTTCTGCGAGTTCAAAAACACATGGATTATTCTGGTTTTCCGCTGTCAACTTCAGGGATCTTTATTTAAAAAGTTGAACAAGAAAAAACAAAGTCAAGAGTTGGTTTTGTTTTGAAACAGATACTGGAACAAAAACATGAAATTAAAAACTCCAAAGTGAATAAATTCAGTTTCAAAATCTAAATCCATTTTTATTTAGTGATTTCAATTCCACTTTTTGAATTCAGTTTTTAAAAAGCATCCATTTAACTTGAATAATTCAGATTGAATTACAAATGTTCATGAGTTTCGTTTTTTAATAAAACACTGACTCATTTTTATTATATTTTCTCCATATTTGTGACATTTAGGTGAAAAGTGAAGTTTGTTTAGTGGCTTAACTCTGCTCATTAATAAATAAATCCATCTTATCTGTGTCTGGTTTTACTGCTGCGTGTGACTTTGGAGTTTTAATCCTTTCTTGTTAAAAAACTACTCATTAACTAACTTTCTCTTGTCGTCAAACTTTTCTCGTATCTTTGGATTAAAAATAAATAAATAAATAAATGAAAAAGCACCAAAACAAAGCGATTAAAAAGACCTGAGAGTGTCTTTGGTGAAGGAGTAAAAATGACAGAAACACAACAAAAAGCAGAGTAAAAGTGTCGTGAGTCCAGAGCAGACCTTTGTATCCACTTCCTGTTGTTTGTAAAGGTCAGAGTTCACGCGTTGCTCAACAGGAGTCTAAGGAGCGGCCCTGGTACCTGCTCGTGACCCGGTGACATATTTTATCTCGCTCCGTGGCCTCCGTACTTTCTGTTTCTCAAAGTGTGGTGTTTGTGTGGACAGGGCTCGGCTCGTGACAGGATCGTAAAGAGTTTAATCAGTGATGGATCGAGCAGGACTTTGGATTTTACACAAATACACCTCGACATCTGGAAACACAACGGACACACGCAGCAGAGACACTTTCGTCTGGTCCTGGACGTGTCTCTTGTGTGTGTTTTATTTTATTTTTGCATAACTTTGAATAAAACTTGTCCAGGTTGTGATTTTTGGGTGAAATTTAGTCGTTCTTATGTCTTTTAAAGTAAATAGTTCCTCCTGTGTCCTTTCTGCATTTTTTGCTCCATATTTTAAAACATACCATTGCAATGTGATTTCTTTTCTAATTTTTTCTTCATTTCTTGGTGATTTTGACAATATTTTTTGGGCCCAGGAGCAATTTATCAACAAACAACTTTGCACCAAAAATACAAATGGATCAGAATCAATGTTTTTTGACATTCTCAGACAATAATCTAAACGTTCTAGATCAGTCATGTGATCAGTCATGTGATCAGTCATGTGATCAGTCATGTGATCATGTGACCAGTTACACATAAACCACAGTCGACCTCTGTTTTCACTGAAGCCATCTCTGTCTCTGGCCTTTCTGTCTTTCAGTTTTTATTTGATTTATGCAAAACACATTGAGTTTAATCAAACACTTTTTGGGACTTTTTCTGGATATTTTTTTGGTGTTTTTATTTTATTTTATTTTTGCATAACTTTGGCTTAAATTGTGTGAGTCCAGGTTGTGTTTTTTGGGGTAAATTTAAATTTTCATGATTTTTTTTATGCCTTTTATACTAAATAGTTCCACCTTTTTTGTCCCATTGACTCTCATTCAAAATACATTTTTCAATACTCTACCGTTGCAATGTCATTTCTTTTTTTTTATTATTATTATTATTATTACTTTTATTTTTTCGATTTCCTGGTGTTGTCCCTTAATGTTTCCATGGCAACCATTAAAATATGTTTTGGCGTCCTATGGACCTTGGAGCAATTTATTTACAAGCGACTTTGCACAAAAAATAAATAAATAAAATTCAGTATCAATGTTTTTTGACATTCTCAGACTCAATAACCCCCAGAAATTAAAATTTAAAAATCCTTTAAAAACCTGTCTCCGTATTGACGCTGATCCAAAGTTTCCACAGGTGAACGTCTACTCTTCAGCTTCAGCCGCTGAACTCCACTTGTCACTAATTTGTCGTCTTTAAAGCGGAAGAGTGTCATCCATCTTGTATCTGTGAGTCCCATCAGAGGTCAGAGGTCAGATAAGGCCTGTCTCTGAGCCGAGGACCGAGGAGGAAGGACAGAGGAAGGACAGAGGGAGGACAGAGGAAGTCGTTAGTGGTGTTGATAGGGCTTCAGGAAGGTGTTTGAGAAGTGACGCTGTCCACACTCAGACACTATTTAAACCAAAATGTAGGTCATTAGTTTGTCACTGTTTCAGCAAAAAGGTAAAAGTGTTAAATCGATCGACGTTTATATAAACCTCTGTCTCTGTTGTGGGTCTGGCTTGTGGTCCGCTTTGGAAAAGGTGGAGCTAAAACACTGCAGAAGATAGATAATAGAAAGAACTGAGAAAGACAATTTTATTCAAGAAAGTTTGGTATTTGTAAATAAAATAAATAAAGTGTATTTAATTTAATTTAATTTAATTTAATTTAATTTAATTTAATTTAATTTAATTTAATTTTATTTTATTTTATTTTATTTTATTTTATTTAATTTAGTTTAATTTTTTATTATTATTTTTTTTTAATTTTATTTTATTTTATTTTATTGTGTATATTTGTTTTACTCTATTTTACTCTTTTCTATTTTATAAAGTCAAATACAGTGAAACAAAGCCACCATTCTTTTTAAACTGTTGTGAATACTGTGTTTAATGGTTTTATTTTGTGATTTTTTTCCCCTTGAGTTGCATTAAGTTGAAAGTTTGGTGATTGATTGAACAATTGCCACAAAGGGCAAAGAGAAACCAGAAAAACAACACGATTCTCTTCAAAACGACTGTAAAAGACACAGAGAGCTTTTTAATGGCTGCTTTTGTCTTGTTTTCCACTTCTTAGTCCATTTTAATTTGAGTAAAAGGAAGTTTTGTTCTCGTCCGTGTCTCTGTTTCCTTTAATCTGCCTTTGTCTGCTCTGCTCTTTACTTACGATGCACTTGAGTCTGTAAAACATGTTGTTCTTTGAAGGTATGTGCTAATGGGGCCTATTACAGCAGAGTCCCGCCCTGACGCTTCCTCCGGCTCTTCTCTGGGCTTTTCTTCTGTCGCTGTGTCTCTCTGTAATTAGCAGTGTGTTAAAGCGGCTGAACGGCGGTCAGGAATGCCCCGACGCGCTCGTAAAACAAAAAGAAAAAGAGAGAAAAGACACATCAAAACGCCAGAGCAGAGGCAGAAAAACAGGTTGGACTTCTCCGGGAGCACGACCGACGGAGAAATGAGGGAAAAGAGAGTGACCTGAGGTGAAGCTCTGACGTCAGGGAATAAACACAGAAGAAGAAGAAGAAGAAGAAGAAGAAGAAGTGTTTTAAGAGTGATTCACTTTGAGCTCCTTTTCTGCTCCTTTTGGTCATTTTAATTGGAGCCTCGTGTCCCATTTACGCATCACCAGCAAAATAACAAAATAAAGCAAAAAAATGAAACGAATGCAGACCTAACACATGGCTAATTTGCAAACACTAACACGTCGTATTTATTTATTTATCAAACAAGCCCCAGCACTGTTTAAGAGTTTTATACAGATTGGAATGAAATATCTTTAGACTTTGCACCGTTTTCACCCGAGAAGAACCTGAGCTGCAGAATTATACACAACCAGGTCTAAACCAGGTCTAAACCAGGTCTAAACCAGGTCTAAACCAGGTCTAAACCAGGACTAAACCAGGTCTAAACTAGGACTAAACCAGGTCTAAACTAGGACTAAACCAGGTCTAAACCAGGTCTAAACCAGGACTAAACCAGGTCTAAACTGGGACTAAACTGGGACTAAAGCAGGTCTAAACCAGGTCTAAACCAGGTCTAAACCAGGTCTAAACCGGGACTAAAGCAGGTCTAAACCAGGTCTTAACCGGGACTAAACCAGGTCTAAACCAGGACTAAACCAGGTCTTGTTGCTGGTGGTTACAGTGTGACTCCTGCTGAGCTCAAACCTAAACCCTTCTCCTCTGTCCCTGCCTCCATCAGCGCTTCATACATCAATGAGTCATGTGACCAGCCCCCCCGACCCCCCTAAAGCCCCCAAAATCAGGTCTGACCCCAGATCCACCCCTAACCCCCTTTTTACCCCGATTTATTTACCCAACACTACAGCCTTTTACTGACTCCTGTTTCCTTCCTCCATCAACTCTGCTCCAAGATTAAACCTGGACTAAACCAGGACTAAACCAGGTCTAAACCAGGACTAAACCAGGTCTAAACCAGGTCTAAACCTGGACTAAACCAGGTCTAAACCTGGACTAAACCTGGACTAAACCAGGTCTAAACCTGGACTAAACCTGGACTAAACCAGGACTAAACCTGGACTAAACCAGGTCTAAACCAGGTCTAAACCTGGACTAAACCAGGTCTAAACCAGGACTAAACCAGGTCTAAACCTGGACTAAACCAGGTCTAAACCTGGACTAAACCAGGTCTAAACCAGGTCTAAACCAGGTCTAAACCTGGACTAAACCAGGTCTAAACCTGGACTAAACCAGGTCTAAACCAGGTCTAAACCAGGTCTAAACCTGGACTAAACCTGGTCTAAACCAGGTCTAAACCAGGTCTAAACCAGGACTAAACCAGGTCTAAACCTGGACTAAACCAGGTCTAAACCTGGTCTAAACCCAGAACAAACATGGAGCATAAATAAGACTAAACCTGGATTAATGTAATGTTGCAGGATAAATAAACCTAGACCAACCTGAGTCTGAACCAGGTCTAAACCAGTTCTGTCTCTGAACCTGGTCTTAATGAGACCGGGGTCTGACGGAGGAGGTCTGTGATTGGCCGGAGCCGAGGTCAAAGTTCGTCCCGGGGCTAACGTGAGGTGGACACATCAACACCTCGTGCCCTATCTGCCCCGGCGCTGATCGATCCCTTCAAACTGCTCTAAATATTTACAGAGCGTCAGCCAATCACAGCGCGGCGTCCGGCCTGTATCCGGGCGGACTTCAGATCCGGCGCCGAACTCCACTCATTCATCACATTTAACACATTTATCACTGAACAACAGCTTTTACAATTAATATTAAACTGAGCAGAGGTCTAGAAGGAGTCAGAGTGAAACTGGGACCAAACCCGGACTAAAACCAGGGCTAGACCAGGACTAAAACCAGGGCTAGACCAGGACTAAAACCAGGGCTAGACCAGGACTAAAACAGGGCTAGACCAGGACTAAACCAGGGCTAGACCAGGACTAAAACCAGGGCTAGACCAGGACTAAAACCAGGGCTAGACCAGGGCTAGACCAGGACTAAACCAGGGCTAGACCAGGACTAAACCAGGGCTAGACCAGGACTAAACCAGGACTAAACCAAATGTAAACCCGAGACAAAACCTAAACATAACAAGAGCTAAATTTTAAACCTGCATTAATCTAAACTCAGGCTAAATCAAAACCAAATCCAAGATAAAAACAGGATGTAATCAGGGCTAAATTTTAATCCTGGACTAAACTGAAATGAAACAAAGACAAAACCTGGCCTAGACTAGTTCTAAACCAAGAACTAAACTCTAAACCAAGGCTAAAACTAGTTAAACTAGAACTATAATGTGCTATAACTGGACTAAACCAGGATTTAACCTGAGCTGAACCAGGACTAAACCAGGTCTGACCAAAATTTAAAAAAATAAAAATAAATTATATATATATATATATATATATATATATATATATATATATATATATATATATATATATATATATATATATATTTTTATGTGTTGTAATGTGTTATAAAAAATATAAAAATATAAAAAAAAAAAAAAAAAAAAAAAAAAAAAAAAAAAAAAAAAAAAAAAAAAAAAAAAAAAAAAAAAAAAAAAAAAAAAAAAAAAAAAAAAAAAAAAAAAAAAAAAATATATATTATAAAAAAGAATTAATATTGTATATATATATATATATATATATATATATATATATATATATATATATATATATATATATATATATATATATATATATATATATTTTTTGTGTGTGTGTGTGTGTGAAAAAGACAGTGGGATCTGGGTTAATTTGAGCCAGATCAGGATCAGGGAACACTCTTATTTTGAAATGTTTTGTTTCTTGGATCCAGCAACATTTTGGAAAAAAATGGCCTCGTGCTGAAATTCAAATCAAGACTAAACCGAGACTAAGCCACGAGAGAATATGACCTGAACCAGAACGAACTAAACTAAAACTAAGACTAAACTAGCTGCTATTGGGACCCAACATTTTCCCTGATTATTTGGTTGTGACCCACTATGTGCAAAATGTAAAAATTAAATTTTATTTTATTTTATCATTCAGGACATATATTTTAATTTAATTAAACGTTTTATGTCAGTAAATTACTTTTTTGTTTGTTTTTTTCAATGTTGTTGTCTCCTTTAAAAATGACAAAAATCTTATCAAACCAAATGAATACAAATGGACAACCAGGACTAAACAAGGATTAAACCCAGGGCTTAAATTATAAAATCAAGACTAAACCAAGACTTAAACTTTTTCCTCTTTTTGTTTTTGTTCATTTAATGTTGCAGTACCACAAATGGCCACCAGTAGTAATGCTAACACTGCCATTTCCAGTTTTAAAGTTGTCCAGACCCTGTCACACACATTTAAATCTATTTTATTGCACTTCTATGACACTTTTTATCAGTTTAAGCCAACTTTTTACTTTTAAACCACTGTAAAAGTGACTCAAACTTCTTCTAAAGCGTCTGTTTGTCGTTTCTTGTCTTTCCGATCGTCTGCAGTGAAAGTGGTCTGGCTCTACAGCGAACTCTAAATGAATAAAACCTGTCGGAGGAAGTGGTTGGAGCCGGCGACATGTTGGGACCAGCTGCTGCTCAGGTTCGGCACATGTTTGTGATTCAGTCTGTTTCAAAGCTTTAATACATCTGTGTGTTTCTACTGAGCAGCTCTCCACATTTAGACAGCACAATAAATCAAACAAGCTTCTTTATTTCACATTTAGGTTGAATTTAACATTTAAAAATGAGCCGTATCGACAAAAAACAGTTCATGAAGTCGTATAGAACAGAATAATTTAGGCAAAAGCCCACATAATGTAAATTTAACATGTGATTATTGTTATTATTATTAGTATTTACAACAAGCAGCTGTGTTTTTCACCATAAAAACAATAGCATTTCCATCACAGTCATTTTCTACAATATATTTAAAATCAAATTTATCTGCATTTTATAAAATAAGGACTTACCAGTAATATAATATAACTGGTAACTGATAATATAATATAATAATATCATGTTATATCGATACAATCTGCTGCTTTTATGAGTTTATTCTGTGTTGTCACAAACTATTTTAACCTTTACAGGATTTCACCATAAATACTTTAATTTTTGTCTTTCTCAAGTAGCATTTGTCTTTAATTGAACTGAGAACTGCTCTGTTACATGTGTGTTAGCGTGCTCTGTTACATGTGTGTTAGCGTGCTCTGTTACATGTTAGCGTGCTCTGTTACATGTGTGTTATCGTGCTCTGTTACATGTGTGTTAGCGTGCTCTGTTACATGTGTGTTAGCGTGCTCTGTTACATGTGTGTTAGCGTGCTCTGTTACATGTGTGTTAGCATGCTCTGTTACATGTGTGTTAGCATGCTCTGTTACATGTGTGTTAGCGTGTTGCTGCGTGGTCTGCTCTGTTACATGTGTGTTAGCGTGCTCTGTTACATGTGTGTTAGCGTGTTGCTGTTGGTCTGTGCTCTGTTACATGTGTGTTAGCGTGTTTGTGCATGGTCTGTGCTCTGTTACATGTGTGTTAGCGTGTTTGTGCATGGTCTGTGCTCTGTTACATGTGTGTTAGCGTGTTGCTGCATGGTCTGTGCTCTGTTACATGTGTGTTAGCGTGTTGCTGCATGGTCTGCTCTGTTACATGTGTGTTAGCGTGTTGCTGCGTGGTCTGCTCTGTTACATGTGTGTTAGCGTGCTCTGTTACATGTGTGTTAGCGTGTTGCTGCGTGGTCTGCTCTGTTACATGTGTGTTAGCGTGCTCTGTTACATGTGTGTTAGCGTGTTGCTGCCTGGTCTGCTCTGTTACATGTGTGTTAGCGTGTTGCTGCGTGGTCTGCTCTGTTACATGTGTGTTAGTGTGTTGCTGCGTGGTCTGCTCTGTTACATGTGTGTTAGCGTGTTGCTGCCTGGTCTGTGTGCTGTTACATGTGTGTTAGCGTGTTGCTGCGTGGTCTGCTCTGTTACATGTGTATTTGCGTGTTGCTGCGTGGTCTGCTCTGTTACATGTGTGTTAGCGTGTTGCTGCGTGGTCTGTGCTCTGTTACATGTGTATTTGCGTGTTGCTGCGTGGTCTGCTCTGTTACATGTGTGTTAGCGTGTTGCTGCGTGGTCTGTGCTCTGTTACATTTGTGTTAGCGTGTTGCTGCGTGGTCTGCTCTGTTACATGTGTGTTAGCGTGTTGCTGCGCAGGCGTGTAGAGCCGTGGGGGGTTGTGGAGACCACTTGAAGGAGACCACAGCCGAGACAGATCCGTGTGTCATCGAGCCTCGAGTGAACAGCACAGACTCAAACACAGAGAAAACACGGATCCTTTTTAACAATTAAAGAAGATTATTGATTCTCATAATTCACAGTATCTTGGTCTGTTCAATTACACCAAAAAACTGAACAAAAAACTAAAATACCTCAGATTCAGACATTTCCGTGTGTTCTGAGCCTAGTGGCCTCTTTAAAACTAACATACACTCTTTATCTTCTTTATCCGTCCATGAAAGTGTAAAAAAAATGTAGTATATATACATATTGTTTCACTTTCACTCCAGACCTAACCATAGAAATAAAGTTTATTGTTATGATAATAATATTTTGTATGATTTTATGCCCTTTTTTCCCTAAAAACACAATATGCAAAAATGTAAAAAAAAAATGAGGCACAAAGTGGATTATTTGAGATGAGGTTATTACAGGTTATTGACTGTGATGTTGAGTGAAAGGCTGTTTAATCCGACCCACTCACCTGCCTCTTCCTCCTCCTCTTCCTCCTCCTCTTCCTCCTCCTCTTCCTCCTCCTCTTCCTCGTCCCACTCGTCTTCTTCATGTGTTTTTTCTCAGAGACCTGTGGTTCCTGCTTCCGTCGAGCTGTTCCTCTGATCTTTACACGAAACAGGATCGAAGCCACCACCGCACGTGCACTCTCCTACGTGCACTCTCCTACGTGCACTCTCACACGTGCACTCTCACACATGAACTCTCACAAAGGACCTAAATCACCTTCAAGACTTTCTTAATTGGACTAAATTGACTGATTTTCTTGTATTTTGTCCTTATTGTTCCTGTATATTATGTTTCCAAATAATAAGCCTGAGCACTAGTTAATTCTGGATTTCTTTTTATAATTATGTGAGAGAAAATGGTAAAGATTTAGATCAGTGATCATGAATTGGGCCACATCCAGCCATCAGCAAGACTTAATATATATATAAATATAGCAATTAAACTCAAAAATAGACTGAAATTGAGCTCATTTAAAATTAAAATTAAAGATAATTAATGATAAAAGTTTCAGTTCAGCTGTAAACTTTGATTTAATGTAACGTATTAGTATTTTGTGGTGAAACATTGTCCAGTTTGACCTTTTTTTAAATCAAAGAAGCTGCTGAGAGGGAGTCTGAGACCAGGACAGAAAAACTAAATCAGGTTTTAGAGCTTTAAATACTCATGCACAAGTTAATAAATTGTGCAAAGTACTTAAAAAACAAGGCGTAGATGAATAAAAGCTATGTTCGGGTATTTCCTGTGTGTTTTTTACCCTCTAAGACCTGAGTTTAAACCACATTTTGTTCCTGGAGCTGTTCTTTCACAACTTAAACACTTTTTATTTCGTTAAATCTGAAGAGTTGCTGTGTTCCAGTTTGTCCCGGGTTTGTCCCAGAGCGACTGTGGAAACGTCCCTGTGTCTGAAGCCAGTGTAGTGGGCCGCAGACGGACGCTGGGCTTCACCTCATCAAAGCGGTGGAAGTGTGTGTGGGACGATGCAAAGGCTGGGGTCGGAAGTCTTTAATGGGCCCCTCCAGACCCCCTCCTCACAAACCCAGATCCAGACAGCTGGGTTTTATCAGCCTCACCTCTCTCCTCTCACTGCTCACTCTCCTCGCTCTCAGCGGCAAGACACCATGTTGTTATGATGGAAAAGGCTTCTTGGTTTAGGTTTAGACACAAACAAATGGTAAAAGTAAGGAACAGGAACCAGGAGCAGTTAAATGTGCAATAATCTACAATATTATCTACAGCGTTAGCCTTAAAGCTCCAGTCCCTCTGTTTTTGTCTCTGTCTCAGACTCTCCTCCAAAAGCAGCTTCTCTTTTATTCAAAAAGAAAACCAGACCAGTTTTTCCTCCAAAATACTAATCCATTTGACCAAACTGAAGTTTAGAGTTTAGCGTTAGCTTAGCTGTGACTTCAGCGTCAGGACGACAATTATCTCCTCCTCGTTAAACATTACGTGATTGAATTGACAGTATTTATCTGTGTTTTACGTTGCCTCCCTTTTCTCTGTTGATGCTTTTCTTTTTTCAGCTGTTTCTCTGTTAAAAGACATATTCAGCTGAAAATACACTTTATCTGCAGCTATTAAACTTCCTGGAACGTCATGTGACAAGTGTCGACCAATGGGAGCGCTCCTTTTTGGAGCATGTGATTGTCCGAGGTTTGTTCCTGGGTTTAGTTTTAGGTTAAATTATATTTAATTCATGTTTTAATCTTGATTTAATTCAAAATTTGGTTTATTTTTGTTTAGTTCTAGATCAGTTTCTGAAGTAAGTCCTGGTTTAGTCTTTGCCCTCGTCCAGGTTTTAGTCCAAGTTAGTTTAGTCCTGATTTAGACCTGATTTATTGTGTTTTATTCCTACATTTATCCTGGTTTAGTGAATGCTTTAGTCCTGGCTTTAATTCTTGATTATTCTTTGGTTTAACATTGGTTCAAACATTGGTTTAGTCCCAGTTTTTTTACCTTGATTTCCTCCTGGTTCAGTCTTAGGTTTACTTTTATTTTTTATTAAGGAATATTCTTAGTTTATTTATGGTTTACTCCTGAGTTTCATTCTCCTTTAGTCTTGTTTTTACAAATATTCATTAAAGATTCTAAACTGACCTGTCTGCACTGGAGAAATGACAGCACAGATCTTGTATAAATGTAGTTTTTGTTTCACAGATCTTGTTTAAATGTAGTTTTTGTTCACAGATCTGGTTTAAATGTAGTTTTTGTTTCACAGATCTTGTATAAATGTAGTTTTTGTGCACAGATCTGGTTTAAATGTAGTTTTTGTTTCACAGATCTTGTATAAATGTAGTTTTTGTGCACAGATCTGGTTCAAATGTAGTTTTTGTGCACAGATCTGGTTCAAATGTAGTTTTTGTTCACAGATCTGGTTCAAATGTAGTTTTTGTGCACAGATCTGGTTTAAATGTAGTTTTTGTTTCACAGATCTGGTTCAAATGTAGTTTTTGTTCACAGATCTGGTTCAAATGTAGTTTTTGTGCACAGATCTGGTTTAAATGTAGTTTTTGTTCACAGATCTGGTTCAGGACCTGGTCAGACTTCTCTCAGACGACTCGGGGAAAGCCTGAAGTGGCGCGAAGCTGTGAAAGTGTGTAAATGTGAGAGTGTTGTTGTTGGAGAGCTGCCAGAGGAAGGATTCTTCTGCAGCTGCCACGCGCCTCGCTCTGTTTCCACCGAGCCCGGCTCATTCAGGACTGGGATCAAGAGAAGAGGGTCACTGTCCCGATGGAAACTCAGGAGATTTATCACTGTGTCGAGGGTTTGACTTAAAATAAGAAGCTATTGTTGAAAACACTCTTTGAGCTGCATTCTTCAGATTTATTTGTTGCAACAAACCAATCATCTGATCAATAGAGTCAATAGAGACTGGTCTTGGTCTTGTCACCGTCTTTAACTCCTTTTTACTTGGTCTTGTCTCAGGATCAAAGGTCAAGACCAACCAAAAAACCCCAATTATTAACAAATTATACAAAAAATATGAAAAGCAAATTCCGAAAGTGTTTCATACTTTTGTGTTAAATTATTATTGTTTTAACCTTCAGAGTTTCATCCTGATGGAATGGAAGAGGATTGTAAAAAATAAAATAAATAAATATGGAGGGTTGAGTGAGCAACTCCAAATAAATAAATAAATAAAT
>CM072163.1:622692-652531 GCA_036850595.1 Rhyacichthys aspro | reverse complement strand
AAAAAAATAATCTGCAAATAACAAAAAAATAAATAAAAATGGAATGGAATATAATGTTTTAGCATTTTGTCCAGCCTTTTTTCTAAATTTACAATAGAAATAATAGTTCAATAATCAACAGAATATTCAGATATAATTCTTCCAAAAACAGGAACCTATACTTTTTGGTCTTGTCTCTCCGGCTCACTTTCTTTAAACTGTATTTGTTTTTACGGCGATTATTGTTGCACTTTTGAAACTATTTAAGAACTTGTACTCGACAAAAATCTCCAAAAGCAGGTTTATTTACGACCTCAGCCTGAAGCCAAACCTAGAAGACAACTTTGAGCTTTTTAAAAACCTCTTAAACTTAAAAACCAGTCGCTCCGTCAGGCCAAACTCAAGGCCAGACCCAGACCTGGTTTAAAACTCTGTGAACTTTGACCCTTGAGCAGGAAGTGCAGAGTAAACAGTGGACAGTAGATAGTATCTCGTGGGAAACGGAGTCGACGCCTTCGGGGCCGTCCCACAGGAAGGAGTCCATCCCCAAAACCAGGCTCTGGGGCAGAAACTGAGGGTTTTAATTGGATTTATACAGCACCACTTTACTGTAATGAGATCTGGAGATGAACGAGAGACGGGAGCAGCACTTCCTGAATCGCTCTGATTGGTCGACACAGCTGTCAATCACATTTGCTAAAAAAATCCAACTTGGACTCGGTTTTTCCTGGATTTACTTTTTGTTTTAGGTCTGTTTCTGTTGTTATATAGTCATTTTTAGTCTGGTTTAGTCCTGATTTAGTCTTACTTTAGTCCTGGGTTTGGTCCTGGTTTAGTCCTGGGTTTGGTCCTGGTTTAGACCTGGTTTAGTCCTGGGTTTGGTCCTGGTTTAGACCTGGTTTAGTCCTGGGTTTGGTCCTGGTTTAGTCCTGGGTTTGGTCCAGGTTTAGTCCTGGGTTTGGTCCAGGTTCAGTCCTGGGTTTGGTCCTGGTTCAGTCCTGGGTTTGGTCCTGGTTCAGTCCTGGTTTAGTCCTGATTTAGTCCTGGTTTAGTCCTGGGTTTAGTCCTGGTTTAGTCCTGGTTTAGTCCTGGTTTAGTCCTGATTTAGTCCTGGGTTTGATCCTGGTTTAGTCCTGGGTTTAGTCCTGGTTTAGTCCTGGGTTTGATCCTGGTTTAGTCCTGGTTTAGACCTGGTTTAGTCCTGGGTTTGGTCCTGGTTTAGACCTGCGTTTGATCCCTGTTTAGTCCTGGGTTTAGTCCTGGTTTAGTCCTGGGTTTAGTCCTGGTTTAGTCCTGGGTTTGATCCTGGTTTAGTCCTGGGTTTAGTCCTGGTTTAGACCTGGGTTTGGTCCTGGTTTAGTCCTGGGTTTAGTCCTGGTTTAGTCCTGGTTTAGTCCTGGTTTAGACCTGGTTTAGTCCTGGGTTTGGTCCTGGTTTAGACCTGCGTTTGATCCCTGTTTAGTCCTGGGTTTGGTCCTGGTTTAGACCTGCGTTTGGTCCTGGTTTAGTCCTGGGTTTGGTCCTGGTTTAGTCCTGGTTTAGTCCTGGTTTAGTCCTGGTTTAGACCTGGTTTAGTCCTGGGTTTGGTCCTGGTTTAGACCTGCGTTTGATCCCTGTTTAGTCCTGGGTTTGGTCCTGGTTTAGACCTGCGTTTGGTCCTGGTTTAGTCCTGGGTTTGGTCCTGGTTTAGTCCTGGGTTTAGTCCTGGTTTAGACCTGGTTTAGTCCTGGGTTTGGTCCTGGTTTAGACCTGCGTTTGATCCCTGTTTAGTCCTGGGTTTGGTCCTGGTTTAGACCTGCGTTTGGTCCTGGTTTAGTCCTGGGTTTGGTCCTGGTTTAGTCCTGGGTTTAGTCCTGGTTTAGTCCTGGGTTTAGTCCTGGTTTAGTCCTGGATTTGGTCCAGGTTTAGACCCTGTTTAAGAACTGTTTGAACATCCTTTACTCTTGTTTTCAGTTTTTTTTAGTCCTGGGTTTAGGTCCAGTCTGGTCTTGGATAAGTCCTGGTTAAGTCTTGTTTTAGTCCTGAGTTTAGGTCCAGTCTGGTCTTGGATAAGTCCTGGTTAAGTCTTGTTTTAGTCCTGAGTTTAGGTCCAGTCTGGTCTTGGATAAGTCCTGGTTAAGTCTTGTTTTAGTCCTGAGTTTAGGTCCAGTCTGGTCTTGGATAAGTCCTGGTTAAGTCTTGTTTTAGTCCTGGGTTTAGGTCCAGTCTGGTCTTGGATAAGTCCTGGTTAAGTCTTGTTTTAGTCCTGGGTTTAGGTCCAGTCTGGTCTTGGATAAGTCCTGGTTAAGTCTTGTTTTAGTCCTGGGTTTAGGTCCAGTCTGGTCTTGGATAAGTCCTGGTTAAGTCTTGTTTTAGTCCTGGGTTTAGGTCCAGTCTGGTCTTGGATAAGTCCTGGTTAAGTCTTGTTTTAGTCCTGGGTTTAGGTCCAGTCTGGTCTTGGATAAGTCCTGGTTAAGTCTTGTTTTAGTCCTGGGTTTAGGTCCAGTCTGGTCTTGGATAAGTCCTGGTTAAGTCTTGTTTTAGTCCAAGGTTGTGACTTTGTTGAGGTCTTGTCTTGATATTAACTTTAATCCTGATTTTGTTCCTGTTTTGTTCCAGTTTAGACTAACTTTTGGTCCAAGTTTAGCTCTAGTTTGTTCAGGTTATATTCCTGGGTGTATCACTGTCATCAGTCTTGGTTTTAGTCTGGTTTAGTCCTGATTTAGTCTTGGTAAACCCTGGGATCAGAATTTGTTTAGTTCATGATTTTTTTTATCCATTATACGAGGCTTTATACTTCAACCCTGATTTCTTGATCAGTTTTGTCCCAGTTTAGACTTGCTTTTGGAGTTTAGTCAGTGCTTAGTCCTGGTTTAGTCCAGAGTTTAGTCCTAAAATGGTTTAGTCTTGGTTTAGTCTTGAGTTCTGGTTGATCCTAAAACTGTCAGTCCTCGTTAAGCCTTGTTTGATCCGCTTCGATCAAACTCAGATTGTTTTATTTCTGCTTCATGAATGCAGTCTTCCAGGTGTTTTATTTTGAAAAAGGGCTTGGTTTAGTCCAGGTTTAGTCTTAGTTTTATCCCTGAATTGTATTGTCGTTCAGTTCTAGGTTTAGTCCTGGCTTTAGCCCTCGTTTAGTTCTCGTTTAGCCCTGGTTTAGTCCTGGTTCAGCCTTGGTTTAGTCCTACTTTATTCCTGGTTTAGTCCTGGTTCAGCCTTGGTTTAGTCCTGGTTTAGTCCTGGTTTAGTCCTGGTTCAGCCCGGTTTTCGGCCCCGTCCAGACCTCACGTCTCGCCTCCATCTCTTGTTTGGACTGTGGCTCTCGTTAACGTCCGCTCGGCTCCAAACACAGCCACATGTGATTTATGTTAATGAGCCGTGGAGGAAGCGCCGGGGGATAAATCAAACGCACCCCACCTGTACACGAGACCCCGTCCGCCTCGTGTTTGGACAAGACCGGGCCTGTAAACCTGTAAAACCCGGGGCCGAGGAGGGAAAGTGTAGGAGATGGATGAGCTCTGAGGCTTTGATGTTGTTTAATGCAGCAGTAAAACGGAGACAGCAGCCTTTAAATCCACATGGGATTAAAGCACGGCACGGATGGCACTCGACCAGAAAACTGTCCTAAAACTCCACTTTATGTTAGAGATTCATTTACAGAACAGTTGTTGCATTAGATATTGTTTATGGAAATGCAAAATGACGCAGAAAATACAGCTATTTACATCTGTTTTCCCTGTTTTTGTTTGTTTTTTTTCTCCAAAATTAATTAAAACCAGGAATATCCGATTGTAATCCAATAAAAACAAGGATTAAATCGACAAAAACCTGTAATATTTTGTTGTACTGAGGCCTGTGAGTCCAATAAACTGCAAACTCTCACCGTTTACTCCAAAAATCTAAGTAAATATATGAAGTTAATACCCTCCATAACTTTAGGACATTTGATGAAAACCTGCATTAGCTCCTTACGTCACTAAACACAGCTCGTTGTACGATAGATATTATAGATTATAATAAAGTAAACCTCAGTCACAAACTAAAAACACTATAATACATTTGTAGAAAGTGATTTTAGGAACATTTATTGTTTTGTTGAGACCAACTTTGAACAAAACTTTGCAGAAATTAAAAAAAATAAACTTGTAAACCATCTCCATTAGCCTCGTTAGCTTCTTGTTTAGCCTCCTGTATTTTCTGTATTGATTTATGCTAACTAGCCATGTGTCCAATAGTTTTTATTTATTTTTCTTTATTATATAAAGACATTGCTTAGCTTGTGTATTATTTATAAACCAGGAGGAGTTCCTCAGGTCTGTAGCTCAATAATGATTGGTTCTTAAGCACGAGGCTAATGCTAAACGGTGCTTCTCCAGTGTTCACAGTTTGACCTTTGACCTGTCATCAGCCAAAAAGAAAGGCTCCACGGACAACACTGTCTCAGAAAAACACCGGGAATGTCAGTTCAGTATTTTTTTTAAATTATTTACTGGTGTTGTTTTGATTTGTTCTTTATTTTTTTATTTGTTAATGTGATGTTGTTGGATTTGTGGTAAAATTAAAGTGGGTTTAAAAATATGGTCTTACTTCAATCGACTCTTATTTCTGACACGTCGCTAAATAAAAGCTAACATTGTATTTTTTCTCCTTTATATCTTTATTTTTCTGTTAAAATAAACCAAATAACCGCTTCTTTTCCCTTTTATCCAGTGTTCGTCTCCTGTTTCCTCCAGAGCCTCGTCTTGTTGCTGCTTTTGAAAAATGTGCTGGTTATAAACTGTCCTGAAGGTCGCTGTTTATGAACGTCCCGCCTCCGAACGCTGTAATCTCCGCTCAGAGCAGGTCAGCGGGTTCACGGGACAGTTCTGGGGTCGACGAGGTCACCGCGGCCCGACCTTTAGGCTCATATTTAACCCGTTAATACCGCACTTTAGCCTAAATCCACCGGCTCTGAGATCTCTGCACGAAAACGCTGCTCCTGTGGTTTGGGAGCTAAGCAGATAGACTCAGGATCCATATGCTGAGGCCGGGTCGGTGTTACGTAAGAGCACGGCGCTTTTAGGAGAAAAAACAACTCGTAAACGCTGGAAAAGTGGATAATAAAAACAGAAAGAGTAGAAGGAGCCGCTCTGGTCGTGTTTAGAGACTCAGGAAAAGCCATTTGTTTTAGAGGAACCTTGTGACTGATGATGAAGCTCTCTTCGATTTATGTCCTCCTCAGTTTGTTTGGAAAATTAAGACCAGCCCCAAAATAACTTTATCTTGTTTACTCAGTTTCTGTTGAGATCAATGACTGCTTCAGAGATTAATGTCAGAGTTGAAACTCAGATAAATGTCCTCTGTTCAATCTGCTTTTATTTTCACAGTTTCAATCTCATCATTTACCTTCTTACCTTTAGAGTTAGTCCAGACTTAGACCAGGTCCAGACTCAGGAGACAGAGTTAGTCCAGTCTTAGACCAGGTCCAGACTCAGGAGACAGAGTTAGTCCAGTCTTAGACCAGGTCCAGACTCAGGAGACAGAGTTAGTCCAGTCTTAGACCAGGTCCAGACCAGGTCCAGACCAGGTCCAGACTCAGGAGACAGAGTTACGCCTCATTTACACTGACTGCGAAACGGATTCCGTACGGAATACGTAAGGACTGCCATTTACACCGGGAGCGGTGTGTGTGCTGTACGTATCCGGAAATCTGCATCCGCGAGACCACAAAACCACAGGGATTCACGCTGAAGAGTTGAGTTCACGTGATAACATCCATGTAAAGAGAGAGGTGCTGATAAAAACTCACCAGTATATCCCAGAGCTCCAGCTATTTCACTCCATGCCTTCTCTTTTCTGGTGTTGTCCTTATAAAGGTATGTGAAATATCATATGTGTGGTTTTGGACTTCCGTGATAGATCTCGTCTCTCCGTGGTCTCAATAACCCCGGCGACCCCGTCACTGCACTTGTCAACTGTCTTAAACCATGAAAATCCAGACGTCAGGAAATAGAGTAGTCAGTGCTGGAAACCAGCTCCAGATCAGGAGACGTAACACACCCAGCTGGTGTAAATGGTCGCACTGACTACAACGGAACGGTTTTAGTCCACGTCCGTAGGACCAGTTCCGTCCACGTTCTGCAGTCAGGAGTGTTAGTCCAGTCTTAGACCAGGTCTCAGACCAGGTCCAGACCAGGTCCATGATGTGGTCCTACCATCATAAAGAAGAGGATTAGGGCCACTGCAAAGAAAATTTAAAGGTTGAGTTCTGAGATTAAAGTCAGATTTTTATGTATTTTTTATTTCTTTTTTGGGCGACTCCATAAAATTAAAAAATAGAGCAACTTCTATTTTTTTGTTTATTTTTTGGGCAACTCAATAAAATATAGAATGTAACACAAAAGTAGGAAAAATAAAACTTTCTGAATCTGCTTTGCCTTTTCTTCATATTTTTGGTTTGTTATTTGATAATTCTTCTGATTAAGGACCAGAAATCAAAGGTAAATCCAAATAGTCCAGACTCAGGTCGGTGTTTCATTAAATCACAAAATGTTTGACCAAATTTTGCTCATTTTTTTTAAATCTCACATGATCTGTACCTTTAGCTCCTATTTTTACTCGATCCTCTTTTTTGTGTCTGAAAACGAGAAGAGAAACTGTGAGTAAAACGTGAAACGGAGCGATGACATGAAGCGGGATGAAAGTGTGCTTAACCTTGAGCAGGTTTCATTAGTGACTCAAGGCCAGTGCCATGAATTAAAACGACGGCGGCCACAAATTCATCTGGACAAGGCCTTCTCTGATTAAAACCAACAGAGACACACACACACGACCGGACAGACGCAAACACACACACACACTCAGGAGAAAACACACACACACTCAGGAGAAAACACAACTTCAGGACCGAGGGAAATGGATGAAATGTGGAGGAAAGGACATATATTCAGCAGCGAGGGACATTCAGGTCAGACTGGACTGAGACAAACACTTGACTCCTGTTTTAAAATCTCAGAACTAAACTCTACAAAAATCTGGAACAGCCCCCAGGTAAAGTTAGATCAGTCAAATCCAACTAAAACCTGTTCAAATCCAACAGAAACATGCTGAAATCTAACCAAAACTTGCTTAAATTAATCTAAAACCTGCTCAAATTCAAAGAAACCCGCTGGAATCCACCTAAATCCTGATCAAATCCAACTAAAACCTGCTCAAATTCAACTAAAACCTGCTCAAATTCAACTAAAGCTAGCTCAAATCCATCTAAAACTTGTTTAAATTGATCTAAAACATGATCAAATTCAAAGAAACCTGCTCAAATCCAACTGAAACCTGTTGAAATCTAACCAAAACTAGCTTAAATTCAACTAAAATCCTGCAAAAATTCAACTAAAACCTGCTCAAATCCAAATAAAACCTGTTTTCTTGGAATAATAATAAATTCAGAAGCGACTGTTGGTTCTTGGACATTTTCCTCTCGTCAAATGTGACTCTCTTTATTAACGGTTTGTTAAAAGTCTGGACCCTCCTGGAGTTATTTGATGATTATTAATCTTCCATAAGTTTCCTTCGGGCCTTAAGTGTCTGTCCTACATCACTTCAGAAGTCTGAGTCTGGTCTTGAATTCTCATATTTCCAAACCTTAAAGGGTCCATCTCTTTTTCTGACGAAGCGAAAAAAAGAGGAAAGTAAGTGAAGTGAGAGCAGTGAGCGAGCGAGGATTAAACTCACAGAGAAAAAGAGAGAGAGGTAGATTTCCCTCGGGGCCAATAAACCTCTGCTGAGAGTCAAACAGAGGTCGTTAAATAGACCCAGGACCCGGGACACAGGACACAGGACACAAGACCCAGGACCCAGGACCCAGGACCCAGGACTCAGGACACAAGACCCAGGACCCAGGACCCAGGACCCAGGACCCAGGACCCAGGACCCAGGACCCAGGACCCAGGACTCAGGACCCAGGACTCAGGACTCAGGACACAGGACCCAGGACCCAGGACACAGGACACAGGACCCAGGACCCAGGACACAGGACCCAGGACTCAGGACACAGGACCCAGGACCCAGGACCCAGGACACAGGACTCAGGACCCAGGACCCAGGACCCAGGACACAGGACCCAGGACTCAGGACACAGGACCCAGGACCCAGGACACAGGACACCTGACCCAGAACAAAGGGCCACTGGACCTAGGACACAGGACACAGGACCCAGGACACAGCTGGAGGACAGACTGAAACCTGAGGACATAGATGAAGGACGGAGGAGGCTGATGAGGTCCTCGTGAAGCCACCTTTTGCTCCACACTTTGTCCTCAGCAGGTCACATGTACCAGTATCTGTGTGTGTGTGTGTGTGTGTGTGCAATAAACAATAAAAACAATAAAAGAAATGTACTCATTATTCAAACATGATTATAATAAACTTAAACCTGATCAGCATAAGCCCCGCCCCTTTTGTGATGAAACAGATTTGGATTTGATTGATTTGATTTTCTGAAAAGAACTAAACCTATTCAAATCCAACTAAAACCTATTCAAATCCAACTAAAACTTGCTC
The DNA here is from genome assembly GCA_036850595.1 of Rhyacichthys aspro. Lineage (NCBI taxonomy): Eukaryota > Metazoa > Chordata > Actinopteri > Gobiiformes > Rhyacichthyidae > Rhyacichthys > Rhyacichthys aspro. Next base: position 644,035 of record CM072163.1, on the reverse strand, counting down.
AAATCCAACTAAACTTATTCTGGATTTGAGCTTCTTGAGTTTTCTTCAGGCCTCGAGTGAAGTATGAGCAGTTTTCAGAAGCTCTCGGTGTCGTGTTTAGTCTCAGGATCAAGCGGCTCCTTTCTCACATTATCGCTCTTTAACTGTCTTTAACACGGAGCCGGTATTTGTCGACACAGATGCTCCGCGGTCAGTTGTCTTCGCTCAGATCCGACACATGCCTCAGAATCTCAGGCTCTTCTCTTTGTGACGGACGGATTCTTCTTCTTCTTGTTCTTCTGCAGCTGCTGCGACAGGTGCAGGACACGCTCCAGAACAAACAGGACTCAGAGAACGCGCCGCTCGACGAGTCCCTCTCCAGGATTTCAGCTCCTCGTTTAGAGACGACGAGTGTTTTTACAGAGACTGGAGAAGCAGACGGGAGCAACAACACAGAGGATAAACAAAATGGAGCCAGAGAACATTAGGATTTTTAACACTTTTACACTTTCATAAAAAATTGCATATTCACCATTTTAACATTTTGTGAATGTATTTTCAATATTTATTCATGTTTCACTTTGTCCTTTTCTCTTTTAATCCTCCTGGTTCTGGACATTTTTGTTTTTTTTTGCATAACTTAGTCTGTGTTGATGTAAATGTTCTAAAATATGTCCAGGTTGTATATTTAGAATTTTAAATTTTCATGATTTTTACATTTTTTTTATTATTTTTTTTTTTAACTAAATAGTTCTACCTGTTTCGTTTTGGCATGTTTTTGTCCCTTTGACTCTCTCAACATTTTCAATTCTCTAACACTGAAATGTGATTTTTATTTTGTTCAGTTTCCTGGTGAAATCTCTTAATGTTTCTATGGCAACCATTAGGAAAACAAATTTTGTGATCTATAGATCCAAATATTATAACTTTGCGCAAAAATTTAAAATTAAACAGAATCAATGTTTTTTTTATACTCCTAGACTTGGATAATAACCTCCAAAATTCTAATTTGAATATATGCGATGGAAAAAAACCCTGTAAATAAATAAATAAATTTTTATTTTTTTAATTTTTTTTTTAATCACTAAAACTGGCATTTAAGAGGTTAAAATTTCTGAAAATTCATAAATATTTGTTATGTTTGATGAGGACTGAAGTTAATAATGGCATTCATTAAAAAAAATTAAACAACAATTTATTTAAATTCTCAATAATAAATACTAGATGACGCTGCTCTACTACTAGATGAATTGGGTAATGACTGTAGTAGCTGCACATTTACCTCAATAATCCACATTAATACTCTTCAACACCAACAGTTTTAAGGGTAAATGTCACAGTGGACACATTCATTAGAAAATAATGCAGAAAAATCTCCATCAAACATAAAATAAATGTAAAAAACCCTCCTTCCTGCAGGTCTCTGGAGCTAACGTCGAGCGGCGGCGGCGTGTGCGACCCCTAAAGCCTCTCTATTCCTGTCTGCAGCCGGGGTCGGAGGTCAGGGCGGCCCTCGTGCTGCTTTTACAGCCGTTAAAGATCGCAACTGAATACACAAGTCAAGGTGAAGGCAGCAGAACGAGGAGGGGGCTCACAGGGGGGCTCCAAAAGGCCAACCGTCACTCACCGCCCGACGCTCACTTCACTGTCTCTGCACCGAGGCCGTAAAATCAACAGCTGCTGCGCAAAAACGGGCACAAAAGTGGATCGGATCACAGCAGCGCAGGTCTGGACCCTGGTCAGGTTTCTGCTCCAGGGTTTATGACCCTCCTCAAGGTTTTGTTAGGAACAGTTTAAAGAAAAGAACAACAGGAGCAGTTTGGAATTTGGATGATGGACCTGAATATCACCAAACAATGCAGACGTTTTCCATCACAACATGTTCTCAGCTGGAAATAAAGATAAGGAAATGAAGAAAAAGATTTAGTAATTGTTCAAAAAACAAAAGACAAACTCTGTAATGGTTTAAACCCAAATAGTTTATTGTAAAATTAATAAACAGTCTTTCTGATCCATCTAGTGTTTATTCTAAGGGATTGTAATAGATGAGAACCTCTATTCAGGAACAGAAAACCTTGGACAATCACATGCTCCAAAAAGGAGCGCTCCCATTGGTCGACACTTGTCACATGACGTTCCAGGAAGTTTAATAGCTGCAGATAAAGTGTATTTTCAGCTGAATATGTCTTTTAACAGAGAAACAGCTGAAAAAAGAAAAGCATCAACAGAGAAAAGGGAGACAACGTAAAACACAGATAAATACTGTCAATTCAATCACGTAATGTTTAACGAGGAGGAGATAATTGTCGTCCTGACGCTGAAGTCACAGCTAAGCTAACGCTAAACTCTAAACTTCAGTTTGGTCAAATGGATTAGTATTTTGTGGTTTTATTTTTTAATAAAAGAGAAGCAGGAGAGGTCCCTCGGCTGGTTTTGGAGGAGAGTCTGAGACAGGGACAGAAAAAAGAAAATCAGGAGCTTATAGTGTTATTATTTTATTTATGCATTTCTTCTCCTTGACCTGGTGTAGCAAACTAAGACTAGCTGGAGCTTAGCATTAGAGCTAATTTGAAGAAAATACAGAATAATTTGGACAGAAACACCTGGAATCTTTAGCCCAGTCCTTCATAAATGTAGTTAATAATATTTTCAAAACGCAGAATGGATAATATTTGACATTTGTCCAGTAAGATTTCATGCTCCGTGGTGTTTTATCGTCGTGGATCAGTTTGTGTGTCACAGTGAGAGTGACAAAGAGCTGTGACTGGTGTAATTACCGCCGTGACACTCCCCTGACGCTGCTCAGCTCCGGAGGAATGTAGGAGTGGTTGTACCGGCCCCCGCCCCCGGCCCCCGACCCGGCCCCCGACCCGGCCCTGACCCCGGCCCCGTCTCCGAGCCCGTTCTCCTCGGATCTCGGTGGAAGGAAAATGTCGGGCGTTCCAGTCATGCGTCCGTTAGCGAGTCACCTGTCGCGCGGCACGAGGCTCAAAGCGAACGCCGCGGCAGCTGAGGGGTCGGAGGTCACCCAAACGTTTGTATCGAGTGTTGGGACCAGCGCCTCGCTCCTCTCTTTGTCCCTCGCCTCTCGACGTTCGTGGATGTAACTCTAGTCTGTTTATATCCTGACTTTCTCTGCTGACGAGCCGCCGAGGATCAGCTTTCACAGTCGACTGTTTAACACCACAACACCTTCACTGAAATCACTCTTAAAGGCTTGACGCAGACTTTAACCTTTGAAGGAAAATCAAACAATGTCCATTCACTGTTTGACAATATGGATCCATCACAAACAGAGGCTCATTCATTTAGATTATTCCATGAAACATCACATTTTTCACTAGTTCATGGTTTATTATTCAACAAAGTGAGCTGTGTGTTGCGTTGTTGGAGAAATAGACGTGTTATCAAACTGTGGTTTACATTATTCTCAGAAAAAGCAGCAGAAAAGTGAATCCTGGACGAGCACTAAACCTACAACACTAAAGCATTAACAGTGAAAGAACTGCTCTAATACTGTACATCTGAATAAATGATGTATAATAAGAGGAAAAATGAGACTTTCATTAAAATGTAGGGTCCTGTACTTGTGTTTATTTATTCATTTTTTGAGTTTGCTTGAGTTTTTAATTATTATTATCATTATTAAAACACTGGCGTGGTGTAGAAGCCAATCTGGAACAGTCCCTTAGTCTTTTTCTTTCTTAAGTCATGCCATGTTCAGTTAATAATGTTTCTTTCGGCTGCTTCCTTCAGGGACACCACAGAGAATCAGTCATTTTTAGTTTGATTTAGGTTTTTACAGCAACACTGACCCGTTCCTTAAAGCTCCAGCAGAAACTATCTTTAAATAATCCTTCTGTAGAGTCTGTAGAGGAAGCACAAAACATTTAAAAAGTGGACTTTTGTTCAAATTCAATTCAATATTTTACTTTTTCTCTTTAGGGATTGTTTGGTGTGATCCGTACAATTACAGAGATGTTTACAACAATAAGTTAAAAGGAAAATAAATAATTAATATATGATTAAAAATGAAAAAAAAAACCCAGTATAAATCTCAATAAACCTAATCAGTAACAATGGGTAAAACCTGCAAACATAAGTTAAATTAAGTTCTAGATAAACATATACGATTGACAAGAGAACTACTAAATAAAGTTAATAAGTAAATAAAATAAATAAAATAAAAGAAGTAAGTAAAGAAGATATTAGAGCTGCTCAATTATGGGGAAAAAAAAATCTATATTATTTTGGTCATTATTGAAATCATGATCATTTTACACTGATTTTGTAAATATGTTGTATTTATTGAACAAAACAGTGAATTCTCCTTAAAATAAATAATAAATTCAAATGTATAAATAAATAGCTTAAAAAATAAACAGAAATAATAATTAAATAAAATCAACAATGCACTTCCACATTCTGGAAAACAAGTAATAAATGAAAACAAGTAATAAATAATCTTTTTTTCTTTTTTTTTTTTTCAATCATTGGGAGACGAAATAAAAATTAAAATTGGATTAATTGCTCAGCTCTCGAAAGTCTGTCTTTGTCAATGAACATTAACACTGTTCACATTGAAGTAAAAGTCCTTCATCTCTTGATTTTTCTTTCCCTTTTTTTCCTTTTTTCTGCAGCAGTTTTACAGTAAACTCTGACAGTTTCTGAAGAGTCTGTCATTCTCAATCACTTCCTAAAAACCACACACAGTCTTTAACCAAACGAACCCACACAGAGAGTAAAGGCAGCTCCGGCCCCGAAACGACACAACAAGACAACACTCGGACAAACAGACGACAAACAGACGAGGGCCGGGGACAGCTGACGGGACAAACGGTTCTTATTGGTTTTTACTCAAGAACACACAGACTGTAGAACACACACAGAGAGAGGCTACGGATTTTTGTCTGTGTTTTCACAAAAAGAAGAAAAAAGTGATACAACAAGAGCTTTTTATTCAGCAGTGACCATCTAGATCTTTACAAAATGGAATAAATGAATAAATATGGCAAAAAAGAAACGTAATAAAGAAAAAAAAGATGGTCTGAACAGGTCTGGTTTTATTTCCAGGTCTGAAGGTGGGTCTGGTTTTATTTCCAGGTCTGAAGGTGGGTCTGGTTTTATTTCCAGGTCTGAAGGTGGGTCTGGTTTTATTTCCAGGTCTGAAGGTGGGTCTGGTTTTATTTCCAGGTCTGAAGGTGGGTCTAGTCTGGTTTTATGTCCAGGTCTGAAGGTAGGTCTAGTCTGGTTTTATTTCCAGGTCTGAACAGGTCTGGTTTTATTTCCAGGTCTGAAGGTGGGTCTAGTCTGGTTTTATGTCCAGGTCTGAAGGTGTGTCTGGTTTTATGTCCAGGTCTGAATGGTAGGTCTAGTCTGTTTTTTTTCAGGTCTGTTTATTTCCAGGTCTGAAGGTAGGTCTAGTCTGGTTTTATTTCCAGGTCTCAAGGTGGGTCTAGTCTGGTTTTATGTCCAGGTCTGAAGGTGGGTCTAGTCTGGTTTTATTTCCAGGTCTGGTTTTATGTCCAGGTCTAAAGGTGGGTCTGGTTTTATTTCCAGGTCTGAACAGGTCTGGTTTTATTTCCAGGTCTAAAGGTGGGTCTAGTCTGGTTTTATGTCCAGGTCTGAAGGTGTCTCTGGAGTCTGCTGTTATCTCTCTGTGTTGGTCTTTATTACCGTGTTATTCAGGACTGAGCTCAGACGTGGGTCACGTGACGCGTCATGTGATGGCGTCACGTCTGATTTACGACACAGCAGCGTTCAGGGCTTTACGCTGCGTTCGCTGGCTCCTGTTTTATCAGAGTTTTGGAGTTTTCTTGTGTGTTTAAGGAGCGTTCTCGTCTGAGCCACGTTTTTATTCACATCAGTCACATTTTTATCACAGCTTCAACAAAACAAAGGGTTTCTATTGATTCATCGAAAAGACACTGAAGTCCTGAATCTATTTGAGAAATAAACCGTATTTGAAGCAGACTTTTCTAAACTCTGATCAGTGTTAATGTTGAATCTAAATCAGAGTAAATCCTGGAGGTACAGCTGCTGCAGGAAACATTCAACTGTTTCTGTTTATTCTCATCTTTGTCAACATTAAATTCATAGTTTCCTCTCATTTAGACTCAATATTTGAGTTTGTACAGGTTCTGCTTGTGTTTAATCTTCTTTTTTCACTCAGATCTGTTTATGATCAGGCTTTAAAGGAACGTGATAAAAAAAACAAAAAACAAAACACAAAACGCTGAGTTTTGAGCTAATTTTCGATTCAAATACAAGCCATTTTTTGAATCGTTAATAATATTGCTCCATTGACTTTGTTCAGAACAAACTTAAAAAAAAACATATTTTCAACAATAAACTGTGTCAACATCAGAGGAACTTCACTGTTTACTTTTAATTATAAATAAGTAAGTTTTAATTAATGATGAATTTATGCTAAAGACTTTTTAGGAAACAGCGGTCAGTATTTTAACGATAAATTAATGTAAATGTTGTATTCTGAAAGTTTATTATTGTTGAGCTCACCCAGAGACTCTTTTAATGCATTTGTACATGATCCCAAATAAATAAAGAATAAAGAATGAACAAACAAATGCAGTAAAGACGATAAATACAATGTTTAAATTCATGAAGACCACGTTTAAAACCACAAACACTAGCTTTGTGTCGGAAAAAAGTACAACATTTATCATGTTTCTGTTTGAATCAGACATTTATCACAAAAACAAGGAGAATTTATCTTAAAATGATTCAGTTTAATGTTTTTGCTTCTTGTTTTTGCTCGAGTTAAGATATTTTTGGAGACGTTTAAGACCCTTTTAAGTAAAAGTTTAATGTTGTTCTTAATTGTTTTTGAGCGTTTTTAATGATTATATGTCCTATTGTGTTTTTATGTATGTTGTAAGGCGACCTTGAGTGTCTAGAAAGGCGCATTATAAATAAAATGTATTATTATTATTATTATTATAAACTTAAGTAAGGCTTAAGTTAAATGTTATTATTTTTAATCCTGTTAAAGAACTATCCATTAACTTAACTTTCTCTTTTTAAACTTTGACAAAAAGCAAAATGATGCACCAAACTTTATTTACAGCAGCTCTCTCAGTGGTTTATAAAGTGCAGCAGAATAAATCTAACACAAATAAATTATTGTTGGACCAAGGACTACATTAAACCCACTTCAACAATAGAAATGTGTTTTTAAATTCAGAAGAAAGTGATTTTTCTTCGTTTCAGTGAAAAGTAAACCCTGAGCGACCTTTGGTTTGGAGCCAGGAACACTTCTGTCGTTATCGGTCCAGCTCTGATTAAAGGCTGTAGTATTTGTGGATCTCTGCCAAGTTTCTGTGAAAGAGTCGTCCGAAGTAAAAGAAAAGTGTCCAGACAGAACTCACAGCTGCAGCTCGGAAAAGAAAAGAAACGTCTAGAAAGTGTTCTAGAGTTCAAAAACACATGGATTATTCTGGTTTTCCGCTGTCAACTTCAGGGATCTTTATTTAAAAAGTTGAACAAGAAAAAACAAGTCAAGAGTTGGTTTTGTTTTTAAAAAGATACGGGAACAAAAACAAGAAAATAAAAACTCCAAAGAGAATAAATTCACTTTCAAAATCTAAATCCATTTTTATTTAGTGATTTCAATTCCACTTTTTGAATTCAGTTTTTAAAAAGCATCCATTTAACTCGAGTAATTCAGATTGAATTACAGATGTTCATGAGTTTCGTTTTTTAATAAAACACTGACTCATTTTTATTATATTTTCTCCATATTTGTGACATTTAGGTGAAAAGTGAAGTTTGTTTAGTGGCTTAACTCTGCTCATAAATAAATAAATCCATCTTATCTGTGTCTGGTTTTACTGCTGCGTGTGACTTTGGAGTTTTAATCCTTTCTTGTTAAAAAACTACTCATTAACTAACTTTCTCTTGTCGTCAAACTTTTCTCATATCTTTGGATTCAAATAAATAAATGAAAAAGCACCAAAACAAAGATTAAAAAGACCTGAGAGTGTCTTTGGTGAAGGAGTAAAAATGACAGAAATACAACAAAAAGCAGAGTAAAAGTGTCGTGAGTCCAGAGCAGACCTTTGTATCCACTTCCTGTTGTTTGTAAAGGTCAGAGTTCACGCGTTGCTCAACAGGAGTCTAAGGAGCGGCCCTGGTACCTGCTCGTGACCCGGTGACATATTTTATCTCGCTCCGTGGCCTCCGTACTTTCTGTTTCTCAAAGTGTGGTGTTTGTGTGGACAGGGCTCGGCTCGTGACAGGATCGTAAAGAGTTTAATCAGTGATGGATCGAGCAGGACTTTGGATTTTACACAAATACACCTCGACATCTGGAAACACAACGGACACACGCAGCAGAGACACTTTCGTCTGGTCCTGGACGTGTCTCTTGTGTGTGTTTTATTTTATTTTTGCATAACTTTGAATAAAACTTGTCCAGGTTGTGATTTTTGGGTGAAATTTAGTTGTTCTTATGTCTTTTAAAGTAAATAGTTCCTCCTGTGTCCTTTCTGCATTTTTTGCTCCATATTTTAATAAATACCATTGCAATGTGATTTCTTTTCTTTTTTTTCTTCATTTCTTGGTGATTTTGACAATATTTTTTGGGTCCAGGAGCAATTTATCAACAAACAACTTTGCACCAAAAATACAAATGGATCAGAATCAATGTTTTTTGACATTCTCAGACTCAGACAGTAATCTAAACATTCTAGATCAGTCATGTGATCAGTCATGTGATCAGTCATGTGATCAGTCATGTGATCAGTCATGTGATCAGTCATGTGATCTTGTGACCAGTTAAACATAAACCACAGTCGACCTCTGTTTTCACTGAAGCCATCTCTGTCTCTGGCCTTTCTGTCTTTCAGTTTTTATTTGATTTATGCAAAACACGTTGAGTTTAATCAAACATTTTTTTGACTTTTTCTGGACATTTTTTTGGTGTTTTTTTATTTTATTTTTGCATAACTTTGGCTTAAATTGTGTGAGTCCAGGTTGTGTTTTTGGGGTAAATTTAAATTTTCATGATTTTTTTTTTTTTTAAGACTTTTTTATGCCTTTTAAACCAAATAGTTCCACCTTTTTTGTCCCATTGACTCTCATTCAAAATACATTTTTCAATACTCTACCGTTGCAATGTCATTTCTTTTTTTTTTTAAATTATTAGTATTTTTTCCATTTCCTGGTGTTGTCCCTTAATGTTTCCATGACAACCATTAAAATATGTTTTGGCGTCCTATGGACCTTGGAGCAATTTATTTACAAGCGACTTTGCACAAAAATAAATAAATAAAATTCAGTATCAATGTTTTTTGACATTCTCAGACTCAATAACCCCCAGAAATTAAAATTTAAAAATCCTTTAAAAACCTGTCTCCGTATTGACGCTGATCCAAAGTTTCCACAGGTGAACGTCTACTCTTCAGCTTCAGCCTCTGAACTCCACTTGTCACTAATTTGTCGTCTTTAAAGTGGAAGAGTGTCATCCATCTTGTATCTGTGAGTCCCATCAGAGGTCAGAGGTCAGATAAGGCCTGTCTCTGAGCCGAGGACCGAGGAGGAAGGACAGAGGGAGGACAGAGGAAGTCGTTAGTGGTGTTGATAGGGCTTCAGGAAGGTGTTTGAGAAGTGACGCTGTCCACACTCAGACACTATTTAAACCAAAATGTAGGTCATTAGTTTGTCACTGTTTCGGCAAAAAGGTAAAAGTGTTAAATCGATCGACGTTTATATAAACCTCTGTCTCTGTTGTGGGTCTGGCTTGTGGTCCGCTTTGGAAAAGGTGGAGCTAAAACACTGCAGAAGATAGATAATAGAAAGAACTGAGAAAGACAATTTTATTCAAGAAAGTTTGGTATTTGTAAATAAAATAAATAAAGTGTTTTTAATTTAATTTAATTTAATTTAATTTAATTTAATTTAATTTAATTTAGTTTAGTTTAGTTTAATTTAATTTAATTTAATTTAATTTAATTTAATTTAATTTAATTTAATTTAATTTAGTTTAATTTAATTTAATTTAATTTAATTTAATTTAATTTAATTTAATTTTATTTTATTTTATTTTATTGTGTATATTTGTTTTACTCTATTTTACTCTTTTCTATTTTATAAAGTCAAATACAGTGAAACAAAGCCACCATTCTTTTTAAACTGTTGTGAATACTGTGTTTAATGGTTTTATTTTGTGATTTTTTTCCCCTTGAGTTGCATTAAGTTGAAAGTTTGGTGATTGATTGAACAATTGCCACAAAGGGCAAAGAGAAACCAGAAAAACAACACGATTCTCTTCAAACCGACTGTAAAAGACACAGAGAGCTTTTTAATGGCTGCTTTTGTCTTGTTTTCCACTTCTTAGTCCATTTTAATTTGAGTAAAAGGAAGTTTTTGTTCTCGTCCCGTGTCTCTGTTTCCTTTAATCTGCCTTTGTCTGCTCTGCTCTTTACTTACGATGCACTTGAGTCTGTAAAACATGTTGTTCTTTGAAGGTATGTGCTAATGGGGCCTATTACAGCAGAGTCCCGCCCTGACGCTTCCTCCGGCTCTTCTCTGGGCTTTTCTTCTGTCGCTGTGTCTCTCTGTAATTAGCAGTGTGTTAAAGCGGCTGAACGGCGGTCAGGAATGCCCCGACGCGCTCGTAAAACAAAAAGAAAAAGAGAGAAAAGACACATCAAAACGCCAGAGCAGAGGCAGAAAAACAGGTTGGACTTCTCCGGGAGCACGACCGACGGAGAAATGAGGGAAAAGAGAGTGACCTGAGGTGAAGCTCTGACGTCAGGGAATAAACACAGAAGAAGAAGAAGTGTTTTAAGAGTGATTCACTTTGAGCTCCTTTTCTGCTCCTTTTGGTCATTTTAATTGGAGCCTCGTGTCCCATTTACGCATCACCAGCAAAATAACAAAATAAAGCAAAAAAATGAAACGAATGCAGACCTAACACGTCGTATTTATTTATTTATCAAACAAGCCCCAGCACTGTTTAAGAGTTTTATACAGATTGGAATGAAATATCTTTAGACTTTGCACCGTTTTCACCCGAGAAGGACCTGAGCTGCAGGACCAGGTCTAAACCAGGTCTAAACCAGGTCTAAACCAGGTCTAAACCAGGACTAAACCAGGTCTAAACTAGGACTAAACCAGGTCTAAACTAGGACTAAACCAGGTCTAAACCAGGTCTAAACCAGGACTAAACCAGGTCTAAACTGGGACTAAACTGGGACTAAAGCAGGTCTAAACCAGGTCTAAACCAGGTCTAAACCAGGTCTAAACCAGGTCTAAACCGGGACTAAAGCAGGTCTAAACCAGGTCTTAACCGGGACTAAACCAGGTCTAAACCAGGTCTAAACCAGGTCTAAACCAGGACTAGACCAGGACTAAAGCAGGTCTAACCAGGTCTTGTTGCTGGTGGTTACAGTGTGACTCCTGCTGAGCTCAAACCTAAACCCTTCTCCTCTGTCCCTGCCTCCATCAGCGCTTCATACATCAATGAGTCATGTGACCAGCCCCCGACCCCCTAAAGCCCCCAAAATAGGTCTGACCCCAGATCCAGACTAACCCCCTTTTTACCCAGATTTATTTACCCAACACTACAACTTTTACTGACTCCTGTTTCCTTCCTCCATCAACTCTGCTCCAAGATTAAACCTGGACTAAACCAGGACTAAACCAGGTCTAAACCAGGACTAAACCAGGTCTAAACCAGGTCTAAACCTGGACTAAACCAGGTCTAAACCTGGACTAAACCTGGACTAAACCAGGTCTAAACCTGGACTAAACCTGGACTAAACCAGGACTAAACCTGGACTAAACCAGGTCTAAACCAGGTCTAAACCTGGACTAAACCAGGTCTAAACCAGGTCTAAACCAGGTCTAAACCAGGTCTAAACTCTAAACCGGACTAAACCAGGTCTAAACCTGGACTAAACCAGGTCTAAACCAGGACTAAACCAGGTCTAAACCTGGACTAAACCAGGTCTAAACCAGGTCTAAACCTGGACTAAACCAGGTCTAAACCTGGACTAAACCAGGTCTAAACCCAGAACAAACATGAACCATAAATAAGACTAAACCTGGATTAATGTAATGTTGCAGGATAAATAAACCTAGACCAACCTGAGTCTGAACCAGGTCTAAACCAGTTCTGTCTCTGAACCTGGTCTTAATGAGACCGGGGTCTGACGGAGGAGGTCTGTGATTGGCCGGAGCCGAGGTCAAAGTTCGTCCCGGGGCTAACGTGAGGTGGACACATCAACACCTCGTGCCCTATCTGCCCCGGCGCTGATCGATCCCTTCAAACTGCTCTAAATATTTACAGAGCGTCAGCCAATCACAGCGCGGCGTCCGGCCTGTATCCGGGCGGACTTCAGATCCGGCGCCGAACTCCACTCATTCATCACATTTAACACATTTATCACTGAACAACAGCTTTTACAATTAATATTAAACTGAGCAGAGGTCTAGAAGGAGTCAGAGTGAAACTGGGACCAAACCTGGACTAAAACCAGGGCTAGACCAGGACTAAACCAGGGCTAGACCGGGACTAAAGCAGGGCTAGACCGGGACTAAACCAGGGCTAGACCGGGACTAAACCAGGGCTAGACCGGGACTAAAACCAGGGCTAGACCGGGACTAAAACCAGGGCTAGACCAGGGCTAGACCGGGACTAAACCAGGGCTAGACCGGGACTAAACCAGGGCTAGACCAGGACTAAACCAGGACTAAACCAAATGTAAACCCGAGACAAAACCTAAACATAACAAGAGCTAAATTTTAAACCTGCATTAATCTAAACTCAGGCTAAATCAAAACCAAATCCAAGATAAAAACAGGATGTAATCAGGGCTAAATTTTAATCCTGGACTAAACTGAAATGAAACAAAGACAAAACCTGGCCTAGACTAGTTCTAAACCAAGAACTAAACTCTAAACCAAGGCTAAAACTAGTTAAACTAGAACTATAATGTGCTATAACTGGACTAAACCAGGATTTAACCTGAGCTGAACCAGGACTAAACCAGGTCTGAACCAAAATTTAAAAAAAAATAAAAATAAATTATATATATATATATATATATATATATATATATATATATATATATATATATATATATATATATATATATATATATATATATATGTGTGTGTGTGTGTGTGTGTGTGTGAAAAAGACAGTGGGATCTGGGTTAATTTGAGCCAGATCAGGATCAGGGAACACTCTTATTTTGAAATGTTTTGTTTCTTGGATCCAGCAACATTTTGGAAAAAAATGGCCTCGTGCTGAAATTCAAATCAAGACTAAACCGAGACTAAGCCACGAGAGAATATGACCTGAACCAGAACGAACTAAACTAAAACTAAGACTAAACGAGCTGCTATTGGGACCCAACATTTTCCCTGATTATTTGGTTGTGACCCACTATGTGCAAAATGTAAAAATTAAATTTTATTTTATTTTATCATTCAGGACATATATTTTAATTTAATTAAACGTTTTATGTCAGTAAATTACTTTTTTGTTTGTTTTTTTCAATGTTGTTGTCTCCTTTAAAAATGACAAAAATCTTATCAAACCAAATGAATAAAAATGGGACAACCAGGACTAAACAAGGATTAAACCCAGGGCTTAAATTATAAAATCAAGACTAAATCAAGACTTACCCTTTTTCCTCTTTTTGTTTTTGTTAATTTAATGTTGCAGTACCACAAATGGCCACTAGTAGTAATGCTAACACTGCCATTTCCAGTTTTAAAGTTGTCCAGACCCTGTCACACACATTTAAATCTATTTTATTACACTTCTATGACACTTTTTTATCAGTTTAAGCCAACTTTTTACTTTTAAACCACTGTCAAAGTGACTCAAACTTCTTCTAAAGCGTCTGTTTGTCGTTTCTTGTCTTTCCGATCGTCTGCAGTGAAAGTGGTCTGGCTCTACAGCGAACTCTAAATGAATAAAACCTGTCGGAGGAAGTGGTTGGAGCCGGCGACATGTTGGGACCAGCTGCTGCTCAGGTTCGGCACATGTTTGTGATTCAGTCTGTTTCAAAGCTTTAATACATCTGTGTGTTTCTACTGAGCAGCTCTCCACATTTAGACACAGCACAATAAATCAAACAAGCTTCTTTATTTCACATTTAGGTTGAATTTAACATTTAAAAATGAGCCGTATCGACAAAAAACAGTTCATGAAGTCGTATAGAACAGAATAATTTAGGCAAAAGCCCACATAATGTAAATTTAACATGTGATTATTGTTATTATTATTAGTATTTACAACAAGCAGCTGTGTTTTTCACCATAAAAACAATAGCATTTCCATCACAGTCATTTTCTACAATATATTTAAAATCAAATTTATCTGCATTTATAAAAATAAGGACTTACCAGTAATATAATATAACTGGTAACTGATAATATAATATAATAATATCATGTTATATCGATACAATCTGCTGCTTTTATGAGTTTATTCTGTGTTGTCACAAACTATTTTAACCTTTACAGGATTTCACCATAAATACTTTAATTTTTGTCTTTCTCAAGTAGCATTTGTCTTTAATTGAACTGAGAACTGCTCTGTTACATGTGTGTTAGCGTGCTCTGTTACATGTGTGTTAGCGTGCTCTGTTACATGTGTGTTAGCGTGCTCTGTTACATGTGTGTTATCGTGCTCTGTTACATGTGTGTTAGCGTGCTCTGTTACATGTGTGTTAGCGTGCTCTGTTACATGTGTGTTAGCGTGCTCTGTTACATTGTTAGCATGCTCTGTTATGTGTGTTAGCATGCTCTGTTACATGTGTGTTAGCGTGTTGCTGCGTGGTCTGCTCTGTTACATGTGTGTTAGCGTGCTCTGTTACATGTGTGTTAGCGTGTTGCTGCCTGGTCTGTGCTCTGTTACATGTGTGTTAGCGTGTTTGTGCGTGGTCTGTGTGCTGTTACATGTGTGTTAGCGTGTTTGTGCGTGGTCTGCTCTGTTACATGTGTGTTAGCGTGTTGCTGCCTGGTCTGTGCTCTGTTACATGTGTGTTAGCGTGTTGCTGCGTGGTCTGCTCTGTTACATGTGTGTTAGCGTGTTGCTGTTGGTCTGCTCTTACTTGTGTTAGCGTGCTCTGTTCTTTGTTAGCGTGTTGCTGCGTGGTCTTTTACTTTGTAGCGTGCTCTGTTACATGTGTGTTAGCGTGTTGCTGCCTGGTCTGCTCTGTTACATGTGTGTTAGCGTGTTGCTGCGTGGTCTGCTCTGTTACATGTGTGTTAGCGTGTTGCTGCGTGGTCTGCTCTGTTACATGTGTGTTAGCGTGTTGCTGCGTGGTCTGTGCTCTGTTACATGTGTGTTAGCGTGTTGCTGCGTGGTCTGCTCTTCGTGTGTTGTGTGGCTGCTCTGTTACATGTGTGTTAGCGTGTTGCTGCGTGGTCTGTGCTCTGTTACATGTGTGTTAGCGTGTTGCTGCGTGGTCTGCTCTGTTACATGTGTGTTAGCGTGTTGCTGCGTGGTCTGTGCTCTGTTACATGTGTGTTAGCGTGTTGCTGCGTGGTCTGTGCTCTGTTACATGTGTGTTAGCGTGTTGCTGCGCAGGCGTGTAGAGCCGTGGGGGGTTGTGGAGACCACTTGAAGGAGACCACAGCCGAGACAGATCCGTGTGTCATCGAGCCTCGAGTGAACAGCACAGACTCAAACACAGAGAAAACACGGATCCTTTTTAACAATTAAAGAAGATTATTGATTCTCATAATTCACAGTATCTTGGTCTGTTCAATTACACCAAAAAACTGAACAAAAAAACTAAAATACCTCAGATTCAGACATTTCCGTGTGTTCTGAGGCCTCTTTAAAACTAACATACACTCTTTATCTTCTTTATCCCTCCATGAAAGTGTAAAAAAAATTTAATTTCTAAATATTGTTTCACTTTCACTCCAGACCTAACCATAGATATAAAGTTTATTGTTGATTGTTTTTAATATTTTGTATGTTTTATGCCCTTTTTTCCCTAAAAACACAATATGCAAAAATGTAAAAAATGAGGCACAAAGTGGATTATTTGAGATGAGGTTATTACAGGTTATTGACTGTGATGTTGAGTGAAAGGCTGTTTAATCCGACCCACTCACCTGCCTCTTCCTCCTCCTCTTCCTCCTCCTCTTCCTCCTCCTCTTCCTCCTCCTCTTCCTCGTCCCACTCGTCTTCTTCATGTGTTTTTTCTCAGAGACCTGTGGTTCCTGCTTCCGTCGAGCTGTTCCTCTGATCTTTACACGAAACAGGATCGAAGCCACCACCGCACGTGCACTCTCACACGTGCACTCTCACACATGCACTCTCACACATGCACTCTCACACAACTAAAATCATCGACAAGACTTTCTTAATTGGACTAAATTGACTGATTTTCTTGTATTTTGTCCTTATTGTTCCTGTATATTATGTTTCCAAATAATAAACCTAAGCACTAGATGAATTTTGGATTTCTTTTTTTAATTTTGTGAGAGAAAATGGTAAAGATTTAGATCAGTGATCATGAATTGGGCCACATCCAGCCATCAGCAAGACTTTATATATAAATATAGCAATAAAACTCAAAAATAGACTGAAATTGAGCTCATTTAAAATTAAAATTAAAGATAATTAATGATAAAAGTTTCAGTTCAGCTTTAAACTTTGATTTAATGTAACGTATTAGTATTTTGTGGTGAAACAATGGTCCGGTTTGACCTTTTTTTTAAATAAAAGAAGCTGCTGTTGAGAGTGGAGTCTGAGACCAGGACAGAAAAACTAAATCAGGTTTTAGAGCTTTAAATACTCATGCACAAGTTAATAAATTGTGCAAAGTACTTAAAAAACAAGGCGTAGATGAATAAAAGCTATGTTTCGGGGTATTTCCCTGTGTGTTTTTACCTCTAAGACCTGAGTTTAAACCACATTTTGTTCCTGGAGCTGTTCTTTCACAACTTAAACACTTTTTATTTCGTTAAATCTGAAGAGTTGCTGTGTTCCAGTTTGTCCCGGGTTTGTCCCAGAGCGACTGTGGAAACGTCCCTGTGTCTGAAGCCAGTGTAGTGGGCCGCAGACGGACGCTGGGCTTCACCTCATCAAAGCGGTGGAAGTGTGTGTGGGACGATGCAAAGGCTGGGGTCGGAAGTCTTTAATGGGCCCCCTCCAGACTCCCCCTCCTCACAAACCCAGATCCAGACAGCTGGGTTTTATCAGCGCTCACTCTCTCCTCTCACTGCTCACTCTCCTCGCTCTCAGCGGCAAGACACCATGTTGTTATGATGGAAAAGGCTTCTTGGTTTAGGTTTAGACACAAACAAATGGTAAAAGTAAGGAACAGGAACCAGGAGCAGTTAAATGTGCAATAATCTACAATATTATCTACAGCGTTAGCCTTAAAGCTCCAGTCCCTCTGTTTTTGTCTCTGTCTCAGACTCTCCTCCAAAAGCAGCTTCTCTTTTATTAAAAAATAAAACCAGACCAGTGTTTCCTCCAAAATACTAATCCATTTGACCAAACTGAAGTTTAGAGTTTAGCGTTAGCTTAGCTGTGACTTCAGCGTCAGGACGACAATTATCTCCTCCTCGTTAAACATTACGTGATTGAATTGACAGTATTTATCTGTGTTTTACGTTGTCTCCCTTTTCTCTGTTGATGCTTTTCTTTTTTCAGCTGTTTCTCTGTTAAAAGACATATTCAGCTGAAAATACACTTTATCTGCAGCTATTAAACTTCCTGGAACGTCATGTGACAAGTGTCGACCAATGGGAGCGCTCCTTTTTGGAGCATGTGATTGTCCAAGGTTTGTTCCTGGGTTTAGTTTTAGGTGAAATTATATTTAATTCATGTTTTAATCTTGATTTAATTCCAGCAACACAGAATTAGTTTTGTCAAAATCTGGTTTATTTTTGTTTAGTTCTAAATCAGTTTCTGAAGTAAGTCCCGGTTTAGTCTTTGCCCTCGTCCAGGTTTTAGTCCAAGTTAGCGTTAGTTTAGTCCTGATTTAGACCTGATTTATTGTGTTTTATTTCTACATTTATCCTGTTTTAGTCCTGGCTTTAATTCTTGATTATTCTTTGGTTTAACATTGGTTCAAACATTGGTTTAGTCCCAGTTTTTTTACCTTGATTTCCTCCTGGTTCAGTCTTAGGTTTACTTTTGTTTTTTATTATGGAATATTCTTAGTTTATTTATGGTTTACTCCTGAATTTCCTCCTCTTGTTTTTACAAATATTCATTAAAGATTCTAAACTGACCTGTCTGCACTGAAGAAATGACAGCATAAATCTGGTTCAAATGTAGTTTTTGTTTCACAGATCTTGTTTAAATGTAGTTTTTGTTCACAGATCTGGTTCAAATGTAGTTTTTGTCCACAGATCTGGTTCAAATGTAGTTTTTGTTCACAGATCTGGTTCAAATGTAGTTTTTGTTCACAGATCTGGTTCAGGACCTGGTCAGACTTCTCTCAGACGACTCGGGGAAAGCCTGAAGTGGCGCTAAGCTGTGAAAGTGTGTAAATGTGAGAGTGTTGTTGTTGGAGAGCTGCCAGAGGAAGGATTCTTCTGCAGCTGCCACGCGCCTCGCTCTGTTTCCACCGAACCCGGCTCATTCAGGACTGGGATAAAGAGAAGAGTGTCACTGTCCCGATGGAGACTCCAGACGAGACCCGGAACTCAGGAGGTTTATCACTGTGTCGAGGGTTTGACTTAAAATAAGAAGCTATTGTTGTTGAAAACACTCTTTGAGCTGCATTCTTCAGATTTATTTGTTGCAACAAACCAATCATCTGATCAATAGAGTCAATAGAGACTGGTCTTGGTCTTGTCACCGTCTTTAACTCCTTTTTACTTGGTCTTGTCTCAGGATCAAAGGTCAAGACCAACCAAAACCAGTGGTACATTTGTCTGTTCTTGGAATTAAACTTAAACCTCAATCAGTTTATATAGAATTAAAAATCATGCTCTAACACTGACCTCCATGAGTCTGGACTCGGTCTAAGTCTGGACTATTTGGTCTTTTTGGATTTACTTTTCCATTAGATTTCTCCATCAGAAGAAATATCCAAAAACAAATAAATAAATAAAAAAAAATATGAAAAGGATGTAAAGCAAATTCTGAAAGTGTTTCATACTTTTGTGTTAAATTCTTTTTTTTTTGACCTTCAGAGTTTCATCCTGATGGAACGGAAGAGGATTGTAAAAAATAAAATAAAATAAAATAAATAAATATGGAGGGTTGACTTCTGAGATTATAATCAGAATTGAGCAACTCCAAATAAATAAATAAATAAATAAATAAATAAATAAATAAATAAATAAATAAATAAATAAATAAATAAATAAATAAATAAATAAATAAATAAATAAATAAATAAATAAATAAATAAATAAATAAATAAAAATTGAGTCACTCAAAAAACAACCAAAAATTGTTGCTTTATTTTTTTATTTTTTTAAACTGAGTCTCCCAAAAAACAAAACAAAAAAACAAATCTGACTTTAATCTCAGAACTTAACCCTCAATTCCTTTTTACAGTGGCCTAATCCTCGATAGAACGACCACAACACAGACCTCCATGAGTCTGGACCTGGTCTAAGCCTGGACTTGGACCTTTTATACTTTTTAAACTCCAGACTCTTCATTTGAGAAGGTGAACCAAACTCTGCTGTGAACCATCCCTGATTCAAATCTATTTGTCTCCAGTTTAAGTTGTGGGACACTTTCCCAAGACTCACGCCTCTGACGAAAACTCCGGCGCTTTGTTGGACTCGGCTCAGGTTTCGGCGTTTATTCCTGAGATAAAACAAATCTAACTGCACCGGAGACGAGGCTTTGTGCCCAGAGGTGTCCCACCAACGAACGCTGTTGTTACTGAAATGTGTCAGTGTCAGCTCTCACCCGCTTTCTCTTTCTGAGCTCAGAAAAGACGAGACGCCAGCAAAGATAAGAGGAACCAGAAGGAGCACACGCCCAAAGGATCGCAGCCGGAGTTCGATCTGACAGAAAAGAAGAGGATAGGCTTCATCTTCAGCCGTCGTCAGGTTTCTATCGAGAACTGAATCAGGAAAAGGTCAAACAAAGAATCTGTCTGAACTCTGTAAATACTGGATGAGTCTAAATACAGCAGACAGTGATCCTGAGGTTATGTTTTATTAAACTCTTTTCACACTGGTTTTTGAAGAGATTGGAGTTATTTGAATTATATGGACCTGCTCAAAGTGATCTAAACCTGTTCAAATCCATCTAAACCTGTTCAAATCCATCTAAACCTGTTCAAATTCAACTAAAACCTGTTTAAATCCATCTAAACCTGTTCCAATTCAATTTAAACCTGTTCAAATCCAACTAAAACCTTTTCAGATCCATTTCAAACCTGTTCAAATCCAATTCAAATCTCCTCAAATCCAACTAAAACATGTTAAAATCCAACTAAAACCTGTTCAAATCCAACTAAACTTGATTAAATCCAACTAAAACTTGTTCAAATCAAACTAAGACCTGTTCAAATCCATCTAAACTTGTTCAAATTAATCTAAAACCTTTTCCAATACAATTAAAACCTGTTCAAATCAATCTAAAACCTGCTCAAATCCAACTGAATCAAGCCTAACCACAAAAAAAAATCCAAATCTAAACGAGGACTGAACCACAAGCTAAAATAAAAATCCAAATCATTGCATAAGGACAATAAAACCAAACAAACCAAGATTAAACCAGGATTATTCAAAGCTAGACCTGTGTCTGATTAAACCAAGACTAAAGCAAGGACTGAATTAAACCTGACTTTTCTATTGTTTCGTTTATTTTGGTTGGAGAGGCCCCCCGGAGAGATCCGTCCTAATTACACTCACTGTTTATTAATCTGAATTAATGGCCGACAGCTGGAGCCACTGCTGATTATATTTTATTGATTTCTCTTTAAAGACAGTGATATTAAAGTGTGTCTGGCTTGTCTCCAGGCTTTGTCCCGGTGACGGACGACGGTTAATTAAGAGACAGGACGGTTATTGAGAGGCATTAATGAGAACTTTTATCAGTTTTTTTCTGTTTTTGTTCATTTCTCACTCTCTGCTGCGACTGATAGAGGATTATTATTTGAAAACCAGTTGATTTTAATGACACAACTCAGTTAAAGAGTCATGTTTTTCTGTCAAACTGTTACAAATCTCTAGTTTAATGTCACGTCTTGAGGATATTTAATTAACGACCTGGGTTCAGAGAGCACTCGGAGGTTGTGTCTTTTGGAGCCGAAACCTTCAAAAATGAAATGTGTTTTTGGGTCAAAGCGGTGGTCGTCCGGAGGGTCACACTCAGGCCTGGGACCTCTCTGGGTCAACGGGACCAGGGGCTAATGATGCCAGTGGTCAGTGTTGGGCAGAG
>CM072163.1:597932-622592 GCA_036850595.1 Rhyacichthys aspro | reverse complement strand
TATGGAGGTTTTATCGGGTCTTGAAGAGGTCTGATTTAAAACGGGGCAAAAGGAAGAAGGTTAAGATCCTTTTAATGTGATTCAAAATGTTAAATTCATTCCATTTTTATCATTTCTGATTGTGTTTAAAAGGAAATCAGATGAAAAGCATATACAGTCTGTGTAGCTAGTGATGCTAATGCAAAGTAAAACAAGGTCTGGGCTAAACCAGAACTAAAAATGTGGATAAATCCAAACCAAAACAGATCCAAAAAAATCCAAGTCTAACGCTCATGAGCAAAACTAAGAAACACAGGACTAAACCAGGTCTAAACAGGTCTAAACACAGGACTAAACCAGGTCTAAACCAGGTCTAAACACAGGACTAAACCAGGTCTAAACCAGGTCTAAACCAGGTCTAAACTAGGTCTAAACCAGGTCTAAACACAGGACTAAACCAGGTCTAAACAGGTCTAAACACAGGACTAAACCAGGTCTAAACCAGGTCTAAACACAGGACTAAACCAGGTCTATACCAGGTCTAAACACAGGACTAAACCAGGTCTAAACCAGGTCTAAACCAGGTCTAAACTAGGTCTAAACCAGGTCTAAACACAGGACTAAACCAGGTCTAAACAGGTCTAAACACAGGACTAAACCAGGTCTAAACCAGGTCTAAACCAGGTCTAAACCAGGTCTAAACCAGGACTAAACCAGGTCTAAACCAGGTCTAAAGCAGGTCTAAACCAGGACTAAACCAGGTCTAAACAGGTCTAAACCAGGACTAAACCAGGTCTAAACCAGGTCTAAACCAGGTCTAAACCAGGACTAAACCAGGTCTAAACCAGGACTAAACCAGGTCTAAACCAGGACTAAACCAGGTCTAAACCAGGTCTAAACCAGGTCTAAACCAGGACTAAACCAGGTCTAAACCAGGTCTAAAGCAGGTCTAAACCATGATTTTAGAGTAAAAAAAAAAAAAAAAAATCACAATTAAACAAAAACTGAAACTAAATCTGGACTGAACCAGGTCTAAACAGGTCTAAACAGGTCTAAACCAGGACTAAACCAGGACTAAACTCAAGTAAAGCCTCACTTTAAACATCAGATCAATACAGCCTGAATAGCTAGTAATGCTAATGTCTTGGACTCTAGATTTAGTCTAGTTTTGTCCTGACGTAGTCCTGGTTTATGTCTTGTTTATCCCTAGCTTAGTTCCAGTTTAGTCCTGGTTTAGTCCTGGTTTAGTCCTGATTTAGTCCTGGTTTAGTCCTGGTTCAGTGTTGGTCAGTTTGTGTATGGAGAGGTCTTCAGGGGGGTCTGTGTGGGACTTGAGGGGGACTTGAGGGTCCGGTCTGGCCCGGGTCACAGAGTGATGGATGAGGACGGGGCAGATTGTGGCAGGTGCCCTCCAGCCCCGTCCAGACCCAGTGTTAGTCCGGCTTAATCAGCACACGTCCCGACAACAGCAGCATTTACCATGTTCCTAATGAGAGGTCAGTCCTGGACACACACGGGACACACACACGGGACACACACGGGACACACACGGGACACACAAGAGACACACGGGACACACACTGGACACACACACGGGACACTATTCAGGAGCTATTTGTCAAATTATGAGACAAATTATTAGCATGTAGCCTTTAGCGAGTTGTGTTTCTGAGGGGTTTGTAAAAGTCCAAAGGTGTTTCATAAAAATCACGGCTAAACTAAACGTTAAAGAAGCTAAACTCGGAGAGAAAAGAGAGTTTACTGACACCAGAACAACTAAAGAAAGAGCAAACCTCAACAAGTGATGGTTTCCCTGATAAATAAATAAAAAATGTGCAACAAACTGCAATAAACAGAAGAAATAGAAGAAGAAGAAAGTTCTGGTTGTTTCTCAGGTTTTTTTTTTTTTTACTTGAAATAGAAAATAAAAAGCATCTTAACGACTCTTTTCAAAAGGCAGAACCTGTGACATTAAAGAGTGAGTCCCTAAAACGGAGGAAACTGCAGCAAACTCTGGGTTTATTTGTGAAAAAGCTAGGACTCTTCTTTTATTACTGTTTATTGCAGAGAATAATATTTACACGACAAAAGTTAAAGATGATATTATTAGAGACATTGAGATACACTCTTTAAGAATAAATGGAAATGGAAAGTAACACTGATTCCTTTTTGACTCTAATTAATAAAGTTTTTCTAAAAAGTGAAGTCTTGTAATCCTTCTCTGGAGGACATTTGTTTTTTCTACCATTTTTAACGAGAGAAAAATACAAAAATCAATCTGTTTTTTCTGTCAGACACTGAACAGACCAACACTGGTGTCAGAATCACAAATAATGCACCAGTCTGAACACATTTATCCCTCTTTGAGAACGTTTAGCTCAGTGTGGTTCCTGCTGAGTTTGTCATAGACTTTCGGCGCTAAAGGCTACATGCTAATTACAACAAAGCTAATTATTTCCTTTAAATGTCTCATAATGTACTAATCTGAACACTATTTTGTTATGTTTGAGTTTGTGTGATTGTGTCCGTTGAGCTGTCCTTTTGTCAGTTGAGCCCCTGTCCCCCCAGAAGCCCCCTGAAGCCCCCCGTACCCCCCTGAAGCCCCCCGCGGTGCCCCACTTAGCCCTGTATTGTGCTCTTCTGCCTGATTGAGCCGACAGCGTGTGCCGCTGGTGGATTTACGGCTGGTTTTGTGTCGGCGTGTGCCTCCGTCTCAGACCCGCAGCTGTTCAGACTCACTCTGGACATGACTTTACTACATTTACATTTGTAAGGCTCTAAATGGGCTTGTCCTCGAATGACGTGGAAAAGTTAGCCTTTAAAACAACGAGGCAATACACAAGTTGTTTCCTAAAACAGACGCGCTTTATTCATTCTTCAAACCTTAGTTTAATCAGACTTTTGTGAGTGTTGAATTGAGCCAGACCTGGTCTTATTTGTGGCTCTAGTCTGAGTGAATTACACATGAATAGCCCTCAGTTAATCACATTTGTCACCTTTTACAGTTTTAACACTTCGGTTCCAACGACCAAAGTCACACAAACTAATGAACCTGTTGAAAGTCAGAGCAGTGTCTTCCTTTTGTCTCAGTCTGAACTCACACTGAACATTAACATCTGCCTGGTTTTTAAAACTTCTTTGGATATTTTTTGTCCCAATTTTGTTGGAAATGTTATAAATAAACCATGTTTGTTTGTTACCTTCCATTAATCCATTAAAGCTCCAGTTCCTGATGTTCTTTTCTTGTCTCTGTCTCAGACTCTCCTCCAAAATCAGCCTAGAGACCTCTCCTGCTTCTCTTTTATTAAAAAATAAAACCACAAAATACTAATCCATTTGACCAAACTGAAGTTTAGAGTTTAGCGTTAGCTTAGCTGTGACTTCAGCGTCAGGACGACAATTATCTCCTCCTCGTTAAACATTACGTGATTGAATTGACAGTATTTATCTGTGTTTTACGTTGCCTCCCTTTTCTCTGTTGATGCTTTTCTTTTTTCAGCTGTTTCTCTGTTAAAAGACATATTCAGCTGAAAATACACTTTATCTGCAGCTATTAAACTTCCTGGAACGTCATGTGACAAGTGTCGACCAATGGGAGCGCTCCTTTTTCCATCATGTGACTGTGTAAATATGGAGTAAACTCTAATCAAATACACCTCTGTTCTCATTGTGTCTGTGTCAACATTTATTTTTTCCAGAGTCTGGTCCTCTTCGTCTTTGACTCTCGTCAGTGAAGTGTTAATTGAGCAGCGTCGTTTACGTAATGTGTGTGAGATAACAGTGAGGAGAGTTGTGTATTCACCAACGACTCAGCAGCTGCCGTTAATGAAGATACGTTTGCTCATTAATCGTCTTCTGTTTAACTTTGCAAACAACATCAGCTGCTGCTTTAAAAGTGAGCAGCTCCAGAATCAAACAGAGACACAGAGTAACACCAGAAACAGACGAACATGAAGAACGAGCGTCTACTGTAGTTTATGATGCGTTCAAGTGCTCTGGGACAGCGCAGTTGCAGAATAATGAATGCATTGTTCTCAGTTTGTTGTGTTTAGGTCTTTTTAACTCATAAAGTCGTAGTGTTATTGTTGATATTTAATAATAACTCCATAAATACTGAGAAAATCAGACGGGTTTATTAGTTTTTAACACTACGAAGCCATTACCTGATGGTTTTACATTTAGTTTTTCAGTGTAATCTCCTAAAGTTTATTGTAACAGGAATCATCTAAAAAAATGAGACCTTAAGACGTGATCTAGTCTTTATAATTAAGAAAAAAGGACAACAACGAAGGACCAAAAGGATCAAAATAAACCAAAATAACAGCAAAATACGTCTTATTTTACAGAGAAACAGCTCAAAAAAGATCAAAATAGAGAAACAAAGAGAAAGGTTTCAGGTAAAACTTTGATTTAATGTAATGTTTTAGTGTTTTTGGTTTAAATTGATCCGGTCTTGTGTGGACTTTCTTCATGAGTTGTTGTAAGATCTTCGCCGACGTTCGTTCTGAGGAATTTAAAAGAAGGTGAGACATTTCTCTGACGGCGGTTCTACACACGTCTAAAAGAAAAGAGAAAAGGTGAAGTGGACAAACTGGTCTGCACTTGAGTTTCAACCCAGAGACAGATAAAAGCTCCACAAACAACAGCAGCGTCTCTATTAAAGCTGAGTAATGTTTGTCCCGAGGCTGGCTCTAATGGAGACGCTCTGAGGACGGGGGGTCCCTGACATCACCGCGCTGTTATCTCTGACTCATTTCCACTCTTTTTTTACCGGAACAACGCTGGATTAACATGGTTTTAATAGGTACCTGAGTCCGGGAAGCCTCCGGGTCCCAGCGCTCTCTTCCCAACGTCTTCTCCACAAAGTGCTCCATAAAAGATGATTTACTCCGGGTCCAAACGGGTCCTGGTGGAGAGAAGAAGAGACAGAACCGAGGAGAAGAGCTGTTAGAGCTTTTCAAACGTGACGTGGGTCTGTCTGAACGTTTGCAGAAGTAGTTCCCACACTGGACTATCTCTGGATCTCGAGTCTAATGAGCCGTTTGTTGACTTTCTCCAGTTTCTCCATCACAAACATGACTCAGTTACTCCATGTTTTAAAGTGAAGTAAGTGATGTATTTGTGATAAAGTGAGGGTTAAATAGCCGTATATTTACAGAAAGTGTTGCGTCAGCGGCTCGTCTGTCTCAGTTCCTCTGATTTAAAACAGAGAATCCATTTTCTGTTTCCCGTGTTTGTCTTTTATTCAACGGCCACAGGTTCAAACGATGATGAAACAGAACTAGAAGCAGGTTAAGAAGCTCCATAAAGGCTCATCATTAGTGTTTCTGCAGGTTTCTGGCCTCACACAGACTGGAATCAAGGGATAGAACAAAATGGAAAGAGTGGATCTAAAACTGAGGACACTGCAGTTAATAATTTTCATCATAGTTTTCGTCAACGACATATTTTTGCGTCTGAAAATAAAACAAAAACTAAACAAAAAGTACTTAACAAAATCTCTGAACTTTCAAATAAAGGTTTAAAAAGTCCAGTAAATAATAATTCAGGTTTGTCTTTAGCTTCGTGAGAGCAGAGAGACTTAGCTTAGCTTTGGACATTTAGGAAAAAAAAGGGAGGAGTCACCGTCGGGTTCATTTAAGTTTACTCCAGACCCTCGTCTCCGGGACCATCTGGGACCATCTGGACCCGACGAGTCTGTGGATGGACAGATTAGACTCACACTGCTTTAGTTTGAACGTTTAGGAAACACTTAAACAGTAAATGGACCAAAGGATGAGTGACAGAAACGGAACTGGTGAAAGTGAAGATTCCAAACTGAAAACCTCTTCTCGACTCGTCTCCTTTTCACTGGATTTAGTCTCTGTTCATTTTCATTTTTATTCATTGATGAAAGTGTCGATACATTTAGTCCGAGTTTCATTTTCGGACGTAAAAACATGTCGTTGATGAAAACAAAAATGATTCGTCAACAAAATGAACACAGGCTGGAAACAAGGCTTTATTGTTTTACAGATGAACTTTAAACTTTAGTAAACTCTGGATAAAGCAGTGTAAGTGATGTGAGTAAATGTCCCACAAACAGCCGTCCCAGCGCTGCGTCCTGTGCCGTCCCGGACCCCCTCGTGGACCCCCTCGTGGACCCCCTCGTGGACCCCCTCGTGGACGCCCTCAGACCCGAGCGGAGGATCACAGAACGTCCTGAACTCACTAAATCCTCCTAAAGACCGCTCCATTCAGGGCTTAACTCTGTAAATCCACAACACTCTCGGCTCAGGACACAAAGCAGCAGCAGCGGGACAAAAGACGGTGTCTCTCAGAGAGTCTGTCCAGGGCAGAAAACGGCCCCTGGGCTGTAATTAGGGGAGGGTCCGGGGTAAGAGAGAGGAAGGGGTCAGTTCAGGTGAGGTTTTCATTCAGTGTGAAGATAAATTCATAAAGAGTAAAACAAACGTGAAATGGGCTCAAACCAAAGAGTGGCCTGAGTTTGACTAATGTTTTATTATTTTTCTGCTGTAAAATAATTGTGTGGATAAAACAAAACACATTTATAACATGCCGTTTGTAGAGGATTCTTGGACTTATTTGCAAATAAAGAATAAAAGATGCAATAAATTACAAAGAAAAAAACTGAAAACACACAAAACCCGTCGTAAATGTACACACTTTTATTACAGTATCACCCTTTTTACTCGAAGACACTTATCTCAGCAGAAAAAAGTACAAACAAACAAAACACTTTTTTTAAATGTACAATTTGGAAAAAAAGTTGTTCAAATCTCCTCATTTTTAAAACATTGTCCTGAGTCGACCCTGAAGAAATTCTGCTATTTTTAGCTGAAAATAAAGAGGTTTGAACACTTCCTCAAATATTACTGAGATATGAAGCTAATAGAAAACATATAATATAAAACATTATGAATCTCATCCCTGCATTGGTCCTTTTTATTTATTGCTCTTTTGTTTTGACCCACTTTCTTTATATTTTTTATTCTAGTCACATGTTCCCTTCTAGTCTAATCTATTATTATGTGTATTTCAGTGTGTTATTGTCACGTTGTGTAATAATGATATATATTAGTCCTGAAGCAGACACACACCTGTCGCACTGGTCGACCTGAAGGTTTGACCTGACGAAGTCCACAAGGATCAAAGTGTTGTCAATAAAAATGAGGAACTTGGACTAAACCAGGACCAAACCCAGGACTAAACCAGGACTGGGGGGGCTGCAGGCAATGCACCAGAAACAAAAAGAACCATTTAAATGAGACTTCAGAGCAGAAAGAGTCAGAGGGGGTAAAAACCACTAACATCTGCCCCCTCCCCTTTTACCTTTATACTGTATATACCCCCCTGACCCCCTCCAGCCTCGGGACAGACCCCCCAGACCCCCCCAGACCCTCAGCTCTGAACAGGACCTGCTCTGGGACAAAAGAGACTCTTCAGATTCAAGTGATGCTCTGATGATAACACTTTTACTGCTTCAGTCACAAGTTACAGCAGAGGTCAGAGGTCAGGGGTCAGGGGCTAGACCAGGACTGGACCAGGACTGGACCAGGACTGGACCAGGTCTAAACTGGGTCTAAACTGGGTCTAAACCAGGTCTAAACCAGGTCCAAACCGGGTCCAAACCAGGACTTACACCTCAGGAAACTGTTAAATGCAACAGCAAACGTCACCACACGTTTTTTGGATTTTAACAGGTTTTACTTGGATTTAAGCCGATTTTACTTGGATTTAAGCAGGTTCTAGTTGGATTTAAGCAGGTTCTAGTTGGATTTAAGCAGGTTCTAGTTGGATTTGAGCAGGTTTTGGTTGGATTTGAGCAGGTTTTAGTTGTATTTGAGCAGTTCTAGTTGTATTTGAACAGGTTTTACTTGGATTTGAGCAGGTTTTAGTTGGATTTGAACAGGTTCTAGTTGGATTTAAGCAGGTTTTAGTTGAATTTGAGCAGTTTTAGTTGAATTTGAGCAGTTCTAGTTGGATTTGAACAGGTTTTACTTGGATTTAAGCAGGTTTTAGTTGGATTTGAACAGGTTCTAGTTGGATTTAAGCAGGTTTTAGTTGAATTTGAGCAGTTTTAGTTGAATTTGAGCAGTTCTAGTTGGATTTGAACAGGTTTTACTTGGATTTAAGCAGGTTTTAGTTGAATTTGAGCAGTTTTAGTTGAATTTGAGCAGTTCTAGTTGAATTTGAGCAGGTTTTACTTGGATTTGAGCAGGTTCCAGTTGGATTTGACAGATTTACGGTTGGTTTTGTTCTCTTCTCTGAAAACGTCTCTCATCAAAACAACAAATGAAGCCTGGAAACCCTTTGATAAATGAAATGCTGATTTTACAGAAGTCAAATCAGAGCAAAAAGATAACAAAAAACAGCTCAGAAATAGTGTTTTTTTGACTGTTTTTCAGCTCAAACACAAACACATCGTCTCATTAACGCTGCAGTGATTCGTTTGTGTTTCTTGGTCCTTTTGAGACACAAATAAAAGTGTAACACGTCCCTTAAATGTCTCTAAACTGACTTTCTGGATCTGAAGAGTCTCTGTTTGTTTGTGTTTTTAAAGATGAAGAGCGATGATGATGATGATGATGATGAAGAGGAGGCTGCTGTAGGTCGGTGACACAGGGTCTGACCACATCACAGCGGCCTACAGCTTCCTGCTCCACTCACAGCTGCAGGTCTGTCCCACAGGCTCCACCGGGACGTCCCACAGCTGCAGGTCTGTCCCGCAGCTGCAGGTCTGTCCCACAGGCTCCACCGGGACGTCCCAGAGACACAGGCCTGACTCTGAGTCCAGGCAGGGTTGAATATCCAGGGTTTAATGAGAGAAACTGCTCCCGTCGCCGTGGTTCGACTCGTCCACATTTAATCAGTTTAGACCAAAAATAACAAGTGTCCCGCTCTGGATTCATCTGTTTACTCTGATTTATCTGTTTACTCTGATTTATCTGTTTACTCTGATTTATCTGTTTACTCTGATTTATCTGTTTACTCTGATTTATCTGTTTACTCTGATTTATCTGTTTACTCTGAGAAACTGAACAAGAAGGAAACATAAAAACAACAGGGAACAAACTCAAACTAGAATCAAGAGGTTCAGATGATAATATCTGCAGAAGAAACTGGAAGTTAGTCTTTTCTTGGTCTTGGTTCTGGGCTTGGTTCTGGTCTTGGTTCTGGTCTTGGTTCTGGTCTTGGTTCTGGGCTTGCTTCTGGTCTAAGTCCTGGTCAGGGTCTGGTCTTGGTCTGGTCTTGGTCCTGGACATGGTTTGGTCAGACCAGTGCCTGGATCTGACCAGGTCTGAGCAGGTTTTACTTGGATTTTAAAATGTTTTAGTTGAATTTGAACAGGTTTTGGTCGGCTTTAAACAGGTTTTAGTTGGATTTAAACAAGTTTTAGTTGGATTTGAACAGGTTTTAGTTGGATTTGAACAGGTTTTAGTTGGATTTAAACAAGTTTTAGTTGGATTTAAACAAATTTTAGTTGGATTTAAACAGGTTTTAGTTGGATTTAAACAAGTTTTAGTTGGATTTGAACAGGTTTTAGTTGGATTTGAACAGGTTTTAGTTGGATTTAAACAAGTTTTAGTTGGATTTAAACAAATTTTAGTTGGATTTAAACAAGTTTTAGTTGGATTTGAACAGGTTTTGGTCGGCTTTAAACAGGTTTTTGTCAGATTTAAACAGGTTTTAGTTGGATTTAAACAAGTTTTAGTTGGATTTGAACAGGTTTTAGTTGGATTTGAACAGGTTTTAGTTGGATTTGAACAGATATTAGTTGGATTTGAACAGGTTTTAGTTGGATTTAAACATGTATTAGTTGGATTTGAACAGGTTTTAGTTGGATTTGAACAGATATTAGTTGGATTTGAACAGGTTTTAGTTGGATTTAAACATGTATTAGTTGGATTTAAACAGGTTTTAGTTGGATCTGAACAGGTCTTATGTGTATTTTTAATATAATATTTTTACAGTTACGTTTTACAGAATATTTTCTCTATTTTTCTATTTTTTCTTCTAAATGATGCTGTGTTCCTTGCGTTGATCTGATTTAAATCAAAGTTTACAGAAAACGGTGAAAAGAACCTCGTAGATGAATAAACGTGGATTTATTTGTGTCGTTTGTTGAAAACTGTGGAAAACGAGTGGGAGCAGCGTCGTTGTTTAGATGGAGGTCAGCGCCGAGATGTTGTTGTAAATATTCAGAGTCAATCAAAAGGAAACGGGGGATTTCCACAGAACTCAGAGTTTCACTGTGAACGTCTCCATCTGATAAACCTCAGAACTCAGGAGGAAACAGATAAGAGCCACTTCTGGAAGTTAAAAGTAAAAGTCACCAGGAAACGGGATTAAAATGATCACAAATATATCACTTCTCTTTTAATAAAACAGTTCAAAATGTTCAATGTGTCATGTTCCATTTCCATTAAAACTGGACTAATTTAAAGGAAAATAGAATCTAAATTTATAAATGAATGAAGCAAAATATAAGAGCAATAAAATAAAATAAAATAAAATAAAATAAATGAATGAATAAATAAATAAATAAATAAATAAATAAATAAATAAATAAATAAAATAAAATAAAATACTGTCAGATGGCTATATTAACACCTGTAAAAATCAAAATAGAATATATCTGTTGTATATATACTGAATTATTTTAAAACCAAAAAACAGTTTTAATCTTTAATTTTGCTGATAGATGAAGAAAATATCATCATAACCAGTAAAATGCATAATTCTGTAAATAATAACAGGACGGTTTCATGAGAATTAAATGACATTTTGCTTCTAAAATAAACATAAACAAATCAAAAGCTAAATGTGGAGTGAGCAGCTTCTGTCTCTGATCAGCAGCTGGTTTCTTAAAGACAGCAGTAAAAGTAACAAGCGACATTTGTGTGTGAAGCTGAGCCAGAAACTGAAAGAGAAAACGAGAGAATGAAAGGGTCTGGAGAGAGATGGAGGGAACGGGGCTGCTCTGCCTCCTACAGGTCAGCGCCAGTACTGCAGCTGTGTTCAAGACGAAGGAGGCAAAAAAACATGGGGCATTTATTATTTCAGAACAAATCCCAAACTATTTGTGTTATTTATTTGGTCTTTTTTCATATTCTGGTCATTTTTACCTCAGTTTTATTCCTTTCTTTTACTATTTGATATTTTTAATACTTTTTTGATCATTTTTATCATAGTTTTATTGCTCACTGTGCTGTTTTTCACCAAACTTTTGCCATCATACAGTTTCAGAACAAATCAAATGACAGTCATTCCATAAATTTTAAACACAATACAATATATGCACACATTTATAACATTAACATAACTATACATACTTTTATTTTAACACAAACGCTCCTGTTCTGATCTATTTGCACAAGTTATCAACACAAATTTACAAAAATAGCTTCTCATTGAGGCTGTTCTTCCAAATATTTGTGGTTCTTATTAATATTAAGAGCCATAAATGACACTGAGTCTGAATAAAACACCACAATCAAACAAGACAATGAAAAAAAAATAGTCAGACTAATAGTCAGACTTATTTTCTGTCATTTAAATGTCTCAGTTTGGCTTGAAAACAATTAGAAATAAAATAAAATAAAATAAAATAAAATAAAATAAAATAAAATAAATAAATAAATAAATAAATAAATAAATAAATAAATAAATAAATAAATAAATAAATAAATAAATTGTGGGGAAATACTAAAAATGAGAACTATTAAAATAAGTTGTAAAATGACTGAGTATGTCTTTATTCAGGCCCAAAGCTGAAGCGTGGCCCGGAGCAGGTCAGATGTGAGTGAATGGCACTGATTGTGTTTTCCTGCCGAGCGTCAAAGGCAGGTTTTATTGAGATGCTAACGGGCCTCGGCCTGAAGCCTCAGGTGAAGCCTCAGGTGAAGCCTCAGGTGAAGCTCTGTTTTGGGCTGAGACGGAGGAGGGGGATGTTTGGGTAAAAGACAAACACTCCAGATCCTTAACGTGAGCCGAGATAAGGAGGCTTTGATTAAACAGAGGAGCCTTGATTCAGCTCAAAGTCACTTCCTCATAATTAGACGTCATCAGAGAAAAGCCAAAAGATAAACTGCAGGATTGATTTTTGAATTTTAGCTCAAATTGAAGCAAATAATATGAACTTTTTTTAATGTATGGCCCATGTTCTTGTCTTTTCTTCCTTGTTTTAAGCCATTTTACAAAAAAACCCCACATTTGCACCACTTTTATTGCTCAAATTTCACCTCTTTGTACAATTCTCTTTTATTTCCAGCTGCAAACTAAGAATAACCCAAGTTAAAACTGTTTATATGAACTACTGAAGCAAGAAGTCCAATGTTAAGCCATTTTTGCTGCATAAAAATGTAAATATTACACATTTTCTGCACAAACCAAATCTGATCCATAACTTTTCTTGTTCATTTCTGACTAAAATCCACTTTTACATTTCTTTTTAAGGCCTTTTTTCCTTCTCTGTTCATTCTTTTATCTTATTTTTGATGAAAAATCACTCTCTTTTCTTGTAGAGATGCTTTTTAAACATGTTGTCTTTTGAACAAGGAGAGAACAGAAAGCAGTTAAACAAAATATAGTGCAAAAGAAATGAGGAACAAAAAGAGAGACATTAATAAAAAGAATGTAATGTGGAATTACAGCGACTTGTATTAAATAAAACAAAAGAAAAGGGACTATTCTATTTTACTGAGTGAAGTAGAATGAAACAAAGCCACTAATGTTTTTAATTTCCGATTTATATGATCATTTTTTGAGTTGCATAGAACCCAAAAGTGTGTCACGGTAGATTTTATTTGAGTCTAATTTTTAAAAATCTAACAAAACATTTGTGGCAGTCAATGGAAGAGTCAATTTAATGAAAAATACAGCTGCTTTTGTGAATCAGTGATGGTCAGGAATCACACAAAAGGAAAAAGGGAATAAAATATAGCGTTAAAATCAATTAAATAACACAAGAAATGAAGAAAACTAAAAGGAAAAACACACAAAGCACAAAAAATGACCAAAGAATTAGTTCAAAAATCACCAAAGAGAGAATAAAACCTGTTTGATTTGTTTCCAGCTCAAAAAATACCTTCTGCTTGTGTCAGAATCAAGAGTTGTGCTCTCTCCTACTTTTACTTTTTATTTAAAGTGCGTTTAAACAAATGAGTGGATTATTTTTACTGGAGTATAAATGTTTACGCGCTGTATTGGAGTCGCTGCTTGTGTGGCCCCTTCCATCCTTCAGCTTTGACACCATGGTTCAACCCCCGGTGCTCAGTGGGCGTGGCTTACCCCTCATTGGGCGTGGCCTGTCCCTCGGTGGGCGTGTCCTCTCTACGCTCAGTGGGCGTCTGTTTCTTCTTTTAGTCCGAGGCTCTTCTCTCTTCTCTTCATTCGGCTCCGGCGCTGCGCTCTCGTTCGGACCTAACGCACTCACGGCCACGCGCACGCAGAGCCACAGGGACGCGCACGCTCACACGCACGGAATAACGCACACGGACGGGATACATACGAGGCACCTGTCCCGGACACTGCCCTTATGTGTGGATGGGACCAAACGGTGAGTCTCGGACTAAAAACTCTCTTTAAAATAAAAAAACAGCGCTTTTTCACAACTTCTCAGACTTTAATGAAGAGTTTAAATCTGCTTTTGGTTCGTGTTTTGTGTCTTTTCACACTTTCTATTGATTTTGACGCATTTCTTCCAACTTTGTGCTGCGTAAAACGGACAAAAATACAGGCTTTTAACGCAAATTGGAGAAAAAAATCCAAACTTTTTCCACTGTCCTCCTCTGTATTCTGTATTCTCCGCTTTATTTATTGGTTTAAATGAGAAATAGCTTCAATTTTGATGCATTTTATTGCTGTTGCTTTGAAAAATCCTCTTGTTCCGACACAAGTCCCACTTTCCCCAAAATACTCCGTTTATATTTTTGTATTTGGGCTCATTTCAACCTTTTAACCAGGATTAGTTTAATTTTAAAGACTCAACTACTGCGTTAAAACCTCCTCTGTTCTAACCCATTCTATTTCTATTTGTATCTGTAACTATTTCACATTTTAAACCTAAACCTCATTTAATCCAAAGCTTTTTCATTTTCATTTCTGTCTAAAAATAAAATAACAACAAATGTAGCTGTTTTATTATTTTAAACCTAAACCAAATAAGACTCAACTTGTGTAAAAATGTCTTACACCATAATTCTATGTCTTTTCTTGATTAAATCCTTATCATTTTAAAATTCTGAGCTTTTTCCAACAAAATGTGGACCTTTTTATTTCTCTGTGCTGTTTTATTTCTTTATTTCTTGCTTTAAAAACATCCTTGCAGCTCTTTTTGTTTTTATCCAGTCTCATTTTCTCCTTTTCTCTTTGTCTTTGTCTGTTCTGATTCTCATTCGACTAAATCTAAAACCCGTCTCTGAAATCATTACAGACACAAATAAATGAGCTTCTGATTGTGCTGTTTTTTGTTTCTGAAACGGCACATTTTCTTGGTTTCAGTCGTAGTTTTCACTGCTGCAGCTGTTGATGCAAAAGACTCAGCTTCTCTTTGTGTTTCGCTCGAGTCGAAGCGTTTACTGCTTTCTCTGTGGTTTCTTTTACTCATATTAATATTTCAAGGGTTAACCCTCCATTTTATACAAATATAAAACAGCTTTAACTCTTTTTCTGCTTTAAACTCCAAACCTTCATACCTGCCTCATGTCAGTGTTTATCCTTTAATCCTGTAATTACCGTCTTTTGTTTTCATTTCTTTCTAATTGCTTCTTCCGTCTTTTACTTTTTCCTCATGTTTAAATTGTCAAGTTTAATTTCTTGCTCATTTGGGACAATAAGTCTCAAATATCTCCCAGTAATGTGTCTTGTTTCCTCACTGGTGGATTGCAGATCTTGTTTTTTGTGCTGTAACAGTTTATGCTTTGGAGCTGAGTTCTAAGACTAATACAGGACTAATTAAATGGATTTTTGACTATTTTTTAATGTTTTTTGTTTTATGATTTTGCTCAAATACAAGAAAATGCATGTTATATTATTGAAACAAAGTCCTTTCATTTGTCTTTGTCTGTTTTAAAATGTGATAAATATGATTTAAAGTGGTCGTCTTTGGGAAATTCTTGCATATAATCCGTTCCTTTGGTTTAGATTGGACTCTTTAAGGCCTGAAATGAAATGTAAGTCTCGATGGGTTTGAAAAGCCCGGTGCGATCGGTCTGTGTGGTCTTTGTGCCGTCTCTGTGGACTCATTTGTCTCTCGTTTGAAGACTCCAGGACGGACTCATGTTTTGTGTCTAATTTTAGCTTCATTCAGACACAGACAGTTTCCTTCCTGCGTCTTCACAAAAAAAACCTGCAGTGGATTTAAAAGGAAACTTATCACAAGGATTTGCTCCAAAGAGAAATCTGACTCCAAACGGCCGAGAATGAAACAGTTGGAGCAGGGTTTTTGAGAGTTTTTTATCGTGTTGTTATCAGTGACGGGAGAGAAGTGGATTGTGATGAAACAGAGCAGCTTTTGATACGACACAATACTCACTTCCTTTGGGTCAAAACACAGAGGAAACGAGGCAGGAAAAAGTTTAGGAAGTGATTTAATACAAACACAGCTGTGTTTAAAGACAGGTATTAGACTGAAGTCACTGGACACAAATGACTTTGCATTTTCTGATGCCTTTTGGATCCAAAAACTGGGAAAAATTGTTGTTTTTTGGCAGAAAATAACAGATTAAAGGAGATTGGATCAGTTTGCTGCAAAATGTAATATGGTTTAAGTCGGAGAAATGTTGAAATGGAAGCCTAATAAGTGTTGTAAATGCCTCCATTTATTTATTTATTTATTTAAAATGTTTCAATTTGAATCTAATTGCTGCACTTTATTTTGTGCTAACAATAAAATGTGACTAAAGCTAGAGTAGGCAATTTTTGTGTTAAAAAAAAAACCATATGAAAATGATTAAAAGCAAAGAAGAATAAAGGTAACCACTTCATGGATCCAGAAAGCATTGTTAAAATAAGATGGAAGTGCCTTATGTTACAATATTTTAACAAGAACTTTGGACGTAGCCACTATGCTAGCTTGTTTATGTCTATGCTAGCTTGTATTTTTGTGTTTTTCTTGTTTTGAAAGTTAAATATTCTTTCTCGTCCGTTTCCAGGCGACCTCTCATAACGCGGCCATGTTGACCAGTGAGGGGGCGCACGCCGTGGAGCAGGACAAGATGGCGTCCGCTAACGTCGCGGAGGCTAACACTAGCTTTAGCGGTAGCTTTAGCGGCAGCGTTAGCGAGCCGATGTCGGACAGCGACGCCGAGCTGGACGTGGAGGACGTGGACGAGGACGTGGAGGACGCCGACATGACGCGGTGGAGCGAGGCCGAGTTCGAGGAGAAGTGCACCTATGTCGTCAAGGATACGGCCGTGGGGGCGGGGTCAGAGGTCACCGCGGCGACAAGAGCCGAGGCCACGCTGCCGAGAAATCTGATGTTCAAGCATCGACCGGAGACTAAAGAGGTGAGTCTGAACTGGACTAGACCAGGACTAGACCGGGACTAGACCGGGACTAGACCGGGACTAGACCGGGACTAGACCAGGACTAGACCGGGACTAGAGCAGGACTATAGCAGGACTAGAACAGGACTAAACCAGGTCTAAACCAGGTCTAAACCAGGGTTAAACCAGGGTTAAACCAGGACTAAATCAGGTCTAAACCAGGATTAAACCAGGACTAAACCAGGTCTAAACCAGGACTAAACCAGGTCTAAACCAGGTCTAAACCAGGACTAAACCAGGTCTAAACCAGGACTAAACCAGGTCTAAACGAGGACTAAACCAGGTCTAAACCAGGTCTAAACCAGGAACCAGTCTAAACCAGGTCTAAACCAGGTCTAAACCAGGACTAAACCAGGACTAAACCAGGTCTAAACCAGGTCTAAACCAGGACTAAACCAGGTCTAAACCAGGTCTAAACCAGGTCTAAACCAGGGTTAAACCAGGTCTAAACCAGGTCTAAACCAGGACTAAACCAGGTCTAAACCAGGACTAAACCAGGTCTAAACCAGGTCTAAACCAGGACTAAACCAGGTCTAAACCAGGACTAAACCAGGGTTAAACCAGGTCTAAACCAGGACTAAACCAGGACTAAACCAGGACTAAACCAGGTCTAAACCAGGTCTAAACCAGGTCTAAACCAGGTCTAAACCAGGTCTAAACCAGGACTAAACCAGGACTAAACCAGGTCTAAACCAGGTCTAAACCAGGACTAATCCAGGACTAAACCAGGACTAAACCAGGTCTAAACCAGGTCTAAACCAGGACTAAACCAGGTCTAAACCAGGTCTAAACCAGGACTAGACCAGGACTAGACCAGGTCTAACCCAGACCTTTCATGTGAGGTTAAAACTCTAAAATCAATGCGTCTCAGCCTCAGTTTGAACTTTTGAATTTTCGACTTTTGCAGAAAAAAAAAATCAAATCTGTCTCAAAAATTTCCGACTCCGTTTAGGGTTCGAGCAGAGGTCACAGGTCGAGGTCTCAGAAGGGTCAGAGTTCACTCTGAATCCTGTCTACTGTCCTTAAACTGACCTGTTACATGAGAGTCAGTGAGGTAGAGCTCCCTCTAGCGGCAGCAACGAGAAGTGCAGGGCTTTTAAAAGAATGTGTCATGTTTTAATTCGAGGCTGATGCAGTTTTTTATGTTTAGCTCGAGGCTGTGAGTTCTTCTCTGAGTCTTTCCTCTGAGCCTCTTCTGAGTCACGTTTGTAAAATAAATGACTAAACACAAAGAGATTATAACGTATGTGAATACGGACGAGTGACTAACGCTGTGTTGGATCGCTGTCTGGATCTGGACCTAAACCAGGATTAAACCAGGTCTTTGACTCATGAAGGACTAAACCAAGACTAAAAATTAGACCAAGACCAAGAATATGGTTTGAATTCTTCAGTTTAAGTCACTTTATTCAACCTACTTTGCATTTTTGCCCATTTTTCGCCCCTGAAACTGCACAATTCTGCTTATTTTTTACATTAAACCAGTTTTTAAAAAGCCATATGACAATTTTACAACATTTCGACGCTTTGTAAACGCCCAAAACTGGAAAACTCTATTTGTTTTCGAATGTAAAGAGAAGGAAAGAAGGGCATGAACTGAGCGTGACACTGGGGTCATGTTAAGTTTGTTCCTAACGCTTTCAGTCTTTGTGTCAACACTAAAGTGACAGAAATATAGATTTTCTCATCAGTTTATCAGACATTCAGACAGAAGTGAGGGACGTGATAAACGAGGATTTATCTGAAGGAACTGGTGAAGAAAGGAAGGTACAGGTTGACCCTAGAGCGAATGATAAGACACTTTATTAAAGGACAGGTCTTTTCTTTATTTGTGCAGGTGACTGGAGTCTGCAGCAGAGAGTACATCCCAAAAGGAACCCGCTTCGGACCGTTAGTCGGAGAGATCTACACGACCGAAAGTGTTCCCAAAGACGCCAACCGGAAGTACTTCTGGAGGGTAAGAAGAAAAAACGTGAAATAATGAATAAATAAATGAGGACTGAACACAAATTAATGAAAAGTCTGGCTCTGAGAACGAAAGAAAGAAAGAAAGACTGAAAGCCGGGGGAGCACTTCCTGTGACATCACTCTGGGTCGATCACTGGAACAGGAAGTGTGTCAGAGAACAGTCCAACACAGGAAGTGATGTCATCTTTACACAAATAGCGTCAGAGGGGACTTCCTGTAAACAGACACGTACTAATGAATGAATGAATGAATGACTGAAAGAGTGAGGGATGGCACTAAAACTACATGTTAGCCACAAAACAAGAAGAAAACGAGACTTTCACTGTGAAAATAGTCATGTTTCTTTTGTGTAATGTGTATTTTTATAGTGAGTAAAGTTTGGAGGGACATTAAACTCCGACGTATGTTTATACCTGACTTCAGACATGTTTAAGTTACTATTTTTATCACAATTAGCCAAAGGAAATAAATAGAAAATAGTCAAAGCGTAGCCTCTTTTGGTTTAAAAAGTGTTTATTAAGCTTAGCTCTGGTTTAAAGCCAGTTCTGTCTTTGTTTTGTGCTGCTTTAGATCAAGGTGTGGACCTGGTTTTTGTCTTAATTAAACTTGATTACATAAATCTGTACAAACCCAGAGCTAACTATGCTAAAGCTAGCTTTATCCTTGCAACATGATGGGTTTACAGCTAAATATGAAGTTACTAATTGGTTTTAGAGGTTTTAGATGGATTTTAACAGGTTTTAGGGGGATTTTAACAGGTTTTAGATGGATTTGAACAGGTTTTAGATGGATTTGAGCAGGTTTTAGATGGATTTGAACAGGATTTAGATGAATTTGAGCAGCGTTTAATCAGACTTTCACACATTTCCATCTCATTCACATCTGGCTCTTCTCTTTTTTGCAGATTTACGAAGACGGCGAGCTGCACCACTTCGTCGACGGTCTGGACGAGTCCCGGTCCAACTGGATGCGTTACGTGAACCCGGCTCACTGCGCCGCGGAGCAGAACCTGGCCGCCTGTCAGAACGGCATGGACGTGTACTTCTACACCATCAGAGCGGTCCCGGCCGGGTCCGAGCTGCTGGTGTGGTACTGCCGAGACTTCGCCTCCAGGCTGCACTACCCTCCGTCCGGCGAGCTCATGATGGAGAAGCTCAGTGAGTCATTTAAAGCTTCATTTAGCATTTTATCCTGATGTTGTGGAGTCCTGGAGCTAAAAGGATACACAAATTATATCAGACAGTTAGCTTTTAGCGTAAACAAGGCTCATTTGCAAACTTCAGAAACTTTATTGCCTTTCTAAATACTAATAAAAAGGCTAGAATCTGTTCAAATCCACGTAAAACCTGATCAAATCCAACTAGAACCCACTCAATTCCCTGTAAAATCTGTTCGAATCCACATACAACCTGTTCAAATCCATCTAAAACCTGTCCAAATCCAACTAAAATCTGTTTGAATCCACCTAAAACCTGTTCAAATCCATCTAAACCTGTCCAAATCCACCTAAAACCTGTTCAAATCCACCTAAAACCTGTTCAAATCCAACTAGAACCCACTCAAATCCCTGTAAAATCTGTTCGAATCCACCTAAAACCTGTTCAAATCCACCTAAAACCTGTTTAAATCCACCTAAAACCTGTTCGAATCCATCTAAAACCTGTTTAAATCCATCTGTGAGTTTTAGAACGTCCTAAACCTTTATGAGCCTATTTTCTAGTCATAAATAAAATGCAAAAATAAATGGAAAGCTACTTTTAAATGCATTTGTGCAAACTACAAAATGAAACTAATTCTAAACCTGCTTCAATATTAACGCAAACTATCTTTACGACTAATTTCTGGACTTTCCTTTGACTTGATTAATGGAAAAATCTGCCTCGAAATTGCGTCGAAGCCTCGTTAAACCTATTTGTAAAGCGCATTTGTAGTTGATGTTTACCTTCGAAGCTGAGTTTTCCCGTTTTTTAAGAGGCCCATTGAAGCGCACACACACGGGGACTGTCTGTGGCTGGTTTTTATTGCGGTCTTTCATGTTAAAAGCAGCGGCATTAGGGGCCACATCCCCCCTGCGTCTGGTAATTACTGTCACCGCGATGGCACTGCCTCCAGATGAAAGCCCCGGCGACGCTCTGTGTACTTTGGCTCTAACTTTGTGTTTGTGTGCAGTTTGTGTGCAGTTTGTGTGCAGTTTGTGTGCAGTTTGTGTGTTTGGAGATAATGACAGAGTAAAGGTACGGAGAGGAAGGAGACAGAGCTTCACTAAAAACATTGTTAAGTTTGGAGACAGGACAAGCTCAAGACGTGGATTAATACGGTTCTACGGCTGGGCCTTCGGTATTAGAGACATGACACACTCTCACTGCAAAATAAAACACAAAAATATCAGCAGAAGTCAACACGAGGGAAGAGTTTTTAGAAGGAAAAAGATGATGCTACAAGAAAATAAGGTTTCTTCATTTTACAAAACATCCACATTTAAAAAGTGTTCAGATAAAAGTTTATAGATCAGACTAGGCTTTTATAAAGAAAAAGATTGGAGTAATACAGGTTTTAAGTGAATTTGAACAGGTTTTAGTTGGATTTGGACAGGTTTTAGTTGGATTTGGACAGGTTTTAGTTGGATTTGAACAGGTTTTAGTTCCATTTCAACAGGTTTTAGTTGGATTTGAACAGGTTTTAGTTACATTTCAACAGGTTTTAGTTGGATTTGAACAAGTTTTATTTAGACTTTAACAGGTTTTATAATAATTTAAACAGGTTTTATATGGACTTGAACAGGTTTTAGTTGGATTTGGACAGGTTTTATTTGGATTTGAATAGGTTCTAGTTGGATTTGGATAGGTTCTAGTTGGATTTGAACAGGTTTTAGTTAGACTTGACCATGTTTTAGATGAATTTGAACAGGTTTTAGTTCCATTTCAACAGGTTTTATTTAGATTTTAACAGGTTTTATAATAATTTAAACATGTTTTATTTGGATTTGAATAGGTTCTAGTTGGATTTGAACTGGTTTTAGTTGGATTCTCTTCACATTTTTAACAAAAGCACAATAAAAGCTGCTCAGAGACAAAGCTCCAGTGAAGTCCAGGTGAGTCCGGAGCAGGTCAGAGCTTTAATGAGAGGGGCCCTGATTAAAGACACTGTATCACACACACACCAGGGGGCTCTGGGGGCTCTGGAGGGGCTCTGGGGGGCTCTAGAGGGGGGTTTGGGAGTCCCCCGGGGCCATGCGCATGTCCCTCTGTTTCTGAGGCAGTGGAGTCGCTGAGTCTCACCTGAGTCTCACCTGGGAACCCTCAGTACCATTGTTTCACTCTTTAAACTATTTACTCTTTGATCCGGAGCAATAAGCCGTGAATATTTCTGGATTCGGAGCCAGTTCTAGTTGGAAATATAAAAAGAAACGAGCGAAATCAGAACTAAACTGAGACTGAAGTAAATAAAAGTGATTAAGAGTCTTGTTATTCATTAAAAAGGCAGATAGCTCGGAGCTGGTTGAACTTCCTGCAGAAAGGGCCGCGTCGACAGATTGATATCTGTTTGTTTTCTGGAAGCAGCAGAAAGAAGGAGGAAAGGAGGGAAGGAGGGAGGGAAGGAAGGAGGGAAGGAGAGAAGGAGAGAAGGAGAGAAGGAAGGAGAGAAGGAAGGAGGGAAGGAGGGAAGGAGGGAGAGAAGGAGAGAAGGAGAGAAGGAAGGAGGGAAGGAGGGAAGGAGGGAAGGAAGGAGGGAGGCTAATTGATAACCTGGATGTTTACACTCGGCTGTTGTTCGACTGACGTATGGGTCACTGCAGCAAGTGGAGGCTTGTTTTAAAGGAACACTACTGCACTGTTTAACCAAATCCAACTAAAACCTGCTCAGATCAACTAAAACCTGCTCAGATCCAACTAAAACCTGCATTAAAAAAAAAAAATTTTTATACACCGATCTAACTGTTCAAATCCATCTAAACTTGTTCAAATCCAACCAAAACGTGTCCAAATCCAACTTAAACCTGTTGAAAATCATCTAAACTTGTTCAAATCCAACAAAAATCAGTTCAAATTCATTTAAAACCTTTTTAAATCCAACTAAACTTGTTCAAATCCAACTAAAACCTGTTTAAATCCATCTAAAACCTGTTCAAATTCATCTAAAACTTGTCCAGATCCAACTTAAACCTGTTCAAATCCAACTAAAACCTATACTTGTACAGACAGTCGGCCTTTAGAAATTTTCCTTGCAGTAAATGTGACCCTCTTTTGCAGAAAGTTCTTAAAACATGGTCTGTCCAGTTGTTATTAGTGCAGCCAATTTCAACAGAAAACTCTTGAGTTGAAAGTGTGGTCTTAAAGGCACAGCGTCCATTTATCGGAGCCTCTTTTGTAAATCTACACCGAGAGATAAACTCACACAGGTCACAAAGTTAAAACAAGCCATAAGTAACTCAGTGTTCCAATTAGAGTGACACGTTTGACGAACGATCGGAGGCCGACGGGAAGT
The DNA here is from genome assembly GCA_036850595.1 of Rhyacichthys aspro. Taxonomy (NCBI): domain Eukaryota; kingdom Metazoa; phylum Chordata; class Actinopteri; order Gobiiformes; family Rhyacichthyidae; genus Rhyacichthys; species Rhyacichthys aspro. Next base: position 599,610 of record CM072163.1, on the reverse strand, counting down.
GAGGCGTGACAGCTGCCCCTGGGGCAAAAAGGCCTGTGTTTTCTGTCTCTATTAATGAAGATAAAATCAAACGGACGACAGACAGAGGCTGATGGAAAGTTTCCTGCGACAGATAATCCTCCAAACTTACCTGGTCTCCACGAAAACAGACAAAAAGTAGAAGAAAGAAACACAGACAGATCAGATCAATCTCTAAATAGCATCTGGGTGTTTCTCCAAAAACACTGATTCATTTAACATCTTATTTAGTAAAACATGTTCTCCATATTGTGTAGAAAGAGTTTCTGATGCTGATGATCTATTTTTGACACGTTTTCACTCAATGTTTTCATTTCCATCAAACTTCAATAACCGTTTTTTAAATCAATTTTAAGATATTTTTTTCAGTTCCATAAAAAAATGCAGAACTGTGCTATTATTCCTAATTTTAAATGACACAAAATATTATTATAAGCAAAAGGCAAAGGCAAAATAAATAAAATAAAGAAATAAAGAAGTGAACATGAAATCACAACATCTCAAAGAATGTGATGGAAATTACATTTTGTCACATTTTTATAAAAAAAACTCCTCCAGTATTAGCATAATAATGATACTTTTTAGCATTAGCATTGGTTATACACAAAATACACAACATCATTTTTACAATTTAAGAAAATATAGTGTGTTTGGAAATGATTTCTTAACATTTCCCTTGATTTTTCTCTCTTTTGAATGTGCTCATCTCTAATGGATCGAGTGTGGTTCAGACATTTTCTTTTTATTTCTCTCCGAAGTTCATTTTTATTCTTATTAATTGTTGCAAAAATCCCCAAATAACTACGTTCCCAGGACAGAAACATCTCTAGAATGACCCTCTGGTTGGAGATGGATTCAAAATGTGACTCTTAAATCCCCGAGACGCCTGCAGATAATAGCTTCTGTCTCATTTGTTGACTGTCCCACTTCGGTCGAACACTTTAGCGTCCCGCTCCCGGTCTCGGTTCCCATTGGCCCATTGTTCGGAGAGGTCAGAGGTCGCGGTAGGCGCTTCCTCTGGCAGTCACTCACACCTCTGGCCTCGCTCCGGTGATGAAAGAGAGGATTAGGAGCTGGGTTTAATGCACACGGAGACGTCAGCCGCAGCACATCTCGTCTGGTGGAAATGGATTGTTAAAGCAGCAGAGTATTATCAGAGAGAAGGTTGAGCTAAAGGTCGAGGAAACCACAGATCTCAAGTCAGTTTAGAGACACGTGGATTGAACAGTGACTAAAAGCCTGGACTCGACCTCACGAAGCTAACACGCTAAGCTAAATAATCATAGTTTACGAGACTCTGTAACAAAGATACCGTTCTGTTTTTATCACGGCTTTTTCATGAATCAAACCAGGGACTTTCTTTAGGAGTAAAAAAGGAGAGAATACACAACAAACCACCGAAAACCTGTTCAAATTCACCTAAAACCTGTTCAAGTTCACCTAAAACCTGTTCAAATTCACCTAAAACCTGTTCAAATTCACCTAAAACCTGTTCAAATCCAACTAAAACCTGTTCAAATTCACTTAAAACCTGTTCAAATCTAACTAAAACCTGTTCAAATTCAACTAAAACCTGTTCAAATCCAACTAAAACTTGTTCAAATCCATCTAAAACCTGTAAATAACTTAGTTTACTAGACTCTGCCTCTAATAAAGACAC
>CM072163.1:585420-597832 GCA_036850595.1 Rhyacichthys aspro | reverse complement strand
TTTACTCATATTAATATTTCAAGGGTTAACCCTCCATTTTATACAAATATAAAACAGCTTTAACTCTTTTTCTGCTTTATTCTCAGCTTTAAACTCCAAACCTTTATACCTGCCTCATGTCAGTGTTTATCCTTTAATCCTGTAATTACCGTCTTTTGTTTTTCCTTTAAACCAATTTGTTTTCATTTCTTTCTAATTGCTTCTTCCGTCTTTTACTTTTTCTCATGTTTTCCCCATTTTTTAAAATTTCTCCAAGTTTAATTTCTTGCTCATTTTGGGACAATAAGTCTCAAATATCTCCCAGTAATGTGTCTCTTTTCCTCACTGGTGGATTGCAGATCTTGTTTTTTGTGCTGTAACACTTTATGCTTTGGAGCTGAGTTCTAAGACTAATACAGGACTAATTAAATGTATTTTTGACTATTTTTTAATGTTTTTTGTTTTATGATTTTGCTCAAATACAAGAAAATGCATGTTATATTATTGAAACAAAGTCCTTTCTTTTGTCTTTGTCTGTTTTAAAATGTGATAAATATGATTTAAAGTGGTCGTCTTTGGGAAATTCTTGCATATAATCCGTTCCTTTGGTTTAGATTGGACTCTTTAAGGCCTGAAATGAAATGTAAGTCTCGATGGGTTTGAAAAGCCCGGTGCGATCGGTCTGTGTGGTCTTTGTGCCGTCTCTGTGGACTCATTTGTCTCTCGTTTGAAGACTCCAGGACGGACTCATGTTTTGTGTCTAATTTTAGCTTCATTCAGACACAGACAGTTTCCTTCCTGCGTCTTCACAAAAAAAACCTGCAGTGGATTTAAAAGGAAACTTATCACAAGGATTTGCTCCAAAGAGAAATCTGACTCCAAACGGCCGAGAATGAAACAGTTGGAGCAGGGTTTTTGAGAGTTTTTTATCGTGTTGTTATCAGTGACGGGAGAGAAGTGGATTGTGATGAAACAGAGCAGCTTTTGATACGACACAATACTCACTTCCTTTGGGTCAAAACACAGAGGAAACGAGGCAGGAAAAAGTTTAGGAAGTGATTTAATACAAACACAGCTGTGTTTAAAGACAGGTATTAGACTGAAGTCACTGGACACAAATGACTTTGCATTTTCTGATGCCTTTTGGATCCAAAAACTGGGGAAAAATTGTTGTTTTTGGCAGAAAATAACAGATTAAAGGAGATTGGATCAGTTTGCTGCAAAATGTAATTAGTTTAAGTCGGAGAAATGTTGAAATGGAAGCCAAATAAGTGTTGTAAATGCCTCCATTTATTTATTTATTTAAAATGTAATTGGAAAATTTAATTTCATTTCAATCTAACTGCTGCACTTTATTTTGTGCTAACAATAAAATCTGACTAAAGCTAGAGTAGGCAATTTTTGTGTTAAAAAAAAACCATATGAAAATGATTAAAAGCAAAGAAGAATAAAGGTAACCACTTCATGGATCCAGAAAGCATTGTTAAAATAAGATGGAAGTGCCTTATGTTACAATATTTTAACAAGAACTTTGGACGTAGCCACTATGCTAGCTTGTTTATGTCTATGCTAGCTTGTATTTTTGTGTTTTTCTTGTTTTGAAAGTTAAATATTCTTTCTCGTCCGTTTCCAGGCGACCTCTCATAACGCGGCCATGTTGACCAGTGAGGGGGCGCACGCCGTGGAGCAGGACAAGATGGCGTCCGCTAACGTCGCAGAGGCTAACACTAGCTTTAGCGGTAGCTTTAGCGGCAGCGTTAGCGAGCCGATGTCGGACAGCGACGCCGAGCTGGACGTGGAGGACGTGGACGAGGACGTGGAGGACGCCGACATGACGCGGTGGAGCGAGGCCGAGTTCGAGGAGAAGTGCACCTACGTCGTCAAGGATACGGCCGTGGGGGCGGGGTCAGAGGTCACCGCGACGACAAGAGCCGAGGCCACGCTGCCGAGAAATCTGATGTTCAAGCATCGACCGGAGACTAAAGAGGTGAGTCTGAACCGGACCAGGACTAGACCGGGACTGGACCAGGACTGGACCGGGACTAGACCGGGACTAGACCGGGACTAGAGCAGGACTAAACCAGGTCTAGAACAGGACTAAACCAGGTCTAAACCAGGTCTAAACCAGGGTTAAACCAGGACTAAATCAGGTCTAAACCAGGATTAAACCAGGACTAAACCAGGTCTAAACCAGGTCTAAACCAGGACTAAACCAGGTCTAAACCAGGTCTAAACCAGGTCTAAACCAGGGTTAAACCAGGACTAAACCAGGTCTAAACGAGGACTAAACCAGATCTAAACCAGGTCTAAACCAGGATTAAACCAGATCTAAACCAGGTCTAAACCAGGTCTAAACCAGGATTAAACCAGGACTAAACCAGGTCTAAACCAGGTCTAAACCAGGACTAAACCAGGTCTAAACCAGGTCTAAACCAGGTCTAAACCAGGGTTAAACCAGGTCTAAACCAGGTCTAAACCAGGACTAAACCAGGTCTAAACCAGGATTAAACCAGATCTAAACCAGGTCTAAACCAGGACTAAACCAGGTCTAAACCAGGACTAAACCAGGGTTAAACCAGGTCTAAACCAGGACTAAACCAGGACTAAACCAGGACTAAACCAGGTCTAAACCAGGTCTAAACCAGGTCTAAACCAGGTCTAAACCAGGTCTAAACGAGGACTAAACCAGGACTAAACCAGGTCTAAACCAGGATTAAACCAGATCTAAACCAGGTCTAAACCAGGACTAAACCAGGTCTAAACCAGGTCTAAACCAGGACTAAACCAGGTCTAAACCAGGACTAGACCAGGTCTAAACCAGGACTAGACCAGGACTAGACCAGGTCTAACCCAGACCTTTCATGTGAGGTTAAAACTCTAAAATCAATGCGTCTCAGCCTCAGTTTGAACTTTTGAATTTTCGACTTTTGCAGAAAAAAAAAATCAAATCTGTCTCAAAAATTTCCGACTCCGTTTAGGGTTCGAGCAGAGGTCACAGGTCGAGGTCTCAGAGGGGTCAGAGTTCACTCTGAATCCTGTCTACTGTCCTTAAACTGACCTGTTACATGAGAGTCAGTGAGGTAGAGCTCCCTCTAGCGGCAGCAACGAGAAGTGCAGGGCTTTTAAAAGAGTGTGTCATGTTTTAATTCGAGGCTGATGCAGTTTTTTATGTTTAGCTCGAGGCTGTGAGTTCTTCTCTGAGTCTTTCCTCTGAGCCTCTTCTGAGTCACGTTTGTAAAATAAATGACTAAACACAAAGAGATTATAACGTATGTGAATACGGACGAGTGACTAACGCTGTGTTGGATCGCTGTCTGGATCTGGACCTAAACCAGGATTAAACCAGGTCTTTGACTCATGAAGGACTAAACCAAGACTAAAACTTAGACCAAGACCAAGAATATGGTTTGAATTCTTCAGTTTAAGTCACTTTATTCAACCTACTTTGCATTTTTGCCCATTTTTCGCCCCTGAAACTGCACAATTCTGCTTATTTTTTACATTAAACCAGTTTTTAAAAAGCCATATGACAATTTTACAACATTTCGACGCTTTGTAAACGCCCAAAACTGGAAAACTCGATTTGTTTTCGAATGTAAAGAGAAGGAAAGAAGGGCATGAACTGAGCGTGACACTGGGGTCATGTTAAGTTTGTTCCTAACGCTTTCAGTCTTTGTGTCAACACTAAAGTGACAGAAATATAGATTTTCTCATCAGTTTATCAGACATTCAGACAGAAGTGAGGGACGTGATAAACGAGGATTTATCTGAAGGAACTGGTGAAGAAAGGAAGGTACAGGTTGACCCTAGAGCGAATGATAAGACACTTTATTAAAGGACAGGTCTTTTCTTTATTTGTGCAGGTGACTGGAGTCTGCAGCAGAGTACATCCAAAAGGAACCCGCTTCGGACCGTTAGTCGGAGAGATCTACACGACCGAAAGTGTTCCCAAAGACGCCAACCGGAAGTACTTCTGGAGGGTAAGAAGAAAAAACGTGAAATAATGAATAAATAAATGAGGACTGAACACAAATTAATGATAAGTCTGGCTCTGAGAACGAAAGAAAGAAAGAAAGACTGAAAGCCGGGGGAGCACTTCCTGTGACATCACTCTGGGTCGATCACTGGAACAGGAAGTGTGTCAGAGAACAGTCCAACACAGGAAGTGATGTCATCTTTACACAAATAGCGTCAGAGGGGACTTCCTGTAAACAGACACGTACTAATGAATGAATGAATGAATGACTGAAAGAGTGAGGGATGGCACTAAAACTACATGTTAGCCACAAAACAAGAAGAAAACGAGACTTTCACTGTGAAAATAGTCATGTTTCTTTTGTGTAATGTGTATTTTTATAGTGAGTAAAGTTTGGAGGGACATTAAACTCCGACGTATGTTTATACCTGACTTCAGACATGTTTAAGTTACTATTTTTATCACAATTAGCCAAAGGAAATAAATAGAAAATAGTCAAAGCGTAGCCTCTTTTGGTTTAAAAAGTGTTTATTAAGCTTAGCTCTGGTTTAAAGCCAGTTCTGTCTTTGTTTTGTGCTGCTTTAGATCAAGGTGTGGACCTGGTTTTTGTCTTAATTAAACTTGATTACATAAATCTGTACAAACCCAGAGCTAACTATGCTAAAGCTAGCTTTATCCTTGCAACATGATGGGTTTACAGCTAAATATGAAGTTACTAATTGGTTTTAGAGGTTTTAGATGGATTTTAACAGGTTTTAGGGAGAGGGATTTGAACAGGTTTTAGCTGGATTTGAACAGGTTTTAGGGGGATTGTAACAGGTTTTAGATGTATTTGAACAGGATTTAGATGAATTTGAGCAGCGTTTAATCAGACTTTCACACATTTCCATCTCATTCACATCTGGCTCTTCTCTTTTTTGCAGATTTACGAAGACGGCGAGCTGCACCACTTCGTCGACGGTCTGGACGAGTCCCGGTCCAACTGGATGCGTTACGTGAACCCGGCTCACTGCGCCGCGGAGCAGAACCTGGCCGCCTGTCAGAACGGCATGGACGTGTACTTCTACACCATCAGAGCGGTCCCGGCCGGGTCCGAGCTGCTGGTGTGGTACTGCCGAGACTTCGCCTCCAGGCTGCACTACCCTCCGTCCGGCGAGCTCATGATGGAGAAGCTCAGTGAGTCATTTAAAGCTTCATTTAGCATTTTATCCTGATGTTGTGGAGTCCTGGAGCGAAAAGGATACACAAATTATATCAGACAGTTAGCTTTTAGCATAAACAAGGCTCATTTGTAAACTTTATTGCCTTTCTAAATACTAATAAAAAGGCTAGAATCTGTTCAAATCCACGTAAAACCTGATCAAATCCAACTAGAACCCACTCAAATCCCTGTAAAATCTGTTCGAATCCACATACAACCTGTTCAAATCCATCTAAAACCTGTCCAAATCCAACTAAAATCTGTTTGAATCCACCTAAAACCTGTTCAAATCCATCTAAACCTGTCCAAATCCACCTAAAACCTGTTCAAATCCACCTAAAACCTGTTCAAATCCAACTAGAACCCACCCCACTCAAATCCCTGTAAAATCTGTTCGAATCCACCTAAAACCTGTTCAAATCCACCTAAAACCTGTTTAAATCCATATAAAACCTGTCCAAATCCATCTAAAACCTGTTTAAATCCATCCGTGAGTTTTAGAACGTCCTAAACCTGTATGAGCCTATTTTCTAGTCATAAATAAAATGCTAAATTAAATGGAAACCTACTTTTAAATGCATTTGTGCAAACTACAAAATGAAACTAATTCTAAACCTGCTTCAATATTAACGCAAACTATCTTTACGACTAATTTCTGGACTTTCCTTTGACTTGATTAATGGAAAAATCTGCCTCGAAATTGCGTCGAAGCCTCGTTAAACCTATTTGTAAAGCGCATTTGTAGTTGATGTTTACCTTCGAAGCTGAGTTTTCCCGTTTTTTAAGAGGCCCATTGAAGCGCACACACACGGGGACTGTCTGTGGCTGGTTTTTATTGCGGTCTTTCATGTTAAAAGCAGCGGCATTAGGGGCCACATCCCCCCTGCGTCTGGTAATTACTGTCACCGCGATGGCACTGCCTCCAGATGAAAGCCCCGGCGACGCTCTGTGTACTTTGGCTCTAACTTTGTGTTTGTGTGCAGTTTGTGTGCAGTTTGTGTGCAGTTTGTGTGTTTGGAGATAATGACAGAGTAAAGGTACGGAGAGGAAGGAGACAGAGCTTCACTAAAAACATTGTTAAGTTTGGAGACAGGACAAGCTCAAGACGTGGATTAATACGGTTCTACGGCTGGGCCTTCGGTATTAGAGACATGACACACTCTCACTGCAAAATAAAACACAAAAATATCAGCAGAAGTCAACACGAGGGAAGAGTTTTGGAAGGAAAAAGGTGATGCTACAAGAAAATAAGGGTTTCTTCATTTTACAAAACATCCACATTTAAAAAAAAATCAGATAAAAGTTTATAGATCAGACTAGGCTTTTATAAAGAAAAAGATTGGAGTAATACAGGTTTTAATTGGATTTGAACAGGTTTTAGTTGGATTTGGACAGGTTTTAGTTGGATTTGAACAGGTTTTAGTTCCATTTCAACAGGTTTTAGTTGGATTTGAACAGGTTTTAGTTCCATTTCAACAGGTTTTAGTTGGATTTGAACAGGTTTTAGTTACATTTCAACAGGTTTTAGTTGGATTTGAACAAGTTTTATTTAGACTTGAACAGGTTTTATAATAATTTAAACAGGTTTTATATGGACTTGAACAGGTTTTAGTTGGATTTGGACAGGTTTTAGTTGGATTTGGATAGGTTCTAGTTGGATTACAACAGGTTTTAGTTGGATTTGACCATGTTTTAGATTAATTTGAACAGGTTGTAGTTCCATTTCAACAGGTTTTATTTATATTCTAACAGGTTTTATAATAATTTAAACAGGTTTCATGTGGATTTTATTTGGATTTGAATATGTTCTAGTTGGATTTGAACAGGTTTTAGTTAGACTTGAACATGTTTCAGTTGGATTTGACCATGTTTTAGATGAATTTGAACAGGTTTTAGTTAGACTTGAACATGTTTCAGTTGGATTTGACCATGTTTTAGATGAATTTGAACAGGTTTTAGTTAGACTTGACCATGTTTTAGATGAATTTGAACAGGTTTTAGTTTCATTTCAACAGGTTTTATTTAGATTTTAACAGGTTTTATAATAATTTAAACATGTTTTATTTGGATTTGAATAGGTTCTAGTTGGATTTGAACAGGTTTTATTTGGATTCTCTTCACATTTTTAACAAAAGCACAATAAAAGCTGCTCAGAGACAAAGCTGCAGTGAAGTCCAGGTGAGTCCGGAGCAGGTCAGAGCTTTAATGAGAGGGGCCCTGATTAAAGACACTGTATACACACACACCACGGGGGGCTCTGGGGGGCTCTGGAGGGGCTCTGGGGGGCTCTAGAGGGGGGTTTGGGAGTCCCCCGGGGCCATGCGCATGTCCCTCTGTTTCTGAGGCAGTGGAGTCGCTGAGTCTCACCTGAGTCTCACCTGGAAACCCTCAGTACCATTGTTTCACTCTTTAAACTATTTACTCTTTGATCCGGAGCAATAAGCCGTGAATATTTCTGGATTCGGAGCCAGTTCTAGTTGGAAATATAAAAAGAAACGAGCGAAATCAGAACTAAACTGAGACTGAAGTAAATAAAAGTGATTAAGAGTCTTGTTATTCATTAAAAAGGCAGATAGCTCCGAGCTGGTTGAACTTCCTGCAGAAAGGGCCGCGTCGACAGATTGATATCTGTTTGTTTTCTGGAAGCAGCAGAAAGAAGGAGGAAAGGAGGGAAGGAAGGAGGGAAGGAGAGAAGGAAGGAGAGAAGGAGAGAAGGAAGGAGGGAAGGAAGGAGGGAAGGAAGGAGGGAAGGAAGGAGGGAGGCTAATTGATAACCTGGATGTTTACACTCGGCTGTTGTTCGACTGACGTATGGGTCACTGCAGCAAGTGGAGGCTTGTTTTAAAGGAACACTACTGCACTGTTTAACCAAATCCAACTAAAACCTGCTCAGATCCAACTAAAACCTGCTCAGATCCAACTAAAACCTGTTCAAATCCATCTAAACTTGTTCAAATCCAACCAAAACGTGTCCAAATCCAACTTAAACCTGTTGAAAATCATCTAAACTTGTTCAAATCCAACAAAAATCGGTTCAAATTCATTTAAAACCTTTTTAAATCCATCTAAACTTGTTCAAATCCAACTAAAACCTGTTTAAATCCATCTAAAACCTGTTCAAATTCATCTAAAACTTGTCCAGATCCAACTTAAACCTGTTCAAATCCAACTAAAACCTATACTTGTACAGACAGTCGGCCTTTAGAAATTTTCCTTACAGTAAATGTGACCCTCTTTTGCAGAAAGTTCTTAAAACATGGTCTGTCCAGTTGTTATTAGTGCAGCCAATTTCAACTGAAAACTCTTGAGTTGAAAGTGTGGTCTTAAAGGCACAGCGTCCATTTATCGGAGCCTCTTTTGTAAATCTACACCGAGAGATAAACTCACACAGGTCACAAAGTTAAAACAAGCCATAAGTAACTCAGTGTTCCAATTAGAGTGACACGTTTGACGAACGATCGGAGGCCGACGGGAAGTGAGGCGTGACAGCTGCCCCTGGGGCAAAAAGGCCTGTGTTTTCTGTCTCTATTAATGAAGATAAAATCAAACGGACGACAGACAGAGGCTGATGGAAAGTTTCCTGCGACAGATAATCCTCCAAACTTACCTGGTCTCCACGAAAACAGACAAAAAGTAGAAGAAAGAAACACAGACAGATCAGATCAATCTCTAAATAACATCTGGGTGTTTCTCCAAAAACACTGATTCATTTAACATCTTATTAAGTAAAACATGTTCTCCATATTGTGTAGAAAGAGTTTCTGATGCTGATGATCTATTTTTCATTTCCATCAAACTTCAATAACCGTTTTTTAAATCAATTTTAAGATATTTTTTTCAGTTCCATAAAAAAATGCAGAACTGTGCTATTATTCCTAATTTTAAATGACACAAAATATTATTATAATTAAAAGGCAAAGGCAAAATAAATTAAATAAAGAAATAAAGAAGTGAACATGAAATCACAACATCTCAAAGAATGTGATGGAAATTACATTTTGTCACATTTTTATAAAAAAAACTCCTCCAGTATTAGCATAATAATGATACTTTTTAGCATTAGCATTGGTTATACACAAAATACACAACATCATTTTTACAATTTAAGAAAATATAGTGTGTTTGGAAATGATTTATTAACATTTCCCTTGATTTTTCTCTCTTTTGAATGTGCTCATCTCTAATGGATCGACTGTGGTTCAGACATTTTCTTTTTATTTCTCTCCGAAGTTCATTTTTATTCTTATTAATTGTTGCAAAAATCCCCAAATAACTACGTTCCCAGCACAGAAACATCTCTAGAATGACCCTCTGGTTGGAGATGGATTCAAAATGTGACTCTTAAATCCCCGAGACGCCTGCAGATAATAGCTTCTGTCTCATTTGTTGACTGTCCCACTTCGGTCGAACACTTTAGCGTCCCGCTCCCGGTCTCGGTTCCCATTGGCCCATTGTTCGGAGAGGTCAGAGGTCGCGGTAGGCGCTTCCTCTGGCAGTCACTCACACCTCTGGCCTCGCTCCGGTGATGAAAGAGAGGATTAGGAGCTGGGTTTAATGCACACGGAGACGTCAGCCGCAGCACATCTCGTCTGGTGGAAATGGATTGTTAAAGCAGCAGAGTATTATCAGAGAGAAGCCGGGGTTGAGCTAAAGGTCGAGGAAACCACAGATCTCAAGTCAGTTTAGAGGCACGTGGATTGAACAGTGACTAAAAGCCTGGACTCGACCTCACGAAGCTAACGCGCTAAGCTAAATAATCATAGTTTACGAGACTCTGTAACAAAGATACGGTTCTGTTTTTATCACGGCTTTTTCATAAATCAAACCAGGGACTTTCTTTAGGTGTAAAAAAGGAGAGAATACTCAACAAACCACCTAAAACCTGTTCAAATTCACTTAAAACCTGTTCAAATCTAACTAAAACCTGTTCAAATTCACCTAAAACCTGTTCAAGTTCACTTAAATCCTGTTCAAATCCAACTAAAACATGTTCAAATTCACTTAAAACCTGTTCAGATCAAACTAAAACTTGTTCAAATCCAACTAAAACTTGTTCAAATCCAACTAAAACTTGTTCAAATCCATCTAAAACCTGTAAATAATCGTAGTTTACTAGACTCTTGCCTCTAATAAAGACACTATCATGTTTTTTTCATAAATAAACCAGATTCTCGTAGTTCTTCAGCGGCGATCCGCGGTGAGACCGGCTCTAACCTGGTTGTGTGCTGTGTTTTTACAGAACAGTCTCTTCTGGAGGTGAAGCAGCAGCAGGTGAACAGCGAGGACCCGTCCCGTCCCTCCAGCCCGTCCCCGACTCGTCCCAAACGCGAACACAGCGTCCTGTCCATCCTCCGCGGGACCACCTCGTCCAAACGCGAGCCCAGCCGCCCCCTCCCGACCCGCCCCCACTGCCCCCTGTACCCCGCGCCCCTGCCCCCTCACCTGCCCGAGGACTTATTCGGCCTCAAACCCGCCCCGCTGCGCTCGTACCCCTCGTCCCGATCGCCCGGGAACCACTCGTCCACGACGCCCAGTCCCTCGGCGAGGAGCAGCCCCGAGAGCAGCCCCCACGGAAGCCCCTCCTCCTCGTTCTACCCCGCGGGGCTCGCTCCTTACCCCGGCTACTCCCCTCCGTCTGCCCCCCTGTCCACCCCGTTCTACCCCGCTTCGTCCTTTTCGCGCTACATCCTGCCCCAGAGCTACCCGCTGCCCGGAGGCGTCCCGACGATCGGAGGGATCTTCCCGAGGATGTACCCCCTCTACGGCGGCCTCCTGCCCCCTCACGTCTCGCTGTTGCCCTCGGACGCCCCGGGGAGACGGTTCCTGATGCCCGAACCGATGCACCCCGCCTCCGCCCCGGCTCACAGGGACTTCCTGCTCCCGGGGCCGACCAGCGCCTTCTCCGCGGCCACTTCGTTAAAAGATAAGGCTCGTGTTTCGTACCCGGCGGCGCCCCCCGGTGGCTCCCCGACGGCGGGCACCTCTCCTCCGAGCGGACGCACCGCCACGAAGCCCACGTCCGCGACGCTACGAAGCGTTAGCAGCAACAGCGACGACTCCGAGGAAGCCATGAACCTGAGTAAAACCAAACGAGGATCGGGATCGGCCGGATACAAAGCTCTGCCGTACCCGCTCAAAAAACAGAACGGAAAAATCAAATATGAGTGTAACGTCTGCAGCAAGACCTTCGGACAGCTGTCAAACCTGAAGGTGAGCTAAAACCTGTTCAAGTCCAGCTAAAACCTGTTAAAGTCCAGCTAAAACCTGTTAAAGTCCAACTAAAACCTGTTAAAGTCCAAATAAACCTGTTAAAGTCCAACTAAAACCTGTTAAAGTCCAACTAAAACCTGTTAAAGTCCAAATAAACCTGTTAAAGTCCATCTAAAACCTGTTAAAGTCCAAATAAACCTGTTAAAGTCCAACTAAAACCTGTTAAAGTCCAACTAAAACCTGTTAAAGTCCAAATAAACCTGTTCAAATCCAAATAAAAATAGTTTCAGGCCATTTAAAACCTGTTCAAATTCACCTAAAGATGTTCAAAACCTACTAAAACCCGTTCAATTCTACCTATAACCTGTTCAAACCCATCTAAACCTGTTCAAATCCATCTAAAACCTGTTCAAACCCATCTAAAACCTGTTCAAATCCATCTAAAACCTGTTCAAACCCATCTAAAACCTGTTCAAATCCATCTAAAACCTGTTCAAATCCATCTAAAACCTGTTCAAACCTGTTCAAATCCATCTAAAACCTGTTCAAATCCATCTAAAACCTTGTAATGGTACTTTTCCAGACTCTGGCCTGTAATAAAGATACTATTCCTGTTTTCGAAAGTTAAGATGAGCTAAAATCGAAACGAGACAGAGCTATCAACACTGTTTGATTTACGGCGTCATTATCATTCCACTGCTTTGTAGATGGAAGCTGTAATTAGCAACAGGCCACAAAGAAGAGTGACTCGTCTTTAAAGGAAGAAAGGTGTGTCCGAAATTATACGATCCAGACAAACCCAAAACAAACAACATTAGAGAAAAATGAAGCAGAGAAACACGTGTCTCCTTTAATAATCTTGTTGTTGAAGTCTACAGAAACAAGTTTTAACACACATTTAAAAGCCATATCTCACTTTTCTTTGGATTAGAAGTGTTTATAGCAAAAATGTCTAAGGTTTTTGTCCTTGTTTGTGTTGTTCCAGGTCCATCTCAGAGTCCACAGCGGAGAAAGACCGTTTAAATGCCAGACCTGCAACAAAGGCT
>CM072163.1:548444-570089 GCA_036850595.1 Rhyacichthys aspro | reverse complement strand
AGTTGTGTTCGTGTTCTCAGTCGAGCAGAACAGTCCTCTTTGTTTTCTGATTCGGCGGCGGCTGTAACGTCTGATGATGAACGGCTCTAATGTAAAACAGACCAGGTTTGATTCGAAGCAGACGAGACTCGAGCCAAAACGACGAAGCAGACGAGCAGTACAACTCTGTAAAACTCTGTAAACACCTGGCGCTCGAAGCAGGTTTTTATAGACTTTTAGAGGATTTAAATCACTTCTGCTTTCTTCAGTCAATCATTAGGTTTGACTGTTTTTTGTTTCTGATTTCTCTCAGTCTTTGTTTCTGTGATGCTTCTTGTTTGCAAAAAGAGCAAGAAAAAAAGAAGCTAATGCCTCTGGAGCCGTATCTATGTCTTACTTTACTTCTGTCTAAAATGTTATGTGCATTTTAACTTAAACAGACTGTACCTGATATTTTTTCCTCTAGTTGTGAAAATCATTCAAACCCCAAATAGTTTATTGTAAAAACAGTCTTTCTGATCCATCTAGTGTTTATTATAAGGGATTGTAATAGATGAGAACCTCTATTCAGGAACAGAAAACCTTGGACAATCACATGCTCCAAAAAGGAGCGCTCCCATTGGTCGACACTTGTCACATGACGTTCCAGGAAGTTTAATAGCTGCAGATAAAGTGTATTTTCAGCTGAATATGTCTTTTAACAGAGAAACAGCTGAAAAAAGAAAAGCATCAACAGAGAAAAGGGAGGCAACGTAAAACACAGATAAATACTGTCAATTCAATCACGTAATGTTTAACGAGGAGGAGATAATTGTCGTCCTGACGCTGAAGTCACAGCTAAGCTAACGCTAAACTCTAAACTTCAGTTTGGTCAAATGGATTAGTATTTTGTGGTTTTATTTTTTAATAAAAGAGAAGCAGGAGAGGTCCCTAGACTGCTTTTGGAGGAGAGTGGAGTCTGAGACAGGGACAAAAAAAGAAAACCAGGAAGTGGAGCTTAAATGTAGATTTAGCTGCTTTAGCGACGTGTGCTTGTCTCAGTTTAACAGTCTCTGATGAGGAAGCACAGATCCTAAAACCATCCGAGTAGAACTCTGTCGCCTCCTTGTGGTGTTTTAAGTTGTTCTGAACAAATCCAGTGAAATCGTAAGCTTCCTGTAATTTGTAGCTTGTAGCATTTAGCTCCTAATGTTCTCTACCCCGTCACTGACAGCTCTGTTGCTAATAGAGCTAATGCTCAACGTTTATTAAAAAAGACTCAATAAGAACCAGGATTTTTTTTACTGTTTTAATATGAAGTAAAAATGATAATCTACAACTTGTTTTAGTATTTTTTTTATAATTATATTTTTTATTAATTCATAAACAGTACCAGACAGTGTCACTCTCTTATTATGTGTTATATATTTAAGTCAAAATTCATTGCTGGAGACGATAATTCAACAAACTGTCTCTGTATCATCAGCTCATTTTGTGGTAAAACTAAACTAAATTAGAGTTTCTCAAAGGGACGGTTCAGTCTTTAATTTCCTGCAGTTTGGAGAAGCAGACAGGAGCAGACACCCATGCTTTATGTTACGTACAGTGTGTAAAAATATGTATTTAACAAAGCTCTGTCTGAAATCAGTTTTAGTTTTTACTTTTTGGCTTTTAACTCAGTTTCAGTTTGTGACACAGTTAAACAAACCCTTGAGAACCAAACTGTGCTGAGTCTGAGTCTGATATATTAAGAAAACCCTGGAAATAGTCTGAAATGTATTTTTTATATCCAATATCATAATAACCAACACTAAATTTGCATCAAAGTGTCGGCCATCTTGGCTAAGGCGCTCAGCTGCACAAAATAGGTTAAATTTAAACATTTATTAATTTATTATTTATTAAATGGCTTCATTAAAGCAACACTATGTAACTTTTGACCCAGAATTTGAGACGAAAAAACACCCAAAAACAAAAAAAAGCCTCTTTTAAAGACAAAGTGGAGCCTGGATTAAAAGATATTCCTATACTACCATCACATGAGAAAACATACTGTATTTACCCAGAATGCAATGCAAATATAACAGTCCTGTGTTAATTTAGCCACAGCTTTTATCTCCTTTGTTTAAAGTAAAACTAAACTTATAAGAAATATAAGTTAAACAATATAAGTGATTTAAACTGTTAATTTAATCATTTTTTGTGCAATAATCTACTTTACACTATAATATTTTTACTGTATCATGTTAAATATAAGCATAATTGTCTTTAGTGTTATTGTGAGGAAACATTTGTTCACATCAAAAAAGAATCTGATCAAGAAAAGACAAAATAAAGAAAATATAAGTGTCACCAGATTGTTTGTATTAGCACGTATTAGCTTTAGCTCACAGAATCTCATTTAAAAACTGAACATTCCCTTTAAGTTTCTGAAAAATAATGACAGTTTAAACTAAGGCAGCTTCAGTAGGACTTTGCCCCAACAATATTTCTTGTTTTGGGCTAAAAACGCTGCTCCTCTGTCGGTTTTAGAGCCTTGTTTGTTCAAAAAAGGAGCAAATAATTGATGTAGAAAAACATGGACGACGTTGTTGATACAGAAACGTCTTTTTTTAACCTCTTTTTTCTCCCAAAGTCAGTTCATGAGAGGTTTTCTGGTCCATTACTGTTATTGTTATTATTGTGGTTGCCGCGGTGATGGTGATGCCGCGTGGTCTCAGTCTGAGGGGGCGGGGCCTATGCAGATGTGCAGGAAGTTGTCGGGATGACTGAGGTGTTCGCTGAGCCACTGCAGAGGGGTCTCCAGCAGGGGCTCGATGCCGTGGATCACCACCAGGAGGCGCTTCTCTTCACCTGCAGCACACAAACACACACTTAAACAAAAGCATGTTTTTTGGAGAGTATTTCAATAGTTCTTGTATCAAAGTGAAGGGGACACTTGTGAGATTTCTCCAGAAGTGTAATATTTAATGTATATGTTACAGTCTTAAAAATGATAATGATTTAAAACCCATCAGACTAAAAAACAGTCTAATATTTGGATGAATATCTTTAGATTGAGCTCAAACTTGAGGAAGACCAGGAAGAACGTCAAGAAAAAAACTCTCTGTTGTCCCAAAAGCAGAAAAAAACAAACCAAAACATGATTCAACAAAATAAAATGAGCAGAGTGTGAACGTGGAGCCAGGACACGTCAAGACCGAGTCAAGACCGAGTCAAGACCAGGATCTGTGCACGGTTCACTGTAAAAGATCATCTAAACAAAAAAATCTGAACAGTCTCAGTCTAGTTTTTGTGTCCAGACTCAGTGTTTGGTGAAGAAGACAGAGTTAGTCCAGTCTTAGACCAGGTCCAGACTCAGGAGACAGAGTTAGTCCAGTCTTAGACCAGGTCCAGACTCAGGAGACAGAGTTAGTCCAGTCTTAGACCAGGTCCAGACTCATGGAGGTTAGTGTTTGGTGAAGGAGACAGAGTTAGTCCAGTCTTAGACCAGGTCACCAAAACGACCAGGCGGAGTAAAATTATCCAGTCTAGACCAGGTCCAGACTCAGAACAGAGTTAGTCCAGTCTTAGACCAGGTCAGACATGGAGGTTAGTGTTTGAGAGGAGACAGTAGTCAGTCTTAGACCAGGTCCAGACTCAGGAAGAAGTTAGTCAGTCTTAGACCAGGTCCAGAAGAGGTTAGTTTGTGAAGGAGACAGAGTTAGTCCAGTCTTAGACCAGGTCCAGACTCAGGAGACAGAGTTAGTCCAGTCTTAGACCAGGTCCAGACTCAAGGAGGTTAGTGTTTGGTGAAGGAGACAGAGTTAGTCCAGTCTTAGACCAGGTCCAGACTCAGGAGACAGAGTTAGTCCAGTCTTAGACCAGGTCCAGTCTCATGGAGGTTAGTGTTTGATGAAGGAGACAGAGTTAGTCCAGTCTTAGACCAGGTCCAGACTCATGGAGACAGAGTTAGTCCAGTCTTAGACCAGGTCCAGACTCAGGAGACAGAGTTAGTCCGGTCTTAGACCAGGTCCAGACTCATGGAGACAGAGTTAGTCCAGTCTTAGACCAGGTCCAGACTCATGGAGACAGAGTTAGTCCGGTCTTAGACCAGGTCCAGACTCATGGAGACAGAGTTAGTCCGGTCTTAGACCGGGTCCAGACTCATGGAGACAGAGTTAGTCCGGTCTTAGACCGGGTCCAGACTCAGGAGACAGAGTTAGTCCGGTCTTAGACCGGGTCCAGACTCAGGAGACAGAGTTAGTCCGGTCTTAGACCGGGTCCAGACTCAGGAGACAGAGTTAGTCCGGTCTTAGACCAGGTCCAGACTCAGGAGACAGAGTTAGTCCAGTCTTAGACCAGGTCCAGACTCAGGAGACAGAGTTAGTCCAGTCTTAGACCAGGTCCAGACTCAGGAGACAGAGTTAGTCCAGTCTTAGACCAGGTCCAGACTCATGGAGACAAGACCAAGACCTTTACAAAACAGTCTCAAGACCAGTCTGGAGGACATTTTAAACAAGTCCACAGTTTAAAATACTACCTGGACTGAAAGAAATGGATCGTTTTCTGTTTTGGAGCAGACTACACGTGTAAACATCACTAAAACTGGACAAAACATCATCTGTGAAGATCTGAACCGTTCAAAAGTGGAGAAACTGTCGAGTGGGACGCATCGACGTGACGTAGAAGCTTTTATTTTATCGTAACGTGCCTCCATTTCAGGCCCTTTGTGGTTCTGTTCATCCACAGAGTTAATATGTGTCCTCAAAGTCCACAAGCATCCGATCTCTCTTTTCTTTTCTAAATGAAACATCGGCTAAACTTAATAAAACGCTGCTGTCGTCCTGTGCATCCAACTGTTAAAGTCTCCTGCACAACTTCCTTATTCCTTTGCTGTAGTTTCTGACTCTTAGATTAAACTGTGCAGTAAAGATCAGATATTATTGATGAGAACCGGTTCTGGTCTCATGGGCTATTTACGGCATGTGAAGAAAAAAGGCTGCGAGTTTAAAACGGCCGGATAATAAAGAGAAGCCACAAGACAGCCACTTCTGAAGAGACAAACAGGAAGTGAGGACAGACCACATCTGAGACCAACAGATGCACAGAGAACAGCAGCTCGAAACAGAACTGAACAAAAAGTGACAGTTGAGAGTTTTTCATTGGCTCCGAGTTAAACTTTCACTCTGACACTCGCACTTTCAAAAGTCACTGTCTCCACCCAGTCATCAAAAACATCCACCTTTAAACTACACTCTATTATTAATCACAAACCTCCCTCATGTTTCGAGACTTATTCAAATAAGTATGAAGCCCAGGGCACCTTTTTATAACACGACAGGTCTCAGTTTAGTTTTACTGAAGGACATTTTGAGTCTTGTGCAGTTTACGACAATGATCTTACAGAATAAAAAGAAAATATAAAGAAATAGAAGGCTCTGGATTAACTTACATCTGTCAAAGTAGCAGCTAAATCAATATTAAAGACTAAACTAGGACTAAATGTAGGAATGAAACCAGGACTCTTTCTATGGATGTACCATGCTCTGTTTGGACCATGATTTTGAGGCAAAAAGTAAATATCAATAACGAAGAAACCCATTTTTTCGCAGCTTTGTGTCAGTTCCCCGACTAGCATCAATCATGCTAGTCCGTTAGCCTAGCAACATGAACTTTACAACTATTTAACATAAATAGTTTAACACGTTCTTCTCTGTGATGTCTCTGTGATCTGTACTGTTTTATTTAATCAGATTCTTTTGCAGCGTAAATGTGCGAACTTCAGAAACGCAAACAAACCCTGGTTTACGTTTGAGTCCATTATCGGATTTCTTTGTGAGTTTGTGCGTACATAGTGACGTAAAACTAAAACTTCCTTCTGTTATTTTTAAAAACATCAGTCTAAACACGGCAGCGGCTACGATCTTAGCGTTAGCATGCTAATGCTGGAGGTTAAAGGTCACGCTGCTGCTGTCCTGTATTTATACGCCATGTTTGTTGTTTTTTGTCCTCCACTAACTTTTTAAAATTTTTTTAAATGTGCAGATGTAAAAGAACAAAATAAATCAGATTAACGGCTTTACATCCACAAAGAAATCTTGGTGTTTTAACCTGATTTCTCATAATCAGAAGGAAATCAGATTATATTGTTTACATCATGACTCCAGAAATCTGATAATGATTAGATTTTTATGTAAACAGGCTGAAAATGATCCATTATGACAAACATTAAATGCAAACAATAATAAACTATATTTTATAACAGAGACATTTTGTAAAATGGGCCTTTTACTGTCAACTAACAGTAAGAACATTATCATTTAAACAGGCATTTTTAAAATGAACCTAAATCTAAGTCTAATTTCTCTTTATTTTCTGCCAAACCTGCCAGTTGTTGTGAGTCTTAGCGTGACGAGTGAGTCCTGTTGCGTGAGAAGCACAGCGGCCTGTTCGACTCGGGGTTAGTCCACGTAATTTCAGGAGGACGGTTGGTGCAGAGCTTCAACTGAGAGACTCCACCCGACACCTGCTGCAGTTTCAAACTAAAGTCACGAGAACGACAAACGCAGCTCCAGCCGAGACGCTCGTTAAAAAAATTAAACAGAGCCACTCATTCAGTGAAACAATAAGTGAGGCCTGTTTTGTGTTTGTAGCATAATTAGAAAACTACAGCTTTTCAAAACAAGAGATAAGAAAAATACTAAATTAATAATTAAAAAGGTTTGAAATATCTATATGGAGCATAAATTTAATTATTATTATAATTATCATTATTATTATTATTATTATTGTTGTTGTTGTTTTTGCCCTTTTACCATAATTAAAAATTAAATAAATGTGACTATTTCATATTTAAATTAGCTTTTTATTATTTAAGTTTTATTTATTATTAGTATTAATTAAGTATTTATTAAGTATTTATTTTAATATTTTGATAATATTTAATTTTATGGATTTATGGACTTTTTTTTCCTATCAAAAAGAGTAACTGTGGTGTTTCCAAATGAAAAAGTCCTGGTTTAGACCTGGTTCATTTCTATATTTAGTCCTCGTTTTGTTTGATGTTAAACAGACTCTACCTGATATTTTTTTTCTACTAGTTGTGAAAATAGTTTAAACCCAAATAGTTTATTGTAAAATCAGTCATTTGTGTAAAAACAGTCTTTCTGATCCATCTAGTGTTTATTCTAAGGGATTGTAATAGATGAGAACCTCTATTCAGGAACAGAAAACCTTGGACAATCACATGCTCCAAAAAGGAGAAAAAAAGGAGAGGTCCCTGCTGATTTTGGAGGAGAGTGGAGTCTGAGACAGGGACAAGAGAAGATCATCAGGGACTGGAGCTTTAAGTCCTAATGAACATAATTAAATTAAATAAAAGGAGATTGCGTTAATATAATATTATGGTCCACTTTAAAGAGCAGTAATGAAACGTCAGACGATGAGGTCAAAAGGTGAGGCTTGGGCTTGTCTCTGGAGGATTCAAAAAGAAACTAGTGGCCGTTAAAGACAGTTTTGTTCAAAGATTAAAAGCGTAACGAGCTACTGGAAGTCTCTCACTAAACGAAGACACGAAACATTTCCTGTTTGACTCATTCTGAAGAGAAAATGCAGGCCCTGTCCTTTTAAATCGTCAAACAAGGGTCAAAGAATCTACATTTACACTTCCAATAGCAGCACCCAGTGACTTTAGGCTGAATTACACTCTTCAGACTCTTGCTGTGCCTCTTGTTTTCGACAGATCCACAACAGACGGATTACAGTAAACACCAGGAGCCAATTCCCCGAAAACACGGCCTGAAAACGTCCGCTCCTTTCAACAAACGGTGGATTTATGGAGATGTTAAACGACTGCGGGATGATGCAGAGGTGTTTTCCCACTTTGACTAACGCCACGTCTGTGTTTCATTAAATCTGATCTAAACATCTGAAGTTAATCAAACCATATCAGACAAAACTGATAAATATTTCTGTTTTTATTCATCCGTCTTGTCTTTTAATGTTTTCTTATGTTTCTCTTGATGTTTTTCAGTTAAATGCTGAATCAGTCGGCCATTTTAGATCAAAAATCTTCTCGTATGACATCTTGTATTTATTCTAGACCTTTTACCTAAATAACGCAACCCAACCATCCATCAATTCATTCAGTTTTTACTTTCTTTTACATATAATCACTTTGAGACACGGAAAGACAACCACACAGACAAACAAATGGCAACAAACTTCTCCTCTAGAACTCTTCTAGTGAAAATGATTTAAACTCATATAGTTTATTGTAAAATCAATAATTTGTGTAAAAACAGTCTTTCTGATCCATCTCCTGTTTATTGTAAGGGATTGTAACAGATGAGAACCTCTATTCAGGAACAGAAAACCTTGGACAATCACATGCTCCAAAAAGGAGCGCTCCCATTGGTCGACACTTGTCACATGACATTCCAGGAAGTTTAATGTAAAAAATGGGAAAACTGTTACAAACTGATTTGAAATGCTGCACAAAAAGCTATGACAACAACAAAATCTGCAGCAGATTGTTGCAAAATGAGCTTTAGTGACATTAATTTATCCCAAAGGATCCCATCAAAACACTTAATGACAAAGCGAGGGCGAGGCTCTTCAGTTTTCTGTTCAAAAATGGGCTGTTGCTCTTGGTTGTGATGTGGTTTTTAGAGATGGTCTGTGATAAAGCTGACAGTGAGAGACAGGCCTCGCTGTTGGATCATAATGAGACGGAGAGAGTGAAGTCTAAACAGGACACAGACTGGAAGCAGATAAACAGACAATAGAGAGTCGGACAGAGGACCCACAGCTCACTCACCTGCAGCAACAACGTCTATATCTCTGAGAAAACTGAGGCTTTACAGCATTACACTTCAAAAGGAACAAGGAGCAGGTAGAAGCTGCTTGTCTGTGACGTTTATTTGCATCTAGGTGGCAGAGAGTGGTTTATTCAGCGGCACAAACTAACTCCACAGCGGGATTTTAATGCACTATTCACAGAAAACTATTATCAGTGGGATGTAATAAGGATAAGAATTAGAACAAAAAAAGAAAAGAATAAAAGCCCACATAAAAAACTTATCTGATATCTCCAAAAAGTGACAGTAGTTGTGTCGTAGATGTGTCGTCTCTCTTTCTCCTTTAAAGATCAGAAACAGTAAAAAGTAACCTGCCGTTGAGCTGAAAATGTGAACAAAACATTTTTGTGGTGTCCTCATAAATGTAATGTCAAATTTTGGCACTTTTCAATGATTTTGCGAGTCTCAAACCTCAGTAAATCAACCTGCACGTCTCATTTAAATAGTTTTTGAGGTGAAATGGAAAAATGGAGGCGTCAAAAAGGTGTAGCTTCAGTAAATCTTTTTCCTAAATTTCAGTACTTTTACTTTTACCTGCAGTGACAGCTCGATTTAACAGAATTACAGAATGTCAGCAGAAAAAAACTCTAGAATAGGTCGCTTTTTAACTTTTCTTTCAGTCTCTAGGTTGTTTTTTTTACAGCTGGAGCGACGGGACTGAGATGTTTGTGTCTGGACGTTACCAAAACAGAGAAAACAGAGGTATGACATTAAAAAAGGACACTACGCAAATGAGTTCTTCCATTATTTTCTGGATCTAACTCTAGAACCAGCCCAAAAACTAAAGGCAGATTTTAGAACCAGACTCCTGCTACTTCAACTCAAAACCAGTGACATTTTTTGGGTTTCGCTCCAAATCAACTCTTAACAACAACAAGCTGTTCTTCAAATTAAAACTGTGCTTAATTCTCCACAAAAGCTGCGTGAATGAATGTAATTAGCGGTGTCGTCTTCTGCTGCGTTCGCGTGACAGCGTCGTTTGGGGAAATGTCGTCTTGCTCTTCCTTTGAAGCTCTGTCTCAGGTGTCGTCTCGTGGGGTCTTTCAAGTCTTAAACCCCTTCTTTTTTCTTTTTTTTTTCCCCTCCGCAGATCAGAGTGAAAGTGCCTCTTTTGTCTCGCGGCGTCTGCTCCTGATGATTCTGCAGATTACAGCCGGGATTATAGCGGCGTGTTTGGATTTGGACTCAAACGAAGAGGGGAGGATTGTTCTTGAGACTTCTCTTCCTCTTTTTTAAAACCCCACACACAAGAAAAAAAGAAAATGGGGGCTCCCCGAGCGAACGAGTGATCTGTCAAACTTCAAATGCGTCTGTGTTGTGTCTGTGTCTCGCCACAAAACAGCATTAGGCTCATCCTGTCAGATCGTAACGAGAGGCTTAAACCTGACGCTTCTGACGGACCACATGAAGAAAAAATGATTTAAATACGCCATTAATGTATGAAAATACTCGGACTAATGATGCCTCTTCCTCCAGGTGTGTGTTGGTCTGAGTGTAAGTGAACGCACCGTCGTTTGGTAAAGCAGACGGGAACATCTCTCGGAGCAGGTCGCCCAGAGTGTGCGCGGTGCCTTCAGGCGACACGGGACGAAACAGTTTCTGGATAAACGGCCGCTCGCTCATCGTCTGCAAAACAAAGACGAGAAAAAGAGTCAGAAACAATGAAATGGACTTGATTTAGTTTGATATGACCTTTAGAAGCAATCCCAGGAACTCTTTAGTTTGTTGAACAGAAGAACTTCCTGCAACTGTTTCTCTGTTAAAAGACATATTCAGCTGAAAATACACTTTATCTGCAGCTATTAAACTTCCTGGAACGTCATGTGACAAGTGTCGACCAATGGGAGCACTCCTTTTTGGAGCATGTGATTGTCCAAGGTTTTCTGTTCCTGAATAGAGGTTCTCATCTATTACAATCCCTTAGAATAAACAGGAGATGGATCAGAAAGTCTGTTTTTTCACAAATTATTGATTTTTACAATAAACTATTTGGGTTTAAACCATTTTCACAACTAGAACTGTGTATAGACGCGTCAGATATCAGCTAAAGCTCGTTTAAGTCTTAAGGCCTTCAGAGATGGGTTGAGTTTACAGCCTGCATCTGTCGAAATGTCGAAAAGAAGAAAAGTCCCTAATTTTTCGATAATAAATAGTATCTAAAAAGGTATGATCATTTGAATTCTGTAGAAATGTGAAATACCAGAATAATGCGGTGGGAGTTTTCAGTAAACGGACAGTGTCGTGTGAAAGCGTGCGGTGGATCTTTGGGGTCAGATGTTTTCATACATTTACTGTGAATGTGGCTCTTTGAAGAAAACAGCTGCTCTCAATGTGACGTTTAGCAACATCTCAGTTTCAGACGTTACAAATGTTTTACGGATCAGAACCGGTCTGGAAGTCATTAATGTCTCACTGAAGAAAAAACAGACAACATTAGAGTCTGGTTTTAGGATTAGTTCAAATACAGCAGCAATTCATTCACTTTAATTAAGGATTTAACTAAAAATAATAACTGCTTCGATCGCATTTTCACTTTAATTAAACCTGAATGTATATTATTTGAAGATTGGACAAAACCAGGACCAAACAAGACCTAAACAAGACCTAAACCAGGACAAAACAAGACCTAAACCAGGACCAAACAAGACCTAAACCAGGACTAAACAAGACCTAAACCAGGACTAAACAAGACCTAAACAAGACCTAAACCAGGACCAAACAAGACCTAAACAAGACCTAAACAAGACCTAAACCAGGACCAAACAAGACCTAAACAAGACCTAAACCAGGACCAAACAAGACCTAAACAAGACCTAAACCAGGACCAAACAAGACCTAAACCAGGACTAAACAAGACCTAAACAAGACCTAAACCAGGATTAAACCAGAATTAAACCAGGACTAAACAAGACCTAAACCAGGACTAAACAAGACCTAAACCAGGACTAAACCAGGTCTAAACCAGGACTAAACCAGGACTAAACCAGGTCTGAACCAGGACTAAACCAGGACTAAACCAGGGCTAAACCAGGTCTAAACCAGGTCTAAACCAGGACTAAACAAGACCTAAACCAGGGCTAAACCAGGACTAAACCAGGGCTAAACCAGGACTAAACCAGGGCTAAACCAGGACTAAACCAGGACTAAACCAGGACTAAACAAGACCTAAACCAGGACTAAACCAGGACTAAACCAGGGCTAAACCAGGACTAAACCAGGACTAAACCAGGTCTAAGGCAGGACTAAACCAGGTCTAAACCAGGGCTAAACCAGGGCTAAACCAGGGCTAAACCAGGTCTAAACCAGGTCTAAACCAGGACTAAACCAGGACTAAACCAGGTCTAAGGCAGGACTAAACCAGGTCTAAACCAGGGCTAAACCAGGGCTAAACCAGGTCTAAACCAGGTCTAAACCAGGACTAAACCAGGACTAAACCAGGTCTAAGGCAGGACTAAACCAGGTCTAAACCAGGGCTAAACCAGGGCTAAACCAGGTCTAAACCAGGTCTAAACCAGGGCTAAACCAGGACTAAACCAGGTCTAAGGCAGGACTAAACCAGGTCTAAACCAGGGCTAAACCAGGGCTAAACCAGGGCTAAACCAGGGCTAAACCAGGACTAAACAAGACCTAAACCAGGACTAAACCAGGACTAAACCAGGTCTGAACCAGGTCTAAACCAGGGCTAAACCAGGACTAAACCAGGTCTAAGGCAGGACTAAACCAGGTCTAAACCAGGGCTAAACCAGGACTAAACCAGGACTAAACCAGGTCTAAGGCAGGACTAAACCAGGTCTAAACCAGGGCTAAACCAGGACTAAACCAGGACTAAACCAGGTCTAAGGCAGGACTAAACCAGGTCTAAACCAGGGCTAAACCAGGGCTAAACCAGGTCTAAACCAGGTCTAAACCAGGGCTAAACCAGGACTAAACCAGGTCTAAGGCAGGACTAAACCAGGTCTAAACCAGGGCTAAACCAGGGCTAAACCAGGGCTAAACCAGGGCTAAACCAGGACTAAACAAGACCTAAACCAGGGCTAAACCAGGACCATACCAGGGCTAAACCAGGTCTAAACCAGACCTAAACATTTACAACATAAACTTAAATAACACAGCGTCTAAACTGACAAAAGCGAGACGAGTGACCTCTGACCCCTGACTCTGTAGAAGCTGATAGTCCGTGTTGCGTTCAGGAGAAACCGTGCTGAGTGAAACCAAAGCTGTCAGGACCTGAACGCAGCGCGACCCCGACTCTAACCTTCACCAACGACTCTCTGAACCACGGCTGACGACGAGCCTCAGTCCAACAGCTGCTCTCAACAGGAACTTAAACAAAAACCAGCCTCAGATCAATAATTCAAAATAAAATTATATATTCACCGGATTCTAGGAAACAGCAGCAGCCTGTTTTTTGAAGACTCACAGTAAGACAATGTGTTGGGTTTTTTATTTATTTATTTTACTTGTAGCCTAGAGGCCCGTAAAGCACTTAAAGTTAGCTACGTTACAGCTAGCGAAATAGCATTAGCATCAAAGCTATATTGTGAGGGTGAGTTCATGAAAACATTAATTCTAAGGGCTTTTTCCAGAATTAGCCTTTTTAATAATGAATCAGAGCATTGATATTTTAATGTAATTGTACTTCTTTGCTCCAAAACAACGGGAAAAATGGAATTGTTGTTATTTTTAGGTCGTTATGCTACGCTACATTGCTAATATTTTACTGGTCCGACTCACTTCAGATCGAATTGGGCTGAATATATCCCCTGAACTAAAAGGAGTTTGAAGGAAATGACTCAAGAAAAGGCTTTGTTGACAAAAAATATGCAGATTCTGTCTTAATTTGTAGTTTTGATTAGCTTCAGAACAGTACACAGAGACTAAAGATCCCATCCCATTAGTCTCCGGTGCACTCTGACATCTGACACAGTGAGCGTGAGTCGGCTTCAGGAGAAACCGAGGTGTCAAAACGAGAGTCCGACACGAGATCCGCGCTAATCATGGCCGCCGTGAAAAGGAAAACCGCGGCTGTCCGGGCTCAGGTGTCGCGCAGGTAACGAAAACCGCCGGCTCCGAGCGCGAAGCGGCGAGAGGAAGGCGCGAAGAGAGCGCTCGGGTTTCGACTCAGAAACAGTGAGTCACGGCAGGAAGCGTCGGGAGGTGTCGGCCGCAGAGAGAGTGCGCTAAGTGACAGCTCCTGAAATGCATTTTTAAATAGAACACGCTCAATTATTCAAGACGGGGCCGAACAATGAAAAGGCTATTGGCACCGAAAAGAAAGCACGAGAGTTTTGGACTGAAGAAGGACTAAACCAGGACAATACTAGGTCTGAACCTGGATTCATTCACTTTAATCTGATAACTTCACTCAACCTTAGGCTCGTTAATCACTGTCTGCACACAAAAAACTGACAAAAAACTGAGCACAGCCTCTTGTTTCTGACCTGGACTAATGTCAGTATAAAGCACTTTTCTTTTATGTCACAAGAGCAGTATCAATCTTTACAAACAACTCAAACTCTTCAGAAATTTAGTTGTCTTTTCTTGTCCCTGTCTCAGACTCCACTCTCCTCCAAAAGCAGCCTAGAGACCTCTCCTGCTTCTCTTTTATTAAAAAATAAAAACCAACCAGTTTTTCCTCCAAAATACTAATCCATTTGACCAAACTGAAGTTTAGAGTTTAGCGTTAGCTTAGCTGTGACTTCAGCGTCAGGACGACAATTAAACCTGTTCAAGTCCAACTACAACATGTTGAAATCCATCTAAAACCTGTTCTAATCCAACTGAACCTGATCCAATCTGAATAAAGCCTGTCTAACACCAATTCAAAACTACCTAAAACCTGGGCAAATCCAACTAAAACCTGTTCAAAACCAACTAAAAGCTGATCCAATCTGACTAAAACCTGTTCAAATTCATGAAGCGAGAGCCGTATGACACTGACCCAATTTAAAACCACAAAAACTAGCTTTGTGTCTGGAAATAGAACAACATTTATCCAGTTTTCTGTTTGAATATGACGTTATCACAAAAACAAGGAGGAATTTAGTATTATTTTTGAAAAATAGTTTTTGCTTCTCGCTTTTTAATCGGACACAGTCTTATCTTTATCTTGTTTTTAAAAATCCACTTCCAATCTGATTTATGTCTTGTATAGAAACAGATTTGTGTCTCTTGTGTGAAGTTTCTGTCTCTCGTCTGGACACAGTTCAGTGAAAACACAAGCCTCTTCTGGAGAAACTCGACCAGACTGAGCCGAATTGTGTTACTTACTTACCTCACAACGTGACAGGAAGTCAGGCTGAGCATCTGGCAAGTTTTCAAGGCTTAGAGAAAACTGCTCCGTGGTGAATAATTAAAGACGGTGGCACACAATGAAGAGGTTATCGATCCCCGGGGAGAAGCGTGATACTGTTTGGATAAGGACACTTTCTTTTGAGCCGCGCTGACACCTTAGCTGTGAAAGAGACGGCCGAGTGAAAAGAGCAGCGGAACTCAAGCCTAATCGACGGATGGCTTTTCAATCCGGCTAATTGATGGTAAAACAATGGAGCGGGAGGTCACTGCCAGCTTCCACGAACAGAAGAGAACAGAGAGAGAGAGAGAAAGCGTTTTCCATCGGGTAAATTAACACGGCAACCTCGTTTTAAGACTTCATTTTCACACCTCCGCAGAGAGACGCCGAATTAAAGTCTGAATTATTCATGGCTCAGGAGTTGCATTAGAACAGATGAAGATGCCACTCCACACTTCACAGAAAGCAACACAAATCCTGTTTCCAGAAAGCAACATTCAGTTCAAGAATTTATTTAATACAACATTCTTCACAGCACTTTGGGGAATGGATCTAAAGCCTGTGAAAAGACAACCAACTGGCTCCATTTGAATGCTGTAAGCCGTGGGTTTTCTTTCTGTAAAATGCCACAGTAGCTCCTCCTTTAAAGCAGCAGAGATCAGGGGTTCAAATCCCCCAAAAAGCAACCCCAGCCACATCGGGTCGTGCCCTCGTTCTGGTCCCGAGCCCAGATAAACAGAGAAGGGTGCATCCAAACGGCATCCGGCTTAAAAACATCCGCCAAAAACTAAATATGCACCAAGAATGAATTAATATTGTGTATGTGGAAGTCTAAGGGTGTGTTCATACTCGTAGTCTGCTTCGTTTAAAACTGAAAATGATCCGCTCCAAAAAAAACCGTCAACCTAAACATTCATAATTTGCATTTTTAACTGTGAGCTTTTCTGTATTTTTGATTTCTCTTTTATGTTGATGTGCGTATGTATCTGTATTTTTTCTTCTTTGTTCATAGAAAGAGAAAAATCCAATAAAAATCAAAACAATTAAAACAAAAACGAGGCTAAAACGTTCTTAAGAAACACACAAGATGGTGCTGTTTGCTCAAATTATATCAAGGAATTGTACCTTCTTAGTGCTCACTGTTTACCTCTAACAGTTTTTTTATGGACAATATTGTTTTGATTCATTTTTTTTCTCGTTTAGACGTCTTCGATCTTCAGGGTTCACGTTTTAATCAAACCCGAGTTCAGTTGGAAGCGTGTCTCGGTTCTTGAGGCAGCATTTCCGCTTTTTCAACCCCACAAACGCAACAATTGGATTTAAAGATCTCAGAAATGATCACGTTGAACGCAGATGATTTTGAGTCTCGTGTTTGGTGTCTGTCTCTCTCGTGTAAACGGCTCCAAAGACACTGCGTCCATCGGTAAATTAACACTTCAACCTCGTTTTCAAACAGCGTGAAACCAACACCTGCTCAAGAGAAACTCCAACGAGAGACAAAGAATTAAAGTCTGAATTATTCATGGCTCTGTCTCAATGATAACACCCCACACAGTTTGGATATGCTTTTTCCAAACAAAATGGAGGCTAATTATAATAAAGCAGGGGAAAATATGGCTAAAACAAGTCTATATCCCAGAAAAAAACGCTTAAACTATGAATAAAATGATGTATAAACTATTAATCCAGAACAACAGGCCTCTCACTGAAGACCAGACGACCCATGGGGGTATTTATTCTCACTTTGGAATGAAGTCTTCCCAACCTGAGCAAACGCTGAGTCATGCTTTTTACCTGAACCTGGAACGAATGTGTAATTTTCACTTTCCGCAGTGAGACACAACCCTGAGGCCGTTTGATTCAGACAAAAGGAAGTTATCAACAAACGAAGACGCACTGAAAACAGCAGCGAAACAAAGCTGTTTACGTTATTATATACTCTCTGTTTAAGCTATGATTGATTTTACAATAAACTATTTGGGTTTAAACCACAACTAGAAGAAAAAAATAGAAACCTTCCGCCTAAAACCTGTTGAAATCCAACTAAAACCTGATCCAATCTGACTAAAACCTGTTTAAATCTAATTAAAACCTGTTCAAAACCAACTAAAACTTGTTCAAATCTATCTAAAACTAGTTAAAATACAACTAAAACCTGTTAAAGTCCATTCAAAACCTGTACAAATCCATCTAAACCCTTTTCAAAGCCAATTAAAACTTGTTCAGAATCAAAACTAAATCCTGTTCAAATCCATCTAAACCCCATTCAAATCCAACTAAAACCAGTTCAAATCCAACTAAAACCAGTTCAAATCCAACTAAAACCAGTTCAAATCCAACTAAACCCTGTTCAGATCCAACTAAAACCAGTTCAAATCCAACTAAAACCTGTTCAAATCCAACTCAAACCTGTTCAAATCCAATTAAACCCTGTTCAAATCCAACTAAACCCTGTTCAAATCCATCTAAAACCTGTTCAAATCCATCTAAAACATGTTCAAATCCAACTAAAACCAGTTCAAATCCAACTAAACCCTGTTCAAATCCAACTCAAACCAGTTCAAATCCAATTAAACCCTGTTCAAATCCAACTAAAACCTGTTCATATCCAACTAAAACCAGTTCAAATCCAACTAAAACCTGTTCAAATCCAACTAAAACCTGTTCAAATCCAACTAAAACATGTTCAAATCCAACTAAAACCAGTTCAAATCCAACTAAAACCTGTTCAAATCCAACTAAAACCAGTTCAAATCCAACTAAAACCAGTTCAAATCCATCTACAACCAGTTCAAATCCATCTACAACCAGTTCAAATCCATCTACAACCAGTTCAACGCCAGGTGTCAGGTGCAGAAATAATCAAAGCTAAACGTAACACAACTGTATTAACTTTAACCCGGGACTAGAGCAGACGTAAACAAATCTCAGGTACAGTCTGTTTAATGTTGTGTATTTAAAAAGTCTTGGGACTGGGACAAACATGGGAAA
The DNA here is from genome assembly GCA_036850595.1 of Rhyacichthys aspro. Taxonomy (NCBI): domain Eukaryota; kingdom Metazoa; phylum Chordata; class Actinopteri; order Gobiiformes; family Rhyacichthyidae; genus Rhyacichthys; species Rhyacichthys aspro. The sequence goes on along the minus strand of CM072163.1, from coordinate 552,008 downwards.
CATCATTTCATTTTCTCCAGACGTCTCTACTTTCTTCTGTTTGTACTGTTTTTCTTCTAAAAACCACAGCAGATCCAAAGTGGCCTAGACATTTCAGGAATGAGGCTTAATTTCTCTTTCACACCACGGTAATAAAAAGAACCAAACAAACGAGGTTTAACTTGACTTTGATGCTCCAATTCTCCCCAAAACCCACTGCGCTAATAAACGACAATGGAAACTTTCAATTGAGCCGTGACAAACAGCCAAACTGTGTCTGGTCCAGCGCGGTTTCACAGCTGCAACAAGTGCACGTCTCGCTGTTTTTAGAGCGTTTGGGATGCCACAGTCCGCCACTTCACAGACAAATAGTTTATTACCAAAAGCAGGAATGTCCTTTGTCGGAGTCCAAAAGGGTTTATTTACGCGTAGAAGATGTGAAAGTAAAAAAGACAAGGATTTACGAGGGTTTGTGACGGACGAGTCGCTGTCTTGTCTTGGTCTGGAGCAAAAAAAAAAAGTGATGTGTTGTCCATAAGGGCTCGTAAAAACCTGCGGTAAATGAACAAAGTGGGGAATTACAGCAAACAAAGCAGTGTTTTCTGAGTCGATGAGATTTTAAAAGGAATTTACAAGTTAAATAGTACAAAAGTAAAAGGATTAAAACCGGACAAAACAAGGACAAGACCGAGGCTAAACTTGGACTAAAGCCTGGATGAAAAACAGGTTTTAATCAGGACTAAACCAGGACGAGATTAAAGTTTACACTGGACCAAACCTAAAGACTAAGAGTTAATCACAGGATTACTTAAATCCAACTAAAACATGTTGAAATCCAACTAAAACCTGGTCTAATCCAACTAAAACCTGTTCAAACACACCATTGTCAGGTTCTGCAAAAGTTAAATGTATTGAGTTTTGAAAATTTTATAAAGTTCTGTCATTTAAAACGAATGTATAAATGTTTTTACAAGCGAGCCCCTCCTGTTCTCAGTGAGCTTGTAGTTCCTCTCAGAGCAGTGGGCTCCATCACACGAGGAGCCACCAGTGGAAACGTTAAAGTGCCTCTGAGAAAAACATCTTTTGGACAGTCAGCTTTTTCTGTCCAAGGCTCTAACCTGTGGAACTCCCTGAGTCCTGAACTCAAACAGGATTCAGAATGGGGGCATTTTAGAAATGAACTTAAACGTGTTTTAAAAAGAAGTCAGTCATGTGATCATGCTTAACTCTCTGTAAATTTATGTATGTGTTATTGTTTTTGTAAAGGCCCTTCTAGGGACGAGCATTGCAAATTAGCCACGGCTACAAATGCTACAGTATGACATGTAAAATGTATATACTTGTCCCTATCAAATAAATAAATAAAATAAATAAAACCTATACAAATCCAACTAAAACCTGTTTAAATCCATCTAAAACCTGTACAAATCCAACTAAAACCTGTTCAAATCAAATTAAAACCTGTACAAATCCAACTAAAACCTGCTCAAATCCAACTAAAACCTGTTTAAATCCAACTAAACCCTGTTCAAATCCAACTAAAACCTATTCAAAACCAAGTAAAACCAGTTTAAATCCAACTAAAACCTGTTCAAAACCAACTAAAACCTATTCAAAACCAAGTAAAACCTGTTCAAAACCAACTAAAACTTGTTCAAATCCATTTAAAACCTGTTCAAAACCAACTGAAATCTGAAAATCCAACCAAATATGGCTGTATTAACATTAACCCAAGACTGGAGCAGACTGTAAATTAAATCCACATCTTTTCCTTTAAACTCTCCCTGAACTTGATCTGATGCTAATTCACAACATTATCTTCCGGAATAGAACCAAAAAAATCCCAAAACCTGACTCAAAGTTTGCCGTTTTCCCCTGAGCGTTTGTATCCCGCTCGGCTGATGTTTTCCAGTCGATTATTCATCTCGTATTCGTGCTTTTTCTTGATCTAAAAAAGGGAATTTCACCTGAGTCAGGGCAGGGCCTCGAGGCTCGGCTCGAGGCTGAGTTCAGTGGAAAACAAACAGGATCGAATGAACAAAAACACCATGATTAACCTCAGTTAAACACACAGACACATGTTTAGACTTGGGATTATTTTGGGTTTTGGTCTGAGATAAGACGAGGCCTAAATCAGACTCAAAAATCTAAGTCAGAGGTAAAGTTTCTGAGTCTCTTCATGTTCATGCTGTCATTTTACAATATATCTCAGAAATAATGTGTTCTCCACCCAAAACCTGTTCAAAACCAACTAAAAACTGGTCCAAATTGACTAAAATCTATTAAAATACACCTAAAACCTGTTCAAAACCAACTGAAAACTGGTCCAAATTGACTAAAATCTATTAAAATCCACCTAAAACCTGTTCAAAACCAACTAAAACCTTTTCAAAGCCAACAAAAACTTGGTCAAATCCATCTAAAACCTGTTCAAAACCAACTAAAACCTGATACAATTTGACTAAAACCTGTTCACAACTAAATAAAAACTTTTCAAGTCCATCTAAAACCAGTCCAAATCCAACTAAAACCTGTTCAACTCCATCTAAAACTTGTTCAAAACAAACTAAAACCTGATCCAATTTGACTAAAACCTGTTCAAAACTAAATACAACCTGTTCAAATCCATCTAAAACCTGTTCAAAACCATCTAAAACCTGTTCAAAACCATCTAAAACCTGTTCAAAAGATCTAAAACCTGTTCAAATCCAACTAAAACCTGTTCAAAACCATCTAAAACCTGTTCAAATCCATCTAAAACCTGTTCAAAACCATCTAAAACCTGTTCAAATCCATCTAAAACCTGTTCAAAACCATCTAAAACCTGTTCAAAAGATCTAAAACCTGTTCAAATCCAACTAAAACCTGTTCAAAACCATCTAAAACCTGTTCAAATCCAACTAAAACCTGTTCAAAACCATCTAAAACCTGTTCAAATCCATCTAAAACCTGTTCAAAACCATCTAAAACCTGTTCAAAACCAACTAAAACCTGATCTAAATTGACTAAAACCTGTTTCTGTTTATTCCCATCTTTCTCAACATTAATTCATGGCTGCAACAGTTTTCTATCATTCAGTTATTTATGTAATTGGCACAAATGTCACAAAAAGCCCATATTACAAAACAGCTGCAGGTGAAGTTACATCAGAGGTGGAGCCAGACAAAAGAATTCAGATCAATGGAAACACTTATTAAATCATGTGTCATCATATTTATCAAGTGGAATAAAGAATTTATAAAGAGCTTCAGGCACATGACAATTTCCAAGTCTGTGATTCAGTTTTTTCTCAGCCTCTTTTCTGAAACTTTTTTGTCAAATAAAGGTTAAAATAAAATATAATTAAAGAAAAATCTGGATCTTCACGTTCGGCAGTAAACAGAACACCTGACATGTCTCACTGAAACTGAATGTTCTACACTTTCACCTCCAGGGGGCGTAAGTAAATACAAAAATCTATGTTTTTGATAAGTGCTGCTGAGGCTCGAACGATCAAACAATGGTTTTATTATATTTTGTGAAAACCTTTATATTTTTACAGAGAATCAGATTCAAGTTTTGTTCATCAGTGAAATATACACAAGT
>CM072163.1:495695-548344 GCA_036850595.1 Rhyacichthys aspro | reverse complement strand
CTTCTCAACTCTCTCCTTTTGATGGATTTACTCTCTGGTTATTTTAGTTTTTATTCAAAAGTGTCGATACATTTAGTCAGAGTTTTGGTTCTCTTTAATTACTTTTTAATTTAGTTTTCGTTTCATTTTTAGAAAGACACAAAAATATGTTGTTTATTCTTCAACGAAATAAACACTGTTGGGAACGACAAAATAATGAGGGAGACAAGATTAATTGTAACATATCGGGTCACAACCTGTTCCGCTTGTGATTGGTTAGCGTAGCGTTAGGGTGTTGTGACAGAGTTAGCACCTGCGCTGAACCTGACCCGTTAGCGCAGCGGTGTTGTGACAGAGTTAGCTCCTGCTCTGAACCTGACCCGTTAGCGCAGCGGTGTTGTGACAGAGTTAGCACCTGCGCTGAACCGGACCCGTTAGCGCAGCGGTGTTGTGACAGAGTTAGCACCTGCGCTGAACCTGACCCGTTAGCGCAGCGGTGTTGTGACAGAGTTAGCACCTGCGCTGAACCTGACCCGTTAGCGCAGCGGTGTTTTTGACAGAGTTAGCACTTGCTCTGAACCTGACCCGTTAGCGCAGCGGTGTTGTGACAGAGTTAGCACTTGCTCTGAACCTGACCCGTTAGCGCAGCGGTGTTGTGACAGAGTTAGCACCTGCGCTGAACCTGACCCGTTAGCGCAGCGGTGTTGTGAGAGAGTTAGTACCTGCGCTGAAGCTCAGCTCGTCTGCTTCCTGTCCTGTGTAATCATACAGCGCTCGTACGTGCACGCCCTCTACCTGCTGCTGCTCGTGCACGTCGCCCTCGTGCACACCGTTCACCTGCAGCACCTTCTTAGGGCTGTCCTCATCCGACCAATCAGACGGAGTCCTCCTTCACCTGCAACAGGGAAACAGGAAGTACTACGTTTAACTCAAGAAGCAAAGATGGCTGCCGTTTGTTTACAATAAAAGCTGCTTTAATAGTTTCCAGACTTTATTTTACAAAAGAGATGTCATTGTGTGGGAGGGGTCCAGGTGAGTGTTACCTGAGGGAGGGGTCCAGGTGAGTGTTACCTGAGGGAGGGAGGGGTCCAGGTGAGTGTTACCTGAGGGAGGGAGGGGTCCGGGTGAGTGTTACCTGAGGGAGGGAGGGGTCCAGGTGAGTGTTACCTGAGGGAGGGAGGGGTCCGGGTGAGTGTTACCTGAGGGAGGGAGGGGTCCGGGTGGAGTGTTACCTGAGGAGGGGTCCGGGTGAGTGTTACCTGAGGGAGGGGTCCGGGTGAGGCTCGGGGATGTCTCCAGACGACACGATGTTGGTCAGAGTCACTACGTTCTCCTCAGAGCTGCCTCCTCTCTCCTTCCTACTGATGGACCTGCTCAGCTCCGGACTCCACTCCTTTAACACGAAAACTGGGTTAGTCCTGGTTTAGACCTGGTTTAGTCCTGGTTTAGACCTGGTTTAGTCCTGGTTTAGACCTGGTTTAGTCCTGGTTTAGACCTGGTTTAGTCCTGGTTTAGACCTGGTTTAGTCCTGGTTTAGACCTGGTTTAGTCCTGGTTTAGACCTGGTTTAGTCCTGGTTTAGACCTGGTTTAGACCTGGTTTAGTCCTGGTTTAGTCCTGGTTTAGACCTGGTTTAGACCTGGTTTAGTCCTGGTTTAGACCTGGTTTAGTCCTGGTTTAGACCTGGTTTAGACCTGGTTTAGACCTGGTTTAGTCCTGGTTTAGTCCTGGTTTAGACCTGGTTTAGACCTGGTTTAGTCCTGGTTTAGACCTGGTTTAGACCTGGTTTAGTCCTGGTTTAGTCCTGGTTTAGACCTGGTTTAGTCCTGGTTTAGACCTGGTTTAGTCCTGGTTTAGACCTGGTTTAGACCTGGTTTAGTCCTGGTTTAGACCTGGTTTAGTCCTGGTTTAGTCCTGGTTTAGACCTGGTTTAGTCCTGGTTTAGACCTGGTTTAGTCCTGGTTTAGACCTGGTTTAGTCCTGGTTTAGTCCTGGTTTAGTCCTGGTTTAGACCTGGTTTAGTCCTGGTTTAGTCCTGGTTTAGTCCTGGTTTAGTCCTGGTTTAGACCTGGTTTAGTCCTGGTTTAGACCTGGTTTAGTCCTGGTTTAGTCCTGGTTTAGACCTGGTTTAGTCCTGGTTTAGACCTGGTTTAGTCCTGGTTTAGACCTGGTTTAGTCCTGGTTTAGACCTGGTTTAGTCCTGGTTTAGACCTGGTTTAGTCCTGGTTTAGTCCTGGTTTAGTCCTGGTTTAGACCTGGTTTAGTCCTGGTTTAGACCTGGTTTAGACCTGGTTTAGTCCTGGTTTAGACCTGGTTTAGACCTGGTTTAGTCCTGGTTTAGTCCTGGTTTAGTCCTGGTTTAGACCTGGTTTAGTCCTGGTTTAGACCTGGTTTAGACCTGGTTTAGACCTGGTTTAGACCTGGTTTAGTCCTGGTTTAGACCTGGTTTAGTCCTGGTTTAGACCTGGTTTAGTCCTGGTTTAGACCTGGTTTAGTCCTGGTTTAGACCTGGTTTAGTCCTGGTTTAGACCTGGTTTAGACCTGGTTTAGACCTGGTTTAGACCTGGTTTAGACCTGGTTTAGTCCTGGTTTAGACCTGGTTTAGACCTGGTTTAGACCTGGTTTAGTCCTGGTTTAGTCCTGGTTTAGTCCTGGTTTAGTCCTGGTTTAGACCTGGTTTAGTCCTGGTTTAGACCTGGTTTAGACCTGGTTTAGTCCTGGTTTAGTCCTGGTTTAGTCCTGGTTTAGACCTGGTTTAGACCTGGTTTAGTCCTGGTTTAGACCTGGTTTAGACCTGGTTTAGATCTGGTTTAGACCTGGTTTAGTCCTGGTTTAGACCTGGTTTAGACCTGGTTTAGTCCTGGTTTAGACCTGGTTTAGACCTGGTTTAGACCTGGTTTAGTCCTGGTTTAGACCTGGTTTAGTCCTGGTTTAGTCCTGGTTTAGACCTGGTTTAGTCCTGGTTTAGACCTGGTTTAGATCTGGTTTAGACCTGGTTTAGTCCTGGTTTAGTCCTGGTTTAGACCTGGTTTAGACCTGGTTTAGTCCTGGTTTAGACCTGGTTTAGACCTGGTTTAGTCCTGGTTTAGTCCTGGTTTAGACCTGGTTTAGACCTGGTTTAGACCTGGTTTAGACCTGGTTTAGACCTGGTTTAGTCCTGGTTTAGACCTGGTTTAGTCCTGGTTTAGACCTGGTTTAGTCCTGGTTTAGTCCTGGTTTAGTCCTGGTTTAGTCCTGGTTTAGACCTGGTTTAGACCTGGTTTAGACCTGGTTTAGACCTGGTTTAGTCCTGGTTTAGTCCTGGTTTAGTCCTGGTTTAGTCCTGGTTTAGTCCTGGTTTAGTCCTGGTTTAGTCCTGGTTTAGACCTGGTTTAGACCTGGTTTAGACCTGGTTTAGACCTGGTTTAGACCTGGTTTAGACCTGGTTTAGTCCTGGTTTAGACCTGGTTTAGACCTGGTTTAGACCTGGTTTAGTCCTGGTTTAGACCTGGTTTAGTCCTGGTTTAGTCCTGGTTTAGACCTGGTTTAGACCTGGTTTAGTCCTGGTTTAGTCCTGGTTTAGACCTGGTTTAGTCCTGGTTTAGTCCTGGTTTAGACCTGGTTTAGTCCTGGTTTAGACCTGGTTTAGACCTGGTTTAGTCCTGGTTTAGTCCTGGTTTAGACCTGGTTTAGACCTGGTTTAGACCTGGTTTAGACCTGGTTTAGACCTGGTTTAGTCCTGGTTTAGACCTGGTTTAGACCTGGTTTAGACCTGGTTTAGTCCTGGTTTAGTCCTGGTTTAGTCCTGGTTTAGTCCTGGTTTAGACCTGGTTTAGACCTGGTTTAGACCTGGTTTAGACCTGGTTTAGTCCTGGTTTAGACCTGGTTTAGACCTGGTTTAGTCCTGGTTTAGACCTGGTTTAGACCTGGTTTAGTCCTGGTTTAGACCTGGTTTAGTCCTGGTTCAGTCCCGGTTTAGACCTGGTTTAGACCTGGTTTAGACCTTGTTTAGATCTGGTTTAGACCCGGTTTAGTCCTGGTTTAGACCTGGTTTAGACCTGGTTTAGACCTGGTTTAGTCCTGGTTTAGACCTGGTTTAGACCTGGTTTAGACCTGGTTTAGTCCTGGTTTAGACCTGGTTTAGACCTTGTTTAGTCCTGGTTTAGACCTGGTTTAGACCTGGTTTAGTCCTGGTTTAGACCTGGTTCAGTCCTGGTTTAGACCTGGTTTAGTCCTGGTTTAGACCTGGTTTAGACCTGGTTTAGACCTGGTTCAGTCCCGTATTAATCCCCGGTCTTTCTGCGGTCTCGTCGTACCGTTCTGGAGGCCCATCCACAGCTGCTTGTGGTCTTTCTTCTGCATGTCGTTCACCACTTGACTCTTGTGTTTCAGAGCGTCGGCCTCTTTGATGCTCGACATGAAGTGGGCCTCGATCACAGAGTGAGAAGGGCAGTGCAGCAGGTCGCGCTCCGGAAAATTCTACAAGAAAAAGACATTTATTTTCAGATAATCCTACATTTATTCCCGGTTTTGCCCTCGTTTTATTGCTCTCTGTGACTCTGCTACATTACATTTCTAACAGATCATAAATGAGTCAGTCTTGGCTCTTTTCGTTCTTTGTGTTTTATGAGTTTAGGTCTTTGTTTAGAGATTGTAGTGTTTTACAGACAGAGTTTATGAAAGAAAGTCTTTCATTCCTGCAGACCAGTTTGTTTTAGGTTTGTTGTGTGGTAAAAGTGTGATGCTGATAATGTGTGTAAAGTTTGGGCTGATCTTTTTGTTCCAATGAGTGTAAATATTTAAAAATGGGTGCATTTATTGTTGGTTTGGAGTTTAATCAACTGTAAAACTGTACATGTCTTAATAAATCTGTAATTTCTTCCAGGTTTTATTCATGAAAGAAATTAAGTTTAAAATAAATCTTACCTTAAAGTGCACAGTGATGCTCCAGGGCAGGATGGTGTTGGAGGCGTGGAGGTCAAACAGGACTCCGATCGGATAATGCCTTCAGACAGAAATGCACCAAAAACTCAGAAAACACATCATCAATGAGAAACCAGGGATTCTTTACAGTTTTTCTCATTTGCTTTGGCTAATTTCTCAAATAAAAAAAGCATTTCTCAAAACATTAAGCGAAAAAACAATGAACAATGAATGTGGCGTTTAACACAGTTCAGTGTTTCTCAAATGTTAATGTTTTGTGGCATATTTTTCAAAAAAATTAGAACAATTCTTCACAAATCTGTAAAAATCACTTGTGTAGGTTTCACTGAACAAAACTTAAATTTGATTCTCAGTGAAATCAGCAAAGGCCTCAGTCAAGTTTTCAAACCTTTTCAAATTTTTGTATTGGCTCAGTCGACCTGGAGGTAAAGAAACATCAGACGAGGCATTAGACGCTTTAGAATAACAAGAAAGAAATACAAAAAGAACATCAGACGTGCTGTTTACTGTATGAACATTCCTCTTTGAGTTTCATCTGAAGCGTCATGTAAAGTATTTAGGTTTTAGATACTTGCTGTTTTCAAAAAATGTGCCAAAACGACTGAGAAAAGCTGTTATTTGGACCATGTTCTTTATTAAATCAACCCTGTCACCGTGTGGCTGAACCTTGTAACTGCAACCTGTCTCCAAACTCTTCCCTGTAGTTTCTCACCATTTGAGTGGCGTCCCCTCGTATTCGAACCACATCTCCTCCACGTCCTCAGCCTTCATCACTTTGAGGAAGTGTTTCTTGACTTTGTCTGTGACCAGCGTCAGGTAACTCACTCTGGGCAACAGCAGCTGCAGAAAAAACAAGGAAAAATAACTAATAAAGACAAAAGACAAGGGAATATGTTCAGTTGTGAAGACTGGGAGCAAATGAGGAAAGGTTTGGACTTATTATTTGATTTTGTGTCTAAAGAAGAGGCGCTATCAAAGGTGCTAACTGTGAACGTACATAATATGGCTCGGCTTCTCTCTCAGTGACTTCGTCCTGGTTTAAAGTGAAGCAGGCAGGGATCCGTCCGAACCACACGTCTCTCAACACGTCTTTGTCATCTGCCATAGTTCAGCCTCTGCTTCTCCCAACGACACATAAAGAGTCTCCAAACTGGATCTGAGGAGGACTGAGAGACTCCTGCTGTGAACAGAGAACAAAACATTGAGGTAGAGGCACTTACAAACATTATTAGGTTCACATTATCGTTCTTGCAATATTAGTATTAATGTTGCTTTTCTAGGTGATGGACATTTACTTTTTGCTTCAAAATCTTCATCCAAACAGAGCATTAAGTCAAACTTTTGTGCATTTAAGTAAAAAAGTCCTTGTTTAGACCTGGTTTTATTGATTTAGCTCCTGCTTTGACGTGTCGAAGTTAGTCCAGAGGGTTTTGTTTATATATATTCGTTTAACTATTTCACTACTTGCACAGTTTCTAGTTCTAAAGTAATAGCTACGTGTCTTACAGTTTATATCATGAAATACTAATTAGTTGAGAACACAGAGGTAGTTATTGATTACTTACCAACCCTTTTATATTATACATGTTAATTCAAACTTCAATTAAGTAATTATGATCATTCAGCCTTTAACACTGAATGTGACTTACTAGAAGCATTTAAGTAACCTTTATACTAATCCTTTCCCAGTCTCCTAACTCAAAACAGCCTAACTTCTTGATTTTTAGATAGTTTACTCTCTTTAGAAGCCTGTCATGTTACTGGTCTGCCTCACAAAATAACAAAAATCAGCCTGAACAGCAACAGATAGGCACCAACCACAGTTTTCTGTTTTCATTGAGGGAAATAGGGGATTGGTTATAGCAAGTATTTTAGGCAGTAAACAATGTGAGAAAACTTTGACAATGCCTTAAACATTAGTTAGTTTTGTATGTAGTACACTATTAGTTGCATACTCGTAGTAGAACTCTTAAAATCGGATTATTTGATTCAAAATTATGACATGAATGATCCTCAACCTACAAACCTCAAAAAACAATCGACCTATAACCAAATAATTTACTTTATATATCCAAATCAGAAAATATATTTAGAAATCATTGTTATTGTAAAGATATTTAGAGTAGAAAGCGTGTACAGTATCTAAACCTGTCAAACTGCGCAGCTGTAAAGCAAATCTGACGTTAGCTCAGAGGCTAAGTGAGCTGACTTCTCTTACAAAAACAAGCCACAAGATGACCATAAATGTATACACAAGATAATGTGGGTGTTGATTCTATAAAATGCCATACAATTATAAAGTATGACTTAAAAAGAGAAAGGACAAACCGTACTTTTGTCGGTGTTTTGCGCTTAGCTTCCGTGAAAGATGGGCCAAGTCCCGCTGTCACCGGAAAAACACAGGCGTGTCGTCATCGGTGCGCGACGTCGACTCTGAATGACGTTTAGAGCCGGAGCTATTTGCTTGTGTTGTTTCTACATTTGAGCTGCAAAAATGGAGAGTAAAGTGGATACAGATGATCTGGAAATGCGTGTACAGGCGCTGGAGAGTCGTGTTTACGGCGAGAGAAGAAATAAAAGCGGAAAGCAGATCAAGGTCGGTCTAAAATCAGCTTTGTTTTGATGGATGGCGGCGTAGCAGAAGCTAGTTAGCGGTTAGCTTAGTGATGCTAGCGCACCCAGTTAACGCCCTTTTGGTTAACTACAATTTTAACAAACCTAAATTACACATTCTGATGTATTTGATCTCTACGGGAGAGTAAAGAAATATTAGGTAAAAAACTAGAAAGTTCACAAACCAGTATAAAGAGTTTAATGTTTTAAATGTTAAAGTATAAGTGCAAGTATAAAATATATCATAATTCTTCTGCATTTATTCATATAAAAAGCCTTAATTGTATTACATGAGACTACATACGACTCATACTAAATAAGCTAATTTAATAATATCTATCTCTTTGTAATTGTGGTCCACAAAACTGCTCAGAGCCTCTAAAAGCATCAGATTATCATATGATGCAGCCACACTTTTAACAAACAAAGAAGCATTCAAACAACATTAGAAATTTGTATTTAGTCACTGGTTATTAAAAGATGTCCCACTGAATATTCTGCATTGTGTTTTCTTTAGTGTGCAGAGTCTGTGGCCAGGATTCAAGCCGCTCTGACGAACACGGCCAACAAGAGAGAACGAGTCAAGATCCTGCACAAAAAGAGTGAGTTTTAATTTAAGCACAAGAAGAAAAAAGCAGATTTTATTTTCCTTCAGGCATGGTATATCTTTTTGATAATGTGACCAGCAAGTAAATATAGCTGACTTAACTCTCCTCCACATCTCAACTAATTGATTCATTTTGATTTCCACTTTATTTCAATCAGTAGTCCAAACATAAAGATTCAAGCAGACAATACAAAAAAGAAAGACAGAACAACAGACAATAGTTAGATATACAAGTCAGTGAGTCAGACAGTCATATCACATATCTATAAATTCATGAATGTGTCCTAAATGGTATTAATAATAGCAAACAGTCCATTCAGAACTAGAGCCGTGGTGCATTCACTGACAGTAGACAGTCATTTTTACCACTGTTCGACTAATGAGTGAATGATGGTGTTTGTGTTTTCAGTCGAGGACCTGATGAAGTACCTGGACCCTCAGTTCACAGACCACATCTCGGTCCCTGACGCCATGAAGCTGGAGTTCATCCTCGCAGGTCAGATTTACCCCTGGACTGTAGCTGACCCGTCCTACACTCACGAGAAAGAAAGAAAATGAGTTGTTGCTTGTGTTGTGATTCCAGAGGAGGACTTCCTGACGTCCCAGGCTGCTTTGCTGGAACAAGTGAACACTCTGCAGCCGCTGTTGGACAGTAACTACGTCAGAGGTACTTCTCACGCTCACATTTTGTTGTGTGTTTGAGTATTCTGCAATTTTAAGGTTCAAGGTATATTTCACTAAACAACCTAAAAACAACAGCAATAAAAACACAATAGTTGCAAGCGTATTATTTATTTTAAAGCAGCATTTAGGACACTAGTGACAGTAGGAATACAGAACTTTTTGGGCTGTGTTCCAGTGGCAGCAATTAAAACTCGTGCCTTAACATATGGCAAGGATTAGCAATAATAGATTTGTCTTTTTTAAGTGATAAATCATAAATTTGGTGTTGTTTGTTTGTTTGTTGAGCCCTCACCTTCTCCTCAGTCGTGTTTTGTCCATCCTTCATAAAAGACTAATAATAGTTTTAATTTTTTTTTCCATTTCAGATAAAACTAATTCTGTTGTAGTTCCTTGTCCTGCTTGTGCAGTTTAGTTTGATAAATGTAAGCCGTATAACAAGTCATTTTAGGTTTTATTGTGTGTGTATTTGCTTGTATTGTTTGAGTTTTCTTGTAATACTTTCGTTTGTCCTCTAGATGTCGCCCTAAGACCATTTTTATTGGTTTTCCTGAGCTTTTGTTGAGGCAGTGACGTCCCTTTATCCTGTGCATTTAAGCCAGTATTTATTTGAGTTTGTATGGACACTGGAAATAAACAGATCCAGTTTGAGTTTGGACTGTTGGACTCTTGTCTGACAGCGCCATCTAGTGTGTCTCTGGAGAAAAGCTCAGTCTGTTGAAACTGAACTAAAAAGATCCATTTGGGAATAATTGTCTAATACTAATACTTCTATTTACCTGAAGTGTGAATGTATGCCTTGACACTGATGAATAATTACTAATTATTTGTGTTGTGTTTTTTCCAGACGTCCCTGAACACGCCACGAAGCTGCAGCGACTGTCTCAACTTCACATTAAACAACAGGTCACACATTAAACCTCTTTTTCCTCATTTATTGCAGGAGTATTTAAAGCTAACTGTCTGTGTGTCGTGTTCAGGACCAAACTGAGGCTCAGTCCGTGGAAGTGAAGAGGCTTTTCGAGGAATACAACAAAATGGTACCAGCCTTTGAGACTTTGTTCGTTTAAAAGACACTTACAACAAATTTACAACAAAATTAATGTGTGTTAATGTTCAAATTAAACATAAACCGGTTCAAATCCAACTAAAAAAAAAAATAAAAATAAAACTTTAAAATTAAACAAAACCTTTAAAAACTAAAACTTTCAAATATCAAAACTTAAATCATAAAACTTTAAATAAAAACCTGTTCAAATCCTACTGCAACATGTTCAAATCCATCTAAAACTGTTAAAATCTGACTAAAACCTGTTCAAATCCGACTAAAATCTGTTCAAATCTGACTAAAAACCTGTTCAAATCCAGCTAAAACCTGTTCAAATCCAGCTTAAACCTTTTCAAATTAAACATAAACCTGTTCAAATCCAAATAAAACCTGTTCAAATTAATCTAAAACCTGTTTAAATCCATCTGAAACCTGTTCAAATCCATCTAAAACCTGTTCAGATCCACCTAAAACCTGTTCAAATTCATCTAAAACCTGTTCAAATTCATCTAAAACCTGTTCAAATCCATCCAAAACCTGTTCAGATCCACCTAAAACCTGTTCAAATTCATCTAAAACCTGTTCAAATTCATCTAAAACCTGTTCAAATCCATCCAAAACCTGTTCAGATCCACCTAAAACCTGTTCAAATTCATCTAAAACCTGTTCAAATCCATCCAAAACCTGTTCAGATCCACCTAAAACCTGTTCTAATTCATCCAAAACCTGTTCAAATTCATCTAAAACCTGTTCAAATCCATCTGAAACCTGTTTAAATCCACCTAAAACCTGTTCAGATCCACCTAAAACCTGTTCAAATCCATCTGAAACCTGTTTAAATCCAAGTAAAACATGTTCAAATCCATAATTTCAAATAGAAAAGTAAGTCTTAAGTCTGGAAAATGTATAATAATGATGTGTAAACGTGACGGAGTAAACCTTGTTAATAATCTCATGTGGTAAGCGTGTTTGTCATGTTTCTGCAGATGTTGTTGCTGTCGAAGCAGTTCACTCATTGGGACGAGACGCTCCGGAAACTGGAGGAGGCCAAAGGGATCCGACCGCTCGAGTGACTCAAACTCATCCCGACTCAAACTCATCCCGACTCAGAAACTTCTTTAAACACTTCTCTCTGTTCCCTGCACTAAATAAAAGTCTACCCTCATGTGACTGAGTTTAAGGCTTTTTCCTTTAATTATTGGTCAAATAGCAGCTTTGTCCCTCTGCGTCACTTTAACAATAAATTCATTTTTTCGTATGTGATGTAAATTTATGTGATTTTTAGTTGTATTATCATCAGTTTTAACCAGGAACAATAAAACACACAGTTTTTGACACTTGTCTTTGTTAATCCACCAGGTCACACACATTTACACACTTCACTCTTATTTTGTTAATCAATTAATCCAAAAAATAATCATCAGATAAATTGTTTATAGAAATAATCGTTAGTTGCAGCCCTACAAATGTATAAAGTTTTCTAATTCAAGAGGTTTTCTGTCGATTTACACTGTGTCTATAATAATAATAATAATGATAATATATTTTATTTTTAAGCGCCTTTCAGAACACCCAAGGACACTATACATAGTTTAGTTTAAAAGCAGTACATAGTATAAAAATTAAAAACAAGTAAATAACACAGTAAAGCACATGATAAAATTAAATATAAGGACGTCTATCAATTAAAGGCAAAAAAAAGATATGTAAAAGTTCAATGAAATGAAAGACCTCGGATTAAACCACAACTAAACATTTTCTAGACATTAACTAAACATTTCTAAACATTTCTAAACATTTCTAAACCAGACATAAACCCGTGTCTGAATCTCCTGCAGAGTGGCTCCTCCTGTCACACACAGGATCTCTGGTTCTCAGTCAGAACCGGAAGCCCGTGGAGCTGCGGCTGTTCCGCGGAGAGCAGCTGAGGGCCGGGGTCTGGAGCAGCGCGGCCGGGTCTGGAGCAGCGCGGCGGGGGCAGGACATGGACAGAGCGGCCGTGGTGAGGGTCGGGGCCGCGGCCGGGGCCGGGGTCTGCGCGCTGTTCGGCGGCGTGGCCCTGGCGCAGTACGTCGTGGCCAAAAAGAAGCGAGCGGGAAAGAAAACGCGGATCATTGAGATGGTGAGTGAAACTGGACACGCGCAGCTGCGTCAGCGAGGCACGCGCACAAACCGGAAACAGAAACAATAAAAGCACGATGCAGGTTATTTGTTTATTTAAGGTTCCTCATCAGTGTTTATCACAATAAAAGACTATACTATTAATCTAAAATATGACTACTCTTTGACAATAATAATGAGTTTAAGGAAGTATTCACAAAGATACAGCCACAACAATAACAATCACACTCTTTCAGTCTAAAACTGACATTTTTTTGTTTATCAGGAATGATTAAATATAATTTCATTCTGAACTATTTCTTGCTTCAGTTTCTTTTTGTAAGTGCCATGGTTTGAAGAATTAATGTTAAAGGCAATTTAATCCAGTGTGAAATGGAGTTTATTTAATGCCAATTAAATACATTTAAAGTCAGTAAAGTAATCCATAGGCCTCCATTCACTGCATTATTACACAATCAAAACAAAATTAAAAATAGTGACGTAGAGAGAGCAAGGTCAGTCATAGCAAAAAGAAATAAATAATAAAATAATCTAAAACTACTGTAACTTCTGTTATTAATGATTTAGCACTTATATCATTTTGTCTCAAATTTATTTTTTTAAATATGCTCTGGTTCTGGACATGACTTGGTCTCGAGCATTACGGACTATACTCATTTATTATAATATAGTCTGAATTGAACGACTACTATATCCAGGACCTATCCATTACTAATTAAGGATAAAAACTAGAATATACAAAAAAAACCAAAAACAACAACATTCAGTGCCCTTTTAGACCTGATTTGTAAAGAAATAGTGAATCAAAAACTCGTTAAATATCAGTTTGAAAAAGGGAAATATTTCAGTCTCATTTAGGATCAAACTTAAGGACGAGGACTAAATTCAAAGCTAAAATTGTAGCAAACCTAGAATAAACCCCTGATCAAAATAAACAAGGTACAATAATGTTATAACACAAATAGAAATAAGTGAATTTGAATATTTGCATTATAAAAATCAATCTAATCTAGTTCATTCAGAGCCAAAATAAAACATTATTTCACTTTAATGCACTGATAATTACTAAAAGAGTTAATTTATTGCATATTCAACATTATAAAGTCATTGCCGTTCAACCTATTTCCGTCTGGATTTTGTGAAGCATCTGTTTTGCGTCGTGCTTTTATTGTGAAACCTTCAGGAGGAAGTGAGGCCTGGTGTTGTTTTGTTGACGTCGTGGAAGCTCCCTTAAACAGCAGCTGTTTTTAGAGGTCACCACTTTGTCTTGTCCTTTAAGAAAAAGAAGAATAGGGTTAAATCCTCTCAAAGAACAGCCTTCCTTTTCTCTTAGAGTCTTTTTTTTACTGCTTCTGCTGTTTTTGGGGTTTTATTTGTTTGTTGGATGTAGTTATTGGAGCTGAAGCTGCTCTGACACCTCGTCCACTTCTGTAACGAGAGTCTGACGAGAAAAACTCAAAATACAGTGCTTCAAAAATGTAAAGAATTGGCCTGAGGATTAATAAAGACTGGGCGACACCTGACGACATACTTTCCTATCATCGAAAAGACAAATGAAAGAGAGACTTGTGAAGGCGTTTGTTTTGGAGTAAAACTGCAGGGCATCAGTAAAAAGAGGTGAAAGTTCAAGAGGCACAAGGCGTATCTCGGTGTGATTCACGTCTGAAGCATTCCTCTGAACCTGAGGCGTGTTTTACAGCCGTGGTTCAGTCCAGCGTTGTGTTTGTTTCTGAGGTTTGTAACGTCAGGGCGTCTTCAGTGAGAGGAATGCAGGCAGCGCCAAAATAAAAGCCCTATGCTCCTTAAATTTCACCAAATCAGAGTTTTGAGTCATTCTGTGTGGCTCTTTTTTAAATGAAGGATGTTGTGTGAATAAAATGGTGCTACTTGATGCTAATGAAGGTCTGTTTCTCAAATGTAATGTATTTGGAGATTCTCGGTGATAATATAATAAAAAAAATTTAGGAAGAAGAGATCTGGACATTCTTGATCTGGTCTTTGTCTTAAACCCTAAAAGACTCCTTTGTCTTTTCTCTCTCCTCTTCACTGTAGGACTAATAAAGTATTTCTTATTTTTATTCTTCTTATAAATAATGAAATACCGAGGTCTAAAAAAGAGGACAGTTTAGGAATGACATAAACACAGTAAAAGATCTTTAGAGAGAGTTCACTAATGTTTAATGAAATGATTTTCTTGTTTAACTCGAGCCTGAAGAAAATACCTCAGAGACCGCCACAAGTACTCGGTATCGGAGCTTCTTGTACTCGTTTAATCTCTGATCTCTAAAAAATATAACCTCATAATGCAGCTGAAATGTGTTACCTAACTTTGTCCACTAGAGGTCAGAAGAGACAGATGTTTTACTGCAGTGGTTCTCACTTTTTTCAGCTTTTCTGGATAAAAATGCTGCTTTATTTTCTCTGAGGGGAACAGACAGTGCTGCTGCTTTGCTTGAGATATTATTTTTTCATCATGGGCACCTCCTGCTTTCTCCCACAGGGGGCGCTGCTTCCTCAGGAGAAAAGATCAGACTGTGTTTAAATGAGTTTTATTCACAATTAAAACTTGTTGCAGGATAAACACTGGCTGTCACTCAGTGCTCCTTTCTCCCTTTGTCCCATATCCTTCCAATTATTTTTTTACAGTGCATGGTACAGTTGTTTTTGTAGTGCAGTCTGCTGTTATCAGTGAGAACACATGTGTCTGGATGAAGATCTCAGTAGGAGTGGCTTTAAAAGAGAGTGAGGACTTGAGAAACAGTTTTAACCCACAGACTGAAACCATAATTCATATATATCAGGGCTGGGTTAAAAATCTAGATTTTTTTCAAATTTAAGATAATTTTTAAAAAAAATTATTATTATTTCTTTTTTAACAGCTGCCTTTTTGCTCTATTTTATGTGTTATTTAATTATTATTATTATTATTTATTTATTATTTATTCATCATATTTGTTTATTATTTTTATTGTTAAATTAAAAATTAAAATAAGTGTTTTATATTTATATTTGTAATATTTATTTATTTATTTTTATCATTTATTTGCCTTGCTACCAACCTAAAAAGTAATTGAATTTTGTATATTTTTTTATACTCAATGCCAACAAAAAAACAATAATATCAAAGCAGCAGCAACAGTGAGTGAATCGTTTTTAGTTTGACCCTTCTCTGTCTCCGTAGAGCTGTTTACACCCAAATATAACTGACATAAAGGGCCTGCTCTCTGTGGCCTTGTACTGTACACCGTCAGTGCTTTTATGCTGTCAACTTTGACCTCTCTTACCATCAGTCCACGGTGACCTCTGACCCCCTGAAGGTGTCCCGACTGTTTACGTTTGACCTTTTTGCTCTGACTGTGCAGTAGGGCTGTGCGATATATCACAAATTTATTTATTTATTTTATAGTTTACTTAATATTATTGATTTATTCATCTTATTGATTTATTATTTTTTTATTATTGTTAAATTAAACAATATTTATCATAATCATTAAATATGTTTTGTTTTTTAAAAACATTTTTTATTAAATCAGTTTCTTAGAGCTCATTATCTCCTTTTGGCTCCAGCATCGACGTCAGACTCACTTTGACAAAAATTGATTCTTGATTGATTTTTGACCTTTTTAAACCAACAAAGTCCAGCTGCGTGACGCTCCAACCTTTGACAGAGATAATAGTGTCCTCAAAGTGTCCACAGTCTGCTCTATCACCAGGACGGGTCTAAACCCGGTCCAGGACGGGGCTAAACCCGGTCCAGGACGGGTCTAAACCCGGTCCAGGACGGGTCTAAACCCGGTCCAGGACGGGTCTAAACCCGGTCCAGGACGGGGCTAAACCCGGTCCAGGACGGGGCTAAACCCGGTCCAGGACGGGGCTAAACCCGGTCCAGGACGGGGCTAAACCCGGTCCAGTGATGTCTGTAACGGGAGAGCTTCAGAGGAATGTGCAGAGACAGGGGTGTCCTGCCTTGTCCTTGGCTCAACGTGAAATACAACTGCTCCTCGTTCAGAAAAAGAGGACTCGTTAAATGTTACACTATATTATTAAAGCGGAACTTGCCATTCACTTAAATAAACTTTGTTGCTTTGTATTATTAGAGGCCACATATAGTCCATTTATGAAACAGCAAAATAGGCAGGAGTTTACCAATGTTTCCTCCAAAATCCTAATCCATTTGACCAAACTGAAGTTTAGAGTTTAGCGTTAGCTTAGCTGTGACTTCAGCGTCAGGACGACAATTATCTCCTCCTCGTTAAACATTACGTGATTGAATTGACAGTATTTATCTGTGTTTTACGTTGCCTCCCTTTTCTCTGTTGATGCTTTTCTTTTTTCAGCTGTTTCTCTGTTAAAAGACATATTCAGCTGAAAATACACTTTATCTGCAGCTATTAAACTTCCTGGAACGTCATGTGACAAGTGTCGACCAATGGGAGCGCTCCTTTTTGGAGCATGTGATTGTCCAAGGTTTTCTGTTCCTGAATAGAGGTTCTCATCTATTACAATCCCTCAGAATAAACAGTAGATGGATCAGAAAGACTGTTTTAACACTAATGATTGATTTTACAATAAACTATTTGGATTTTTTGGTTGAAACTAGAAGAAAAACATATCAGGTAGAGTCTGAGGGTCTTTTAGGAGAGTTTTTTAAACATAAAACCTTGTAAAACTGAAATCTGTGAGACCTAAAGAGGCAAAAACAAGTCCAAACTTTACAGAGATGCTCCATATTTCTCCAAACGTTGCGTCAGGGCTGAGATTAGATAACTCTTTGATGTTGTGACCCACGTCCACCATTATTGTCGGTTTGAACCTTGACCTTTTGCGACCCTGGCTACATTCAGCTTGTTTTTTTTCAGGGGAAGGGCAGCGGTGTTTTCAAAAGTGCTCCGTCAGCTGCAACAGGAAAACCAGCTGAGTCTGTCTCTAATTGATTTTAAGAATGAAGAGGTCAGGGGTCACGCTGGAGCAGGTTACGACCCGGCGCTGGCCCCTTTTCTCCGGTTCTATTCCTGCGGCGCGTTGATAGCGCTCAGCTGACTCGGTTTACTGCCCCTCCCTCGACCGGGGCAGATATAAAAACCCTCTGAAAACACACTCTCTTTTCCTCGATCCTGTTTCAGCCTCGACACTAAACCGAGGTAAGACACTGTTATCTGAGGCTGCAGGACTAAACCAGGACTAAACCAGGACTAAACCAGGACTAGAGTAGGACTAAAGTAGGACTAAAGTAGGACTAAACCAGGACTAAACCAGGACTAAACCAGGACTAAACCAGGACTAAACCAGGACTAAACCAGGACTAAACTAGGACTAAACCAGGACTAAACCAGGACTAAACGAGGACTAAACCAGGACTAAACCAGGACTAAACCAGGACTAAACCAGGACTAAAGTAGGACTAAACCAGGACTAAACCAGGACTAAACCAGGACTAAACCAGGACTAAACCGGGTCTAGAGTAGGACTAAACCAGGACTAAACCGGGTCTAGAGTAGGACTAAACCGGGACTAAAGCAGGACTAAACCAGGACTAAACCGGGTGTAGAGTAGGACTAAACCAGGACTAAACCAGGATTAAACCAGGACTAAACCAGGACTAAACCAGGACTAAACCAGGACTAAACCAGGACTAAACCAGGACTTAACCAGTTCTAAACCAGGACAAAACCAGGATTAAACCAGGACTAAACGAGGGCTAAACCAGGATTAAACCAGGTCTAAACCAGGTCTAAAGCAGGATTAAACCAGGACTAAACCAGGACAAAACCAGGATTAAACCAGGACTAAACTTAATTTAATCCGTCACTTCCTTTATTTGCTTCAAAAGTCCGAACTATCTTCTACTACTTTCAGATCGTAGAACTGACAGACCCAGAACCCTGGTTCAGTTTGGTCTCGGTCTAGACCAAACTGAACCAGACCCAGAACCCTGGTTCAGTTCGGTCTAGACCGAGACCAAACTGAACCAGACCCAGAACCCTGGTTCAGTTCGGTCTAGACCAAACGGTAAAGTCCAGAGGACTTCCTGGTTTGTGTGTTTCTCTTGACGTTCTGTAGATGTTTGTAACAGAACAGACCCGAGGGCGGCGCTGGTTCTGACTTGTCTTCATTTTAACACAATAACAAACCGCAGCAGAACACCGAGTACTCTCCAGATCCTCAGGTTCCCACGGCGCTGGGCTGTACTTGAACACCTTGAACACCTGCCCGACTCAGAGGCAGGATTATTAGATAAAAGTACCACATTTTGAATCGTTTTTTCTTAGAATATGAGTGAGTTTGTGTTTTTGTCCAAGTTACGGTTCTCTGTAGAGTTAAGTCCTAGCTTTTGGAAAGTGGTTCGACACTGTTTGAATCAAAAGAAAGTAGTTACAACATCACACTTTACTTTAAATGTTTCGGACTCCTTTAATAGAATAGAAACTTTAAAGTCTGATTTCAGGTCAGAGCAAAAAGAGCTTTAAAGTGTCACCAAAAAAAAACACTTTAGGGTCCTAAGTTTGTGGTCCATTTTCAAAAAGGTGGAGCTAAACACTGCAGTCAGCTGATTGGACGATAGATAATCCTCACTCGAGAAAAAAAAACATTAAAGAGAAAGGTTTTCATATAAATTCCTTCTTGTTTTTGTGATAAACGTCGTATTGAAAAAGAAAACATGATAAATGTGGGACTTTTCCCGACACAAAGCTAGTGTTAATAGTAGAATAGTATATGAATAATACTTTCAGAATACAACATTAATCTATAGTTAAAATAATTGTCACTATTCATTACTAAGTTGTTTCCTAAAAAGACTTTAGCATAAATTCATCATTAATTAAAAGTTACTTATGTATCATTAAAACTAAAAGTAAACAGTGAAGTTCCTCTGATGTTGACACAGTTTATTGTTGAAAATATGTTTTTTTAAGTTTTGTTTTTAAGGTTTGTCAATCGTAGAAATAGATAATAGAAAATTAGATCATGTTATTGAAGTGTTTTTTTTGTCAAGTTCCTTTAAAGCCTGATCATAAACAGATCTGAGTGAAAAAAGAAGATTAAACACAAGCAGAACCTGTACAAACTCAAATATTGAGTGTAAATGAGAGGAAACTGCTGCAGCATGAATTTAATGTTGAGAAAGATGGGAATAAACAGAAACAGTTGAATAAAAGTCTGCTTCAAACACGGTTTAGGACTGTGTGAAAATGCTGGCTCCAGAGAGAAACCTACAGCGTGTTTAAATGGCCTCGAACGGCTCCACATACTTCACATTCTCTTCTCGTAAATAAGAGCTGTGTTGGAACAGGATCCTGACGGAGCTCATTTAGCGTCTGAGACTCCCTCCGTTTTCAGCCGTAACTCATTCTGCCAAAACAAAACTCCCTGATGCTGTAACACTCGCAGGAAACACCTTTTATCAGTTCTTTCTCGACGTAAATCTCGACGTTCTGTCTGTCTCTGTCCTGCTCTTTTTATATTTCGAAACTAAAAAGGAAATGCCGCTAAAACAGAACAAAACTACGACACCGAAAGGTTTTGTTTGCCGTTTAAAGATAATTACTGTCAGAGAAAAATAAAATACGCCACGAAAAGACAGAACAAGAGCACACAGTTTAACTTCAGGCCCACAGTGAATGAGTTTGTGAAGCTAATGTCATGTTTATTTCTGTGGATTTGTAAAAAGCAAAAAGAAAATAACTGCTTCAATAATAGTTATTTTGGTTGAAAATATAATCCCAGTTGGATTGTTTCCAAAGTCGTCTGAACTACAGACCTCTCAGAAACACACTGACCCGGCTCTAAACCTTCAGCAGTTGTTCTTCTGGAAATATTTGGCTTTAATTCAAACGAATTCCACATTTACTCAATCAGAACAAACATTTTCATCCTTTCTGTTCTTTTCTTGTTTAAATCCAACTAAAACCTGTTCAAATCCATCTAAAACCTGCTCAAATCCAACTGAAACCTGTTTAAATCCAACTAAAACCTGTTCAAATCCAACTAAAACCTGTTTAAATCCAACTAAAACCTGTTCAAATCCAACTGAAACCTGTTCAAACCCAACTGAAACCTGTTCAAATCCAACTAAAACCTGTTCAAATCCAACTAAAACCTGTTCAAATCCATCTAAAACCTGTTCAAATCCATCTAAAACCTGTTCAAATCCATCTAAAACCTGTTCAAATCCATCTAAAACCTGTTCAAATCCATCTAAAACCTGCTCAAATCCATCTAAAACCTGTTCAAATCCATCTAAAACCTGTTCAAATCCATATAAACCTGTTCAAATCCATCTAAAACCTGTTCAAATCCATCTAAAACCTGTTCAAATCCATCTAAAACCTGTTCAAATCCATTTAAACCTGTTCAAATCCATCTAAAACCTGTTCAAATCCATCTAAAACCTGTTCAAATCCATTTAAAACCTGTTCAAATCCATCTAAAACCTGTTCAAATCCAACTAAAACCTGCTCAAATCCATCTAAAACCTGTTCAAATCCATCTAAAACCTGTTCAAATCCATCTAAAACCTGTTCAAATCCATCTAAAACCTGCTCAAGTCCATCTAAAACCTGTTCAAATCCATTTAAAACCTGTTCAAAACCATATAAACCTGTTCAAATCCATCTAAAACCTGTTCAAATCCATCTGAAACCTATTCAAATCCATTTAGAACCTGTTCAAAACCATATAAAACCTGTTCAAATCCATCTAAAACCTGTTCAAATCCATCTGAAACCTATTCAAATCCATTTAGAACCTGTTCAAAACCATATAAAACCTGTTCAAATCCATCTAAAACCTGTTCAAATCCATCTAAAACCTGTTCAAATCCATCTAAAACCTGTTCAAATCCATCTAAAACCTGTTCAAATCCATTTAGAACCTGATCCATCTAAAACCTGTTCAAAGCCATCTAAAACCTGTTCAAATCCATCTAAAACCTGTTCAAATCCATCTGAAACCTATTCAAATCCATCTAAAACCTGTTCAAATCCATCTAAAACCTGTTCAAATCCATCTAAAACCTGTTCAAATCCATTTAGAACCTGTCCTTATCTTCTAAAACCTGTTTCAAATCCATCTAAAACCCTTTAAAGGTCAAACTAAAACCTGTTTCAAATCAAACGTCACCTGTTTAAATCCATCTAAAAACCTGTTCAAATCCATCTAAAACCTGTTCAAATCCATCTAAAACCTGTTCAAAATCCATCTAAAACCTGTTCAAATCCATCTAAACCCTGTTCAAATCCATCTAAACCCTGTTCATGAAGCTGGAACACAGTTGTAATAACGTGACTGGAGCAGATCTGATCTAAATGAAGGTGGACAGTCCTGACAGCGGCTCTGATTCTCGGCTCCGTCTCGGCGCTCGGTTATTTCTCCGGAGAACGGCGCACGGTGAAACCCATCGCAGACACACGGCCGTGAGCTCGACGTGACGTGGGTTTATTTTATAGACGACAGGTGGGAAAGTGACACGGCGAGGAGCTAAGAAAGCGGCGCACTAAATGAGGCGCTCGAGGAGACGCTCAGCGGATCAGGCGACGGACAGACATCTACTTACAACAGGAGTCTTCTACTTAACACCGTGATCTTTATAATGAAGGATTTTAATAGATGAGAATGATCAGTCCACAGCAGGAATGTGTCCAATCACAGCTCACTTCAGGTAAAAGGAGCGCTCCCATTGGTCGACACGGATGTCAACAACGAAGGAACAAGGAAATAAACCAAGGAAATGGGTTATTCTGTTGGAAATACGTCTTATTTTAAAATAAAGCTCTAAAAGATAAAAATAGAGAAACAGGAGCAAATGAAACATGAATAAATGTTGAGATGCTCAGTGTTTAATGAGACAGAGATAATTACAGGATCACCACAGTCTACAACGAGAAACTCAGATTTAGGCCTAGGTTTGGTACTAGGTTTAGTTCTTTTATACCAATTAACTTCAGTTTAACCAGGTGTTAATCATCTTTTAAACCTGCATTAGTCCTGGTTTAGTCCTGGTTTAGACCTGCATTAGTCCTGGTTTAGTCCTGTTTAGCTTAGACCTGGTTTAGACCTGGTTTAGTCCTGGTTTAGACCTGGTTTAGTCCTGGTTTAGTCCTGGTTTAGTCCTGGTTTAGTCCTGGTTTAGACCTGGTTTAGACCTGGTTTAGACCTGGTTTAGTCCTGGTTTAGACCTGGTTTAGACCTGGTTTAGTCCTGGTTTAGACCTGGTTTAGTCCTGGTTTAGACCTGGTTTAGACCTGGTTTAGACCTGGTTTAGACCTGGTTTAGACCTGGTTTAGTCCTGGTTTAGTCCTGGTTTAGACCTGGTTTAGACCTGGTTTAGACCTGGTTTAGTCCTGGTTTAGACCTGGTTTAGTCCTGGTTTAGTCCTGGTTCAGTCCTTTTTTGCAGCTAGTAATAACTAATTCAACACATTCAGATTGTCCTTTTGAATCTTTTAAATCAATCTCAAAGCCAACTGTAATAAAAACTCCTCTGTTTCCCATAATCCTTTGCTCCTAAACCCTGTGACCTCTGACCCCTCTGTCTCACAGATCTGAGACGTCTGAAAGCCTGGTCTCAGTTTTATAATCTGATTAAGACCGGGTTTAATCTGGACTGAATCATCATCAGTCAAAGCTCAAACACGTCTTTAATAAATCAGTCGTTTCATTTAATTCGATAAAGATGAATATTAACAGAGAAGGAGACGATATTAACATGAAAAAAGCAGCGTGAAGAGAATAAAACTCAGATCTGAGCTCAAGAAGTGTCTCTGAAGTTAAACGACTTTATTTGAACAAAAGAAGAAGAGAGTCTGAGTTTAAGAGAGCGATAATGACTATAATGTTTGAAAAGTGATAGAAAATGGTGTTGGATTAAAAATAAAAGAGTAAAACCAGGACTAAACCAAAGCAGAGCCAACTCCAGGAACAAACCAGGACTAAAAACACATTATTAAAGATTTTTGGCCTTGTTTTTGAATCTGTGCTTGATCTGATCTTTGCAGGTGGCTCCAAACGAGGATAAAATGTTTAAAAGGAAAGCTTTGGTTGTGTATTTTGGTGTTTCCAGATGGAAGATACTCCGGGTCTCGGTCGGACTCTAATCTGTGAGTGTTTATTATGGACAGAAGAGCGTCGGTGACAGAGACGAGTGAGCGGTGAGCACTCGAACGCATCGCTGTGTAAAATGTGGCAGCTGCATTTCACTGATAAGAACTGACTCCAGAAACCACACAAACACAAACATGACAAAAACACTCAAGATTCAACCCAAAACTGTAGAAAACCACGGGTCAAATCAGCGTTTTTAGAGTAAATAACTCTTCTTTTACACGTGTCTCAGTTAAAGCTGGAAATATGGACTAAAAATGATAACAATAATAAGAGAATAGCGAAACTAATACTGCGCTAGTGATGGTCCAGTTGTTGATCTGCGCCCTCTAGTGGCTAAAAGTTACACAGCCGCTTATTGTAACAGGAATCATTTGTGAAATAGACCTTAACCCTTCATTTAGTTTCCATCTGAATCCACAAAATATGTTCTTTTAAATATTGCCATAGAAATTATATTTATTATTGTTATTATTATTATTATTATTATTATTATTATTAATTTATTGTTATTATTTATTTTTTATTATTATTATTATTATTATTTATTTTATTATTATTATTATTATTATTATTATTATTATTATTATTATTATTATTATGTGTCAACTAATTTTCATCTTTTTTTTTTATATTTATGAATTTTCTGAATTTTTAACCCTGTAAATTCCAGTTATAGTGATTAAATTCTGTGTTTTTTTGTTGTTTTTTTTAACCCAGAGAGACCAGGAGGGTTACCAGCCTCAGTTCTAACCCTTGACTTTTACTTGAGTCTCTCTCCTGCAGCTGTTCACATCCAGTCACAGTTTAGTTATTTATCTTCATCTGTCTCTCATTGAACTTCCACTCGACTCAGTTCTGGGCCAATCTCAGCTCGATGAGTTATTATTGTGAGGAATTATAATTGACAATGAAAAGATTGAAAAGGCCTCTCAGTCAAAAACACTTGAGCTGTGATTACTGTCATCAGAGTCAAACCAAGGAGCTGGGATTAAATCTGAGCACTTATTGTTACAGCTCATAAAAGAGAATAAAGATGTAATACTTCTATTAATGTGTGGTACAGCAGGGTTTAAACATGATCTAAAACCTGCTCAAACACAGTCAGAAAACACCTGGAAGGACTTTCAAAGACAAAAAAACACTTTCTTTTCTGACTCCAATCTGCTCTAAACACTGAAAAAAGATGAACTTATATGAATCAGATCAGACTGAAGCATGTTTCTGGACAAAAATCAGTTCTAAAATACAAAAATAATTGTGTTTAAATTGCCTTTATGTAATGACTTTGCTGAATGTTAAACTCTTCTTTTGTCTTTGTTATAAACAGATTCAGTTTTGTAAAAGACACATTTCAGATCTTATTACAATGCTGCTTTATTGAATCAAAAACATGATTGTTGTTTCAGAAGTAGAAGAGAAGAGCATATTTACCTGTTTTAAACTGAATTAAAATGTCCCAAATCCTAAAAATTTGGTAGAAAAAAGACACTATCACAAACATATTTATTCATAGACTCAGGTACAAAGGAAATAATCTGGATTTATTAAGGATCTCTGTGACGTCAATGCTGTTCATATTTTTGACAACAATAACCGTGACAATTATAAAATCTAAAGTATAATTATTATTAAGTGAAGGCCACAGTGATTCTTCAGAGATTTGAGCAAAAACTGAGCTGAAAATGAAAAAAGCTGTTTAATTTACAAAAGAAATGAGAAAGAAAGTGTTTTAAAAGTAGATTTTGAGATGTTGTGTTGTATCCAGCTCCAGATCCTGAGATTATTACAAAAGTTTGAAGATTGAGGGCTACATTCGCTTAAGTTTCATCAAACTTTTCATGTGTTTAAATCCAAAGTTCGTTAAAGCCTTTTCTCTTTCATTTCTCTCCTTGACTGCCCCTGAACGCCCCTCGGCCCCGACACAATCCACCTGTAATTATGAAAAGCGGGGCTCTCTCGGCCGCGATCGGGCCGAGCACTGGTCCGTTTAGTCAAAGACCCTCCGTACGTCGCTGCGTCCGTCACAGACCCCCCTCCGCTCGCCCCACGCTTCGACGGCTCCGTCCGAGTCCCGTCTGCGTCCGTCCCGAGGCAGAGCTGGAGCGTAACGTTTTCATCTGAAGAGGATCCGAGGAGGCGCCGGCGACGGTCACGGAGCCAGGCTTTAATCTCAGGTTCACGGCAAAAACCAGGAGCCGAGTCTGATCGGGAACAAACGAGACGCAGGACGAGGACGTTCTCGGAGACGGTCTCTGAGACGTTCACTGAGACGTTCTCTGAGACCGGGACGTATGCTGTTCACGTTTAAACCGGGTTCAAATATGAGACCAACTTTAATTTACAAATGAAGTGAAATAAACCAGGACCAAAGCTGGACTAGAACCATTTAATCAGATTATATCATTAATACTGATATATTTAATGCTGCATTAGCCTCAGGAGATTTATTTTAATTATTATTATTATTAAAAAACAGAAAACCGTACCCATTTTTCTCCACAAAACACCAAATCAAACCTCATTTTCTCTGATCTCACACTTCTGTCTGAGTTCAGAGTCAGAACGCTGTAATCCTGTATTTTTCTGTCACATTCTTCCCTTTTCTTTCTTTGTGTTTTTTTTTCTTTTTGACCATTTAAACGCTCCTATTTCAAGACCGAGCGTGTGATTGGCCAAAGACCAGGTAAGTTCTGATAATAAACCACAAATAAAGACTTGTTCCACAGAATTCTTTCAGTATCTTTTGGTTTAACTCGACAGTTTTTAAAAGATTTTGAGCAAAACTGTCTTTGAGAATCACTTTAGAGGAGCTTTTCTGTCAAACAATCGGTAAAAATACACTATTACTTCTTAATTTAATGGTTTTTGGATGAATATAAATCTATATAATCACGGTTTAATCCATCCTGAAACCCGAGAGCATCCCGTTTAGTGTCGTATTGTGTTTCCATTTGATTCGACGTCATTATGAATTAATGAGCGGCTCGTATTCAGTGTCAAATCTAAAGGAAGCAATAAAACCACAGAGAATTTAATCTGACGAAAGAGGAGCGAGACTAACCCCAGACAAATGGGACATATTCATTTCTTTATTAAAGTCCATAAGATGTCAGTGTCAGGTTATAATAATGAGCCCGGTTTTAAAGGTCGCGAGAAAAGAGAGAGAGGCCAGGAATGGAAACGAATCTGAAGAAAAACGGGTTCCATGAGACGCAAAGGTAAGACTGAAGAAGAAAATCATTTATTTAAAGAAGAAAAAACCAGAATACAAACAAACAGAAATCAAACTGGGAAAAAACTGATGGAAAACTAGCTTTAAACCAGTGTTAATTTTGTGGAAGAATCATTTTCTTCACAGTTAAATCAGAAAAAGAAACAAAAACAAAGACTAAAAACTAAACTAAGATTAACCTTGGTTTTAATCAGACTTAGACCAGGACAAGAACCAAGTCTAAAACCTATTTGGACCAAAACTAAAATCAGATTAAACCAGACCCAGGTTTGATCTTGATTTAAGTTTAATTTTGACTTGATTTAGTCCTGATTCAGATATGATTTAGAACAATATTTTAACTTTATTCAGCCATCATTAAATAAAGGCTTTTTATTTTATTTTATTTTAATTCAAAGAGATTTATTTTTCACATTTACTTTCTATTTGAACCAGTTGAATGAGTGTTGAACATGGACTAAACAGGACTGTCTCGTCTCTGATGGAGTTGGTGTTTGTTTTGATGGAGACAGTGTTTTGTGATTGATCTGTTTCTGTGGGACTCTCTCTGAATCTGAACCAGGTCCAAACGTTTCCCGTCGAGCTCCAAATGTTACTGCTGCTGTTTGTTCAGTTTATTCACAGGAGACTGGTTTTAGAGACAGGTTCAAACCCGACTCAACTGGGACTCATCGGGAACGTTTCTTGTGTTGAATCCCTTCAGTCTGGTCTGGATCTGCTCTCACATTAACTTCAGAATTTAAATGTTGTGTGATCAAAATGTTTTTCAAGAATATTTGTTAAATTTTAAATCAAAAAATATATTTAAATGACTTTCTTTGCCTTTATTTTAACATTCACCAGCCATTTTGAAATAAACACATGACTCATTCAGGTTTGTGTTTTTATCCAAACGACCTCAAACATGTTCCAATAGATTTATCAGTTTAGTTTAGTTTTTTTAATTTGTAGAAAGTGTGTTTAAGATGAGGCCAGGTCTGTTTATCACCGGAGCTGAGTAGAGCTGAGTAGAGCTGAGTAGAGCTGAGTAGATGAGTGTTACTGCTGCAGAATTTCACTCAAGAAGGTTCTCAGGGAAAACATTACTCAAGAGTAAAAAAGTATTTGGGTAAATGACAAGTACTGAGTAACTGTTTGAAGAAATAAAACTGAACTGAATTGTTCTATTTTGAGACAGTTTCCTTCCATTTTCATCCTCTTTCTGCTGAGTCTGTGTTGGTCATGTGACTGCACGGCTTCGTCTGATTGGTGAAACACTGTCATGTGGTAGAATAAATGGGAAGTGATTGATTGAAGCTCAATGAAGCAGATCAGACCAATGACATGTTTGAGTTCTGACAGAAATTAAGAGTTAATTTTAGTGGAAGACCAAAAGAACTTTATTTTGATTATTGGCCTTACATCTTCACAAATCTACTCAAGTAACAGTACAGTATGGTGCAGTAAAACCACTCATAGAAGTACTAGCTCTGTTTAAATGAGCCTGTCCTGTTCCTTCCGTGATTCATTTCCCTGCAGCAGTTCAACGTCGTAAACACAGACCCGAGCTCCTCTGAAGCCGCTGTAAATGTGTGATTAGTGACAGTTGGACTCATTAGGACCAAACCCGACCTGTTCCACTTCTCTCTGGTTCAGATTCCGTCCAAACAAAAGCAGATATTCATGAGTCCAGGCCTCGGAGACAAACAAATAAACTCCGCTGCATCCAGAGGCTAATGGGAAACAGAGGAATAAAGGTAACGACGGAGCGGACGCTAAATGGAGCTAACTGCTGAGACGCTGGACACGAGACACTGTGGGACGTGACACTAATGAGGACAGACTTCTGTAACTTCAACACAGTCTGGAAATTCATCTGGAGTTTGAGGTTGTTTATTGTTAGGAAATGTTACCCTGTGTTTAATAAAAGATAAAAATGATGTCTTTTTCTTCTCGTACCTCAAAGAGTTTATTGTAAAATCAATCATTTCTTGTCTTTCTGATCCATCTCCTGTTTATTCTAAGGGATTGTAATAGATGAGAACCTCTATTCAGGAACAGAAAACCTTGGACAATCACATGCTCCAAAAAGGAGCGCTCCCATTGGTCGACACTTGTCACATGACGTTCCAGGAAGTTTAATAGCTGCAGATAAAGTGTATTTTCAGCTGAATATGTCTTTTAACAGAGAAACAGCTGAAAAAAGAAAAGCATCAACAGAGAAAAGGGAGACAACGTAAAACACAGATAAATACTGTCAATTCAATCACGTAATGTTTAACGAGGAGGAGATAATTGTCGTCCTGACGCTGAAGTCACAGCTAAGCTAACGCTAAACTCTAAACTTCAGTTTGGTCAAATGGATTAGTATTTTGTGGTTTTATTTTTTAATAAAAGAGAAGCAGGAGAGGTCCCTAGACTGATTTTGGAGGAGAGACAAAAAAAAAAGAAAATCAGGTGGAACTTTAATCAAGACTAAACCAGGATAAGCTACGTTTTTAAAGGAGTTTGAGTGTTTCCAAAAACAAAAGACTCTCAAACTGAATATAACTAGATCTGGGCTAAAACTGGACTAAACTAGACCCAAACTGGGACTAAATCAAGTCAAGGCAGAACCAGGATTGATCCAGGAGTAAAACCAGACTGAACCTAATTGTCTGAGCTTTCCCCTCTGTTTATTTACCCCAACAACCGAACTCTTCTGATTATTATTCAGTGCGGAGAGTGTGTCCTCAAACATCTGTCCCCGCTCTCGATGCATAAATCTTGCGTCTGAGGTGCGTCCTCCACCTGTGACTGTGGACGGTGTCAGCGGCGTCTTCAGCGAAGCAGCGGAGCGTGGCCCGTCTCGCTCTAAAGCCGCGCCAGAGCAGAATAATTGGGCAAAGTTTCATGTAAATTTAACCCAGACACAGTTTAAGAGCAGCGTGAGCGTTGGACCGAGAGACAAGATCAGCTCCGGGAAAAAATGAGTCCAAGACAGACGAGAGTTACAGGAATGAGTCGGGTTAGAGACGAGGACGAAACCAACAGGAACCAGGAGGAAATCAGACACTAGAGTCCAAACTCTGGGACAAAGCCCAAAGACCA
The DNA here is from genome assembly GCA_036850595.1 of Rhyacichthys aspro. Lineage (NCBI taxonomy): Eukaryota > Metazoa > Chordata > Actinopteri > Gobiiformes > Rhyacichthyidae > Rhyacichthys > Rhyacichthys aspro. The sequence goes on along the minus strand of CM072163.1, from coordinate 518,970 downwards.
GCAGATAAACATGATTAAATCTGAACTAGGGCTGAGTTTGAGAAGAATCATGAAATAAATCACCAAACTTGATCAAGAACGAACTAAACGAGCAGTGAACAGAGTAAAGAGAGCACAAAAAAGAACAAACTAGGGGTTTTTCATTCTTCGTGTCAAATATTGTGTTATTTTATATTTCAACTCTGGAAAAAAAGTGGAAAAAATATGGAAAAAAGTAGAAAAACTGAAACTTTGGAAAATATTTAATCCATCGATCAATGCATCCATCTTTATATTAAACCACTTCATCAAAATCTACCTCCTCTACATTCATTTATACATTAAAGACTTAATATTTCCTTTTTCCATTTTGTATTTGTGGACCAGGTTTAGACCTGGTTTAGTCCTGGTTTAGTCCTGGTTTAGACACGGTTTAGTCCTGGTTTAGACCTGGTTTAGTCCTGGTTTAGACACGGTTTAGTCCCGGTCTAGACCCGGTTTAGTCCCGGTTTAGTCCCGGTCTAGACCCGGTTTAGTCCCGGTTAAGACCCGGTTTAGTCCCGATTTAGTCCCGGTTTAGACCCGGTTTAGACCCGGTTTAGTCCCGGTCTAGACCCGGTTTAGTCCCGGTTAAGACCCGGTTTAGTCCCGATTTAGTCCCGGTTTAGACCCGGTTTAGACCTGGTTTAGTCCTGGTTCAGTCCTGGTTTAGACCTGGTTTAGACCTGGTTTAGTCCTGGTTTAGTCCTGGTTTAGTCCTGGTTTAGACCTGGTTTAGTCCTGGTTTAGTCCTGGTTTAGACCTGGTTTAGTCCTGGTTTAGTCCTGGTTTAGACCTGGATTAGTCCTGGTTTAGACCTGGTTTAGTCCTGGTTTAGTCCCGGTTTAGACCCGGTTTAGTCCTGGTTCAGTCCCGGTTTAGACCTGGTTTAGTCCTGGTTCAGACCTGGTTTAGTCCTGGTTTAGTCCTGGTTTAGACCTGGTTTAGTCCTGGTTTAGTCCTGGTTTAGTCCTGGTTTAGTCCTGGTTTAGACCTGGTTTAGTACTGGTTTAGACCTGGATTAGTCCTGGTTTAGACCCGGTTTAGACCTGGTTTAGACCTGGTTTAGTCCCGGTTTAGACCCGGTTTAGACCTGGTTTAGACCTGGTTTAGTCCCGGTTTAGACCTGGTTTAGACCTGGTTTAGACCTGGTTTAGACCTGGTTTAGTCCCGGTTTAGACCCGGTTTAGACCTGGTTTAGACCTGGTTTAGTCCTGGTTTAGACCTGGTTTAGTCCCGGTTTAGTCCTGGTTCAGTCCTGGTTCAGTCCTGGTTTAGACCTGGTTTAGACCAGGTTTAGTCCTGGTTTAGACCTGGTTTAGACCTGGTTTAGTCCCGGTTTAGACCCGGTTTAGACCCGGTTTAGTCCCGGTTTAGACCCGGTTTAGTCCTGGTTCAGTCCTGGTTCAGTCCTGGTTTAGTCCTGGTTTAGTCCTTTGTTATTTTCTCACATTTCAACATATTTAACATCATGTGTAATAACAGCTATAACCTCTGACCTCTAGGGGGCGCCCTGTCTCCATCGGGACCAGTTTTATTCCGATGACACTTTATCAGAGCCTCTTTGTCTCAACTCTTCCTCATTACCTCGACTCTTTTGTGTTTCTGGGGATTAGTCCGGTCCAGGTGTCTCCTCTTTGTCAGAATTAATCCAGAACCAATTGACTTTTAAAGACGTGTCGTCCGTCTCCGACCCCGGCATTAGCCCCTCCCGCCGCCCGCTCTTTACCCATAAACCCACCTGTAATCCCTTATTGCCCGTAATAACCTGGCATTGTGCGCAGTTACAGCCAATCATTGTCTCCGAGCGTCTCCCGCCCGTCCAATCATTCATCTTTTGTGAGCGCTGTAAAAGAGGACATTATTTGGAGTTATTACAATATGAGGGATTATAATTGTGCTGGCTCCGGTGAAGCTCTGTCTTTAAAAAAAAAAGACATTTAATCAGGCCCCGCTGCAGAACCACACTGGCAATTAACGAGGATTATTCAGAACGGAGAAATGTGGAGTAAAAGTAGGACTGAAGACGAGCTAAACCCAGAGTAAACAGGAACTGGTTTATTATCAAGTGTTTAGTTCTGTTATGTCTTGGTTTTATTCCAGTTTGACCAGTTTTAATGTTGGTTTAGGTCTGAGTCAATACAATGTCATATGTATTTGCAAAACTAATAAGGTTTTAATAATATATTGAAATTATTTATTATGTTTTGAGAAAAAAAATAAAATTGCTATTAGCAGCTCATAACTGCTTTTTATGCAACAGGAAAGCACTATTTAAATACAACATTTTCAATTATAAATGTCAAAGTTAAACTATTCTAAACTGAAAATCTGTGTTTTGGTTGCAAAAAATACATATATAATATTTTTGTCAATACATTATTTTTGTTTGTCAATGCATTTTTTTTTTTCTCAATATTTTATTTGACTTTTGCAAAACTTTATTTCATTTTGTATTGACGCCATAGAAACCACACTTTTTGAGTTTAATTCGACTTAATCGTCGAAAGTCGTCGTCTAGACTTTATTATTAATGAGTTTAATAGATGAGAATGTTCAGCACAAACCAGGAGCCGGGACTAGACCAGCTTTAAACCAGAATTAAACTAAAACCAAGAAAACCAGGATTCAGAACTAAACAGGACTAAATTAGGACTAAGGTTCAGACCAGATCTAAACCAGGATTAAAACCAGGACTGACCCATGAATACATAAAAACATGCATTATTTAATTAAAAACCTGTAGATTTGTGGGATCCCGTCCTTTCTGAAGCCTGTGAGCAGCTATGGAAGCCCTGCAGGGTCATGTTTATCTGATACAGACTGATCAGACTCTAGAGGAGACTGGTGTAGCTCAGTAGGTTATGTTTGTCTCCTGATCCAATGAGGCACTGGCTCAGTTTCATTTATTATTTGATGTTTTCCCTGAAGCAGAGGAAGTGGAGCAGAGCAGACGGCCATGTTCTAATCCGCTCTGATCGCCTCCAATTAATGCCATTGTTGATTGGGACTCGCTCCGGTGGGAATCTGGACTAAATCTGGACTAAATCTGGACATAACAAGGACTAGGACTAAATCTGGACTAAACACTGATCCTGGATCCTAAACTTTTAAAGTAAAACTGGATTAATTTTCTTCTCAAAATCCTAAAACATTAAATGAAGTTTAGAGCTGACCTTGAACTTCTAAAGTTAATCGTCAGAGACTGATTTCTTTCCTTTTCTCTGTTTCTGTTCTTTTCTTTTTGCTGTTTCTTTGTAAATGGTTCATGTTTGACTCTAAATTACTCCAAATACAAAACCTTTTATGAGACACTGGTTCATAAAGACTGTAAAAGTCTGAGTGAAGGCCAAGTCCAGGTCTTGATTTAGTCCAGATTTAATCCTCCTTTTAGTCCTGAATTACTTTTTTAATCTAGATTACTCCATATATCTTTTTTTTTTCTTTTCACAAAGACTGAAAATTTGACCATTTTCTGTTTGTTTGCATCATTTCCTATTTGTTGTCCTCTGTCCTTGTCTCCTCTGTCCTCGTCTCCTCTGTCCTTGTCGCTGCGTCCCGTCCCGAGTGTCGTCCCGTCATGGCGTCCATCTTCGTTCTGACCGCTGTGTCTCCTTCTACGTTTGATACTAAAAATGTCTGCGTTGTTTGGAGCTTTTCCTGTTTTCCTCTAAACCAGGTCTAAACCAGGACTAAACCAGGACTAAACCAGGTCTAAACCAGGACTAAACCAGGTCTAAACCAGGTCTAAACCAGGACTAAACCAGGACTAAACCAGGTCTAAACCAGGACTAAACCAGGACTAAACCAGGACTAAACCGGGTCTAAACCAGGTCTAAACCGGGTCTAAACCAGGTCTAAACCGGGACTAAACCGGGTCTAAACCGGGACTAAACCGGGTCTAAACCGGGTCTAAACCGGGACTAAACCGGGTCTAAACCGGGACTAAACCAGGACTAAACCAGGTCTAAACCAGGTCTAAACCAGGACTAAACCAGGTCTAAACCAGGTCTAAACCAGGTCTAAACCAGGACTAAACCAGGACTAAACCAGGTCTAAACCAGGTCTAAACCAGGTCTAAACCAGGTCTGAACCAGGTCTAATCCAGGTCTTAATGAGTTGTAAAGCTCGTCCTTGTTGTGTCCACTGGGTGTGGATGTCCTTGTCTTCACCTCGTTCACATCTGGATCAGCAGCAGATGTTTAGATGGGACCTGACTCTGGCGTCTGATTGGCTGCTGGGATAAGCCCCTCCCCCTCTCTGCCCTGATGGATCACCTGTCTCTGAGGTAAAGTCACCGTCCTCTGGTTTTTTCTTTTCACCTTTGATTTGTGACTCTGATGTTCACTTTGTAAAGACACGACGTCTGTTTCTGAACTTTTGAAACAGACTTGACCTGGATTATTTCTTCTGGTTGAAAGTACTTTAAACACAAATAATTTATTGTAAAAACAGTCTTTCTGATCCATCTCCTGTTTATTGTAAGGGATTGTAACAGATGAGAACCTCTATTCAGGAACAGAAAACCTTGGACAATCACATGCTCCAAAAAGGAGCGCTCCCATTGGTCGACACTTGTCACATGACGTTCCAGGAAGTTTAATAGCTGCAGATAAAGTGTATTTTCAGCTGAATATGTCTTTTAACAGAGAAACAGCTGAAAAAAGAAAAGCATCAACAGAGAAAAGGGAGACAACGTAAAACACAGATAAATACTGTCAATTCAATCACGTAATGTTTAACGAGGAGGAGATAATTGTCGTCCTGACGCTGAAGTCACAGCTAAGCTAACGCTAAACTCTAAACTTCAGTTTGGTCAAATGGATTAGTATTTTGTGGTTTTATTTTTTAATAAAAGAGAAGCAGGAGAGGTCTGATCAGGTGTGTTCAACAAAGCCTCTTCTCTTAATAAAACCTTATTTAAGAAAGTCTTTGGTAACAAACCTGACAACTGTAGATTCTTCACAAACACTTCATTTCCATTTCTACTCTTTTTATTCTCTCATTTCACTTCAATTTCTCCAGTTTTTCTTGAGTTGATCCAGCAGCTCTCTCTCTTTGACAGGTCTCACGTCGTTTTCAGTCTGACTTTAATCCTGACGCTCCCTTGTTTTCTTCTGGTCTACAGACATTTATTGTGGAAACCTAAAGCCGTGCGGTCGCTCTGACAAACCTGACACAAATATGAGGCGCCGAATAAAACAAACAGGATAATTATGGCCCGAGGAGCAGCGCTGTCCGTCTCCTGCAGGTTTTACTCAGAGAAGAGCTGTCGTCGAGAGAGGCCGATAAAACTGTGACAGAGAGGCTTATGTAATGAAATCTGAGAGAGACGTTGGCTGAATTCTAACGACTGCGGTGTGGACATTGATTTAGGAAAATATTCACAGCTTTTTCTCCAAACTTCAATCAAGAAATCAAGAGAAAAGGCCCAGCAGTGATTTCTGTTCCTGTTGTTGATGTTTAAATGGTTTTATTTCAGACAAACGCTCAAAAGTTGGGAGAAAAAAGAACTTTCAGAGTCGGTTAACACCAGATACTCGAGCTGGGACACTTCCTCGTGTTTTGCTTCTTTGATTTCCCTCTTTTTTCTGTTTGTGGGCGGAGTCTCGTGAACAGAGACCACACTCACCTGAACTCACCTGAACTCAATCTGAATCAACCTCAGAACAGACTTTAACCCAGTTCTCCAGCCAGACGGTGATTGAGACGGTGTTTTAAAAAATCTTTTAAAGACTGTCAAAGAAATATTACATGTTTTCCATTAAATGTTTTTATAAATGCCATTATTAACTTAACCATACACAACAAATATTTATGAATTTTCTGAATTTTTGATTAAAGTCTGTTTTTTTTAAATGTTTTTTTAATAATTATTTATTTTTTATATATATTTATATTTATTTAAGTGTCAAAAAATATTAATTCTGATTTTTTTTTTTTTTTTGCAAAGTTGTTTTGTAAATTGCTCCTAGATCCCTGGTACAGGTTTGAAAAAAATGCATTTTTAATTGGAGTCAATGGCACGAAAACACATCAACACAGATAAAGTTAAAAAAATAAAAATAAATAAAAAATAAAAAACCCACAAATGTCCAGAACCAGGAGAGTTAACCTGTTATATTATTATATCATTGTTCCTGCGATAAACAAACACTTATTGTCCTTTTTTTAAAGTTAAAGCTAGTTTAATTGTCAGCAGCTCTTTCTGGTTCCAAAGGGTTTTACGTTGAATTAAACCCACTCCATTGTGTCTCCATTAAACCAGAACTGAGACAAGAGTGAGGACTCCTTCAGTTCCGTATCGTGACCATCTTTATATTTTCTCTTCTGTTTTGGCTCCAGTCTCAGTCCCATTTCCCTCGTTTCATTTTTAACGTTTGTTTGAGTCCGATCTGAATCCAGGGAGAGTTGTGACAAACTGCTGCTGAATTAACCACGACTCTGCTTCTTTTCCGACACGACTCGGACGTGTTTTCAGCCGGATCCAGTCTCTCTGAGCCGCGGTATCATTTATTGACTGGTTTGTAAAAGATGGATGAGTGGGACTGAGCCGTCGGCAGCAGCTGAAATCCACCAGGACTCGGGACAAGACGCTGGTTATTTATTCAAGTGGAGCCGGTGTTAACCAGGAAGTAAACAAGACGACGGGCCGAAGAAAAACATGAGACAGAACCAGGCTCAAACGCCGCTAAAGCTGTCATTTATCACAACATTTATTATGTTTGTGTTGGATTTATTTAGCAGCCAGACCTACAGAGCTGTGTGATGTTAGCCTTAAATGCTAATTAGCGATTCAGTGTTAGTGAGTGTGGGATTGTAAATCAAAATGGTTCCGTGGCTTCATGAAGCAGCTTGTGTTGGATGAAGCTGCAGCAGGACGAGGGAGGGACACAGTTCATGGGGGTTAACCTCGAGGGTCTCTTCATTTAGTTTCCACCTCAGTCTCTTGGACTCAAAAATGCTCTTTTATAAATCAACATATAGAAATATTATGTGTCGTCATATTTTTTCAAATTTTTTCCCATTATTATCTTCAGTCCTCACAATACGTCACAAATATTGATGAATTTTCTGAATTTTTAACCCCTTAATGTCAGTTTAATTGATTAAAGTCTGTTTTTTGTTGTTGTTTTTTAAACGGCTGAAATACTGTCTTCAGTCTTGTCTTGTCTTGTCCTCTGTCTCCTCCTCTCTTCAGTGTGTTTGAGTGTGTCTTCACCTGTGTGGGCGTGGCTACTCTGAGGCTCACCTGGATTCCATCTACAATCAACAGCAGGATTAGAGCCAGCTTCAGAACCACTCCTCGACAGTTTGTTTGATCAACTACAACAATTCTGTCTGTTCACCTGCCCACCTACTCACCTACTCACCTACTCACCTGGTTAGTCACCTGTCTGACTCCTTACCTGCTCCGGTCCGACACCTCTCAGCTGCACAACTTCATTAAACTTGTTAGAACTGCTACCGGTTTTGTGTCTGGTTTTGGGTCCAAAGGAAAACTGTGACGGCTCTTGTTTCTGAAGATCTTTAGAGTCAAACACAGCTCTTTATTCAAAAACAGACAAGTACATTTTACTAAATTAATTAATTAATCAATAAGGAACCTCCAAACTTACTTTTGTGACGTGGCTCAAACGTTCAGGATCTGTCATTTTGAGAGATTCAGATTCAGTCTTAATGTTTCCAGTTTAGTCCTAGTTTTATCCTCTTCTTTGCGTTAGTTTTTTTTCAGTCCTGCCACAGTGGACTCAATAATGAAGTCTATAATTGATCCAGTTGTTCTCTTCTGACTCTCTCCTGAAGCAGTGTCTCTCTGAAGAGTCTCTGGAGAGATGCCTCTGAGACGATAAACCTCCGCCGTGTGTCGTCCATTAACCTCCTGCGACCGCCATAAATCACTCACTTTTACCGTTTCTGACAGCGCTCTTCATCTCAGACCTGTTCACTGCAGGGTTTCACATTCAAACCACAGTCTCTTCTTCTTCTGTGGTCTCATAATCCTCCAGCATCAGTTGAATACTGCAGTTTAGTTCAGATACAGCACTGGTCCTGGATCAGCTCTGATCCTGGTTTGGGTTCAGTCACAGTTTATTCTTATTTTAGCCTCGATTTATTCATAAATGTGGTTTTGTTTTGGGTTAATCCTAATTTAAGGCCAGGGTTAGTCTCTTTAATTGCAGATTATTTTTAGTTTGGTCCAAGTTCCTTCATGTTTTGTTTTGTTTTGTTTTTCTTGCCTTTAGTCCTAGTTTTTGTCCAGATCAGAATTCTGTTTTATTTGGATTCGAGCAGATTTAGTTTGGATTCCTGTTGAAACCAGTCTTTGTTTGAACTTGGTTTAGTTCTAGTTTTTTTCCTGGGATTAGTCCTGGGTTTAGTCTTCTATTAGACCTGGTTCAGTCTTGGTTTAGTCCAGGTTTAGTCTTGGTTTAACCCTGAAATATTCCTGGTGTAGGTTTGTTTTTAGTCCTGGTTTATTCTCGTTTGGTTCTTTTTTCCTGGGTTTAGTCCAGTTTCAGTCGTGTGGACAGTAGCAGCTGGAGTTATTCCAAACCCGACTCGTACAGACGGTGTTTCCTTCAAACAGCTGTTCGGACTCGGCGCCATGGCAACCACAGCGATGGCCGCCAGGATTCCATTAGCGCTGGACGTTAGCGACGGCTGCTGTTAGCGACTCAGAGGAAAACAGATTTAGCTCAGCCTCGGCCAAAAAACTCAGAGTGAGAGTCAACTTTAAAACTTTATAATAAACCCTGAGACTCCAGAGAAACAGGTGCATTTAATATAAACTAAATAAAAACACATATTTACAGTGGTTTAATAAGAATCACTTTGAAAGGACAAGACACAGACTTCCTGTTGGAGCTAAAAAAGGTCTGTTGTATTTTAACTTTTGTTTTCTTACTGTTATTTGTTTAATTCTGTAATGTCCAGTTGGTTCTGAGATGTTTTCTATGTTTGAAATGTTCCAAAACAAAGCTGTGTCTTAAAAAGAGAAAAATGAGACCTTAAGACGTCATCTAGACTTTAATATTGAGGACTTTTATTGAGTATGTTCAGCAGACACTGGGTCTTTGGACAAACACATCCTTGATCCTGAAAAACAAACAAAGAAAAGGGATGCAAAGTGAAACTAATAGTAAATATTGGCAATTTATTCATTTACAAGACGATAAGATAATTGATTTGTCTGAGTTAAAAGTTTATGAACTTCAGTTTGGTGTCATTTTGTGGAGGTTTTAATTCTTTAATAAATTAAAAGAGGATTGAGGGAGACTGGGATGGAAGAAGAAAATCCGGAAGTGGCTTTAATATTAACTCAGAGTTTGTGTGTTTTTGTATTTCTTCACTGCATTAAACAGTGACGATAAAAATCTCAGCAAAAATATCCATCCATTTGATCCATTCAAAAAATAAACTCTTCAAATTATTCATGTTGCTGTTAACTTTAAAAAATTCTGTATGAGAACATTTAACCCTATAAATAAAAATAAATCATCCAAACCTTTATAAAACAAGGAGACCGTTGTTTCCGAAGCCTGTTTTCTGTTGTTGTCTTCATCTTCAACTCTTCTTCAAACCTGAACAGTTCATTCAAAAACCCATAAAAACCCTGAACGAGGCTGTTTTCTGAAGTCGAGTGAAGCTCTGACACTAATTCAGAGCCGCTTTAATTCGCTCTTAAAGAAACGGATGGAAAAGCCCGACGACGGCGGCTGGAATAATCCATAGAGCTGTAGTGTATGTAATTTAACGCTTCAGAGTGATTCCTGTCGACTTCAGCGGCTGCTCCAGATAAACAGCGTTAGTTTGTGGCTCGTTTTTAAATCCACGACTGAAGGGGTTTTTTCTGACGTAGAAGAAGATAAGAGCCCAAAGATGATTAGGGATTTAGCTTTGGGTAATTAGACAATCTCATTACTCCAAGCATCAGATTAAGACCCGGACTTTTCACATCAAAGTTTACGACGAGGAGACGACGATTTTAGAGAAACGTTGGAGAATATTCAAGTCTCCCTGAAGTACTTTTGATTAAACTAAAACCAGTGCAGTTTTCATTTTCTTCTCTTTGAATAATCTTACTGTATACTGTGATAGAAATCTCATTAATTAATTGATCCACAGCTGATCCTGGAAGCTTCGTCCAATCACAGCCTCAGATAAAGCCAGGGACGCTCTGATTGGCCGTTGGTCTCGTCAATACCTAATGTTTTCTTCATCTTTTGGATCATTTCTTTGGAAAAAAAAGACTAAACAACACTGAAACACAAATAAATAAATTGTTAACACTGTGATTGTATTTAATTATAATCAAACTAAATGATTATTAGTTTCCTTTTCCTAAAACTATTCAATTAGTTCTGTTTTCAAACAATGTACATCTTCATTCACACATTCAAGCTTCATTCATCAGTTTTCTGTTTCTAGTCTGATGCAAACCCACTCCTCAAACTCAAAAGTAATTAAAAAACGTCCAAAAACACGTTTCAAATGGCGTCTGTTCCTTCACTGGACACATCTGTTTACTCAGAGACAAAGTGAAATCTGGATAAACGACTCTCAGAGAATAATCTGTTAAAGACTAACGACCGACAGAAGAAAAATCAGACGATAAAACCTATTGTTTCAGAAAATGGTGACACTTATGTATCTTTTATTACATTAACAGTGTTTGAATAGGTTTCATCTTCATTTCAGTCTTTTATTACATCAGTGTGTTTTTAACATTCATTTTCTCCTTTTAAGCCTCATTCACGCTGCTTTGCTTCATTTCTGTCTGTTTTTAAGGTAGTATTCTTAGTTTTTATTTGCTTTTGTCTCTGATTAATCTTCAAAATCCTAAAATAATCACCTCCAAATGTGTTGGAGCCAAATCAAACCCACCTCGACGCCTGCAGCTCGTTTCTCGTCTGATTGATTCCTGTTTGTGTTTGTCTTCTGTTTGGATCTTAACCTGCTCTTTTCATCGAGAAGCAGCTTCTAAAAGCGTTAAAGCTGAAGTTACCTCTAAACTGTTGAATCCAGCTCCGTTGAACAGACTTCTGCTCAGCTCCAACACAAACCAGCAGCAGTTTTAACCCTGAGAGTGAAAATAAAGCCAGTTAAACCAGTTTGGACCTGGACCTGGACCTGGACTGAAGGAACAGGCTCCAGAAATTTTTTTTATAAATATATGCCTTAAAAATACATTAAAAAACTGTCTAATTGCATAAAAGTAACTGAAGTATAAGAGAAAATGTGGTTAAATCCATTCCAGATCAGATTCTTTTGGAAAATGGGCTAAAACTTGATCTAAAAAAGTAACAAAAGTCAGAAATAAACCAAAAACTCAATGAACCAGGAATAAATCAAACTAAATAAAGAGAAATCAAGGAATAAAGTGGGACTAAAGCAGGTCTAAAGTCGTCAAAACAGAAGCAAACTTGGCCTAAATGTTGGACTAAACCAGAGCTGAAACCCAAGACTCACCTGAAAGAAAACCAGGACTTCATTCAGGACACTTCCTCGTCCTTTTGTCCCTCGTGTCTTCATCAGTTACTGCTGGACACAAACCAGAGTCTGAGGGACAGAAAGAGGACAGCCTCAGTGGGACATGGTTTAATAATCCCATAAGAGGGACGAGTGGGTGGGGCAGGGGCAGGGGATTTCACATTAAAAAGAGAAAACACTGTGGTGGGGTGGTTCTGTGGTGAGTCGGGGGCAGTTTGTGCTTCGTCCAAAAGAAAAATGCTGTTAGATCATTTATAAACTCTTCTGGGACGGTCCAACGAGGAGGAAGACCTAAATACTTTACTTTTACTCTTCAAACTTTACCAGTTCAGCCTTTACTTCAAATTAAACTGTTATTTTAATCCTGATTTTACGCTCGATGTGAAACACTAGTGACATTAGCTGATGTTGCTACGTGCTAAGCTAATCCACACTAAGACTCATTAAGCTGAAGAATGAAGTAATTACAGCAGGTTATTGTGTTTTAAACCAGCTTGTCTACAGTCTGAGCTTCTGAAATGTTAAAACTATATTTAAATCACTGATGCATTGTGTTTTTTTTCCACTTCTCCTGCAGCACTGTCCTTATATGGATTTGTTTCCTGTTATAGTTCATTAGTATTATTGTTTTCAGTCTCTTTCAGATGAATCCCCAGCTGCAGAGGGACGTTTCCGCAGCATATGGAGCTAAAAACGGTTCATTTTCGATCCAAACGCCGACATAAATCCATTTTGTTTCCAGCGCAGACTAAACGACTGGAGCCGGGGCCGTTTTAACTCGTTTTTACTGCAGCGTTCTGTTCACTCCTTTCGCCTGTTGTTTCCGTCCTCGAAAACAATCAGCAGCTAACAGCTTTGGACAGATGCAAATCACCTCATTAACTCACGACCAAATCCACTCGGAGACCAACGAGAGAAAAGAGGAAGAGGAGGGAAGACGAGACCGTAAAACATCTGCCGAGAGGAGCATCTGCCAAAAAGTGAGACCAGAGGAAACACAGAAGGAAAGAAGAGAAGGAAAAGGAGCTAGAACCACCACATTTATGAAGAAATACTGTGAAATGACAACAATAAATTCAATTAACCATTAAAATGCATTATTACCGTAATTTCTCCATCAATAATGCAAACTCAGAAAAAATAAAATAAAAAATAAATATAAAAATAAATAAAAATAATTAAAAAAAATAAAATAAAAAATAAATAAAAAAATTTGGGATTTTTTAATTTAGTTTCACTTTTTTCACATTTTATTTATTTATTTATTTATTTATGCAAAATTTTACTGTCATTTTTTAAGACAAGAAAAAGTAAGGATTAAACCAGAAGTTACAAAACCAGAACAAAAATTTACGATCCTGATTGAAACCAGGACAAAGTGAGAGTTTAATCAGGACTAACCTGGAACCAAACTAAACCCTGATTAAACCAACACTGAACCAAGGAACCAGAGTAAAACCAGAGTAAAAAAACCAGAGTAAAAAATACCAGAGTAAAAAATACCAGAGTAAAAAAACCAGAGTAAAAAAACCAGAGTAAAAAACCAGAGTAAAAAACCACCAGAGTAAAAACCACCAGAGTAAAAACACCAGAGTAAAAACACCAGAGTAAAAACACCAGAGTAAAAAACACCAGAGTAAAAAAACCAGAGTAACACCAGAGTAAAACCAGAGCAGGAAGACGTTCTGGAAAGAAAAACTTACCTCAGTTCCTCAAGAAACATTTAATCTGTTCATTTTTTATTTTTATTCTTTGATGAAAGTGTTGATACATTTACTCAGAGTTTTCATTCTCATTAATAACTTTTTATTTAGTTTTCGTTTCATTTTCAGCCTCAAAAACACAACAACATGAACTCTGGTCCGTCCTGTTCTGGGCTCATCAGGAACCAACCACCTTCAGCTCGTTTCTCACTGACTTCTCTGATTTCTGGGGGTTTCTTTCCTTTAGAGCTCTGCAGAGGAGTCAGAGTTTCACATGAATCGTTTCAGGACCTGAGCTTCATCATTAAAGACTGTTAAACCGAGCTCTGAACTGATAATCCTCCAAAAAAAAAAAGACAAAAGCATCATTAGAGACAAAAACAAGTCCAGTCTTTCTGTAAATCTGCCCCTCACCTTCCCTCCTTTTGCTCCGACGCTGATTACTCATAAAACTCTTGATAAATAGCCGCCTTTGTCAACACAAGTCACACCATTTAAATTCATAATTCAGCTTGATTTATGCGACAGGTTCAATTGATTTGAATTAATTCAGCAGCAGCGAACAAGCCTTATTAAAGACGAGCCGGATCCTGACAGAGATTTATCCCTCGGTTGAAGTGGCAGTCCTCATTATGCGAATTTATAATCTATCACCTCTTTAAAATGCAATTATGTATTATTAGACTAATGGCAGAATACAATTGCGGTCGGGGAAAGAGAAAAGGTTTGAAATTAAAATATGTTATGGAAAGTTTCCCGATAGACACAAGTCTGACTTTGTAATTAGAAGTGTCTAATGACTCAGCGGCGTTTGTTCTGTTTTGATTATGCACCGAAAAAAAATAAAAATCTAAAATCAAAAGGCACCTCCGCTTCATTTGTCTTCTCATTAGCTTTAGCTCTGCGTTAGCTCTGACTGACTTCCCTTCGTAATTATCACAGCGAGTCCAATAACCACATTCATCTTGTAACGAGGAAGATAATTAGTCCAAATATATAGATGTTTAGAATCAGACTCCAACGATTCACAAACGAGAGGAAACCAATCAGCTTCTGTTGTTGGATGTTTCTCATTAAAAACATTCAGCCTCTTTTTGCTAATTCTGTTTATTATTTATTGTGTCTTAGTTTTTCGGAGCTCATTTTCACTGCTCAGGGATTAATATTGATTTTCAAGGAAGATAATAAGTGTTTGGATCATTTTTGTTGAGGGTTTTTTTACATTGTTAATGGATACAACAATAAGGATCATTTAAACAAGAAAAAGTCTGGTGTGAAAGGGTCTGAAACTCTAGTCCAACAGTGTTTTTGTGTTAAACTGAGGCGCTGTAATCGTCCTCAGTGGATTAATAAAGTAGATCTTTTCTCATTTCTCTGGAGGAACTGGAGGAAAGAGAAGAAAGATCTGTTCGTCTCATTTCAAAAGTGTTCTTTAATGTTTGTCTGGACTATTTGTGTTTTACAGTTTCATTTATTCATTTATTTGTTTGTGACAGTGCTCAATAATGAACAAAACTGACAAAAAAACCAAACTTATTACAGCTACGACTCAGTTTCAGTCTCTAAAAGCCTCAACTGTGTCTTTAATCTGGCTCCTCTTTGTTTCTGTCTCGTCTGTCGGGTCTCGTTCAGGTGTTATTCGACTCTTGAGCTGTTTTCACGTCAGAGTCGGGGCCGTTCTGTCGACGCAGAGAGACACGAACGTCCAGGAGTCGAGCCGGAGTCAGCGCTGGCTCGGATTAAATGTAAAAACGAAGAGAAGTGGTCCTCGGTGTGATTCATGAGCCTCTCCAAACGCTTCACCTGCTTCTCCTCAGGATCAAACACAGTCCAGACTCAAGTTATTTAGTATAAAGGAATAAAACCCTTGTTGCATCTGTTTCATGAACGTATTCTGTGTTGAGTTAATTGGGAACATTTTGTTTTTCTGCTCAAAAGTAGCAGGCTAGTTGTGCTAAGCTAATTATTGAGAACATGTCTTGATTAGTGGAAGTTATTTTGGTGCAAATTTAGCCAAAAGTCTCTGAATCTGTGGAGTTTTGTTGGTTTCTGGGACAGTGTTGGTCTGTTTGGACACATCTACGGAGGCCTATACTGGACAAATACTGATTATTGGACTCGACATGCTTTTATTGAATGGGTCTGGAGACATTTGGATTCTGCAGGATTTGAAAACACAAACACAACTTTCCTTTTTCTAAACCCAACACTTTTACAAACTCATTATTTTCAGCCGTGGAGTGGATTAATTATATAATAGTAAAGGACAAGGTCTAATTACTGTCCCTTGGGTCTAAACAGAACTCCTCGTGTCAAATCTGCAACGACTACAAATGACTCTCAGCGCCTCAAACTGATTTGTAAACTTCCTCTTCCTCCTTTCCTCTGACCCGGATGTAGTTTAGTGTCATCACTTTAGAGGGAGACGGGTGAGAAAAGAGCTTCAGTGCTTCCTTTCATGCTTCCTCTAGTGAAGGAACCTGAAAGGAAAGGAGCTTATTACATTAGATATTATTACTATTATATTATATCCCATAATCCACTGCTCCAGAGACTGAAGTGACTCTGCATCAGCCTTTTTTCCATAAATAACTGCACGAATCAGTTAAAAGACTTCTTATACAGTCTTATACCTCACTTTAAAGGACTGGGACCAGACCAGGACCAGACCAGGACCAGACCAGGACCAGACCAGGACCAGACCAGGACCAGACCAGGACCAGACCAGGACCAGACCAGAACCAGGACCAGGACCAGGACCAGACCTCCTAATGTCTAACTGTTGACCTTAGAACTCATAGATTAAAGAAAATGAATCGGGAGCTTTCTTTTAGGGCTAAGACTGAAACTTTGTCAAGTTTTAAGACATTTCAGAACCAAGGACAGCGCTTGACTTACAGCAACATCACTGCAGTTCAGGACCATGGAGAGCGCCCAGGACTGAAACCTGCTCTAGTCCATCTAAAACCTGATCTAGTCCATCTAAAACCTGCTCTAGTCCATCTAAAACCTGTTCTAGTCCATCTAAAACCTGCTCTAGTCCATCTAAAACCTGATCTAGTCCATCTAAAACCTGCTCTAGTCCATCTAAAACCTGCTCTAGTCCATCTAAAACCCGCTCTAGTCCATCTAAAACCCGCTCTAGTCCATCTAAAACCCGTTCTAGTCCATCTAAAACCCGCTCTAGTCCATCTAAAACCCGCTCTAGTCCATCTAAAACCCGTTCTAGTCCATCTAAAACCCGCTCTAGTCCATCTAAAACCTGCTCTAGTCCATCTAAAACCTGCTCAAATCCATCTAAAACCTGATCTAGTCCATCTAAAACCTATTCTAGTCCATCTAAAACCTGCTCTAGTCCATCTAAAACCTGCTCTAATCCATCTAAAACCTGCTCTAATCCATCTAAAACCTGCTCTAGTCCATCTAAAACCTGCTCAAATCCACCTAAAGGAACCTGCTAAACTCTACAGTTTAGGAACATGAATCAGGAGCTGTGTTTGAAACTTATTGTAGAGTTCAAGTACAGTGTCCTCTCAGTGTTGTCCGAGCGCTCACTGTGAGAAAGAGTCAGATATTTGTCCTGAAGCAGCAGCTGAATGAATGGCTCCAGCTCCAGGCCTCTTGCTCCGGTCTCGACCTGGTCTTTGTGAGTCTCCGCCGGTGGTTTACGTCAGAGTCGAGCAGAGGCCGAGTCAGAGCCGGACCTGGAACCCCAAACGCCTCGAGGGACGGTCGGGAGGATGGCGTCTGTCCAAAACCCGTCTGGAGGCTGCTGACAGTGGCTCAGAGCGAGTCTAATGAAAACTGACGGATCTGTCGCTTCTGTCTCTTATTAGCATCATCTGGCTTTGTTTCTCTGCTTTTACTTTTTTAATTATTAGTTTTCTGTCATATGAGCAGGACCGGTCTGTGTCCTGTGTCCAGTTCCATCAAAAGCACAGAATAAAGCCCCATATTCTTTAAAGCAGCCATTAGTTTTAATGAGACTTTAATTTTAATGACTGCTGCTCATTTTAAAGTCAGAGCTCAGAGCGAAAGCCTCCTCCTAAACCTGCCTTTGACCCGTCTCCTGTCTCTGAACTGACTTCTCCTGAATGTTCACTTGTCAATAACATTTGAATATTGTTTAATGTAGACTCTGCTCAAAGATGGTCCAAAAACAGACTTAAACCAAGGATTTTTAAGAATAGATTTAATCAGAGCACATTTTGTACGATATATGTCCCGTGTGATGAAAATTAAAACCCAGAGTTTCCACTGGAGCAGGACAGTACGGGTCAGATCCATTATTATTATTATTATTATGAAAATTAATTGAGGCGCTTTGAACGAGAGACAGAAACATGCTTGGTCTCGATCTAAACCCGTTATGAGACTCTACTGGTGATATTTTGTCATTTATCAGAGCCTTGACCGGTGTGTTTTTAGTTTAAATGTAAATATTGGATGGTCCACAGAACGGTTGGTGTATTACTGTTTGTGATGTCAGACTGTTTTATCCTAATGAGGCAGTGATGGTCTGAACTGGAGCGACCCACGGCCCACTGCCCCGGCCCCGGCCCCGGATCAGGATTAGATTAGATTAGATTAGATTATCCCCGAGTGGACGCAGCGTAAACACAGAAACAGTGATAGGCCTCGAGATGAGCTTTGACTTTAATCGTGTTAATGGTTTTAATCAAAGCCAGCAGTGAAATGGACACAGGTCAGAGGTCAGATCAGTGGATGTTTAGAGTCAAACTTTAGACCTGGTTTAGACCCGGTTTAGACCAGGTTTAGTCCTGGTTTAGACCTGGTTTAGACCTGGTTTTAGTCCTGGTTTAGACCTGGTTTAGTCCTGGTTTAGTCCTGGTTTAGACCTGGTTTAGTCCTGGTTTAGACCTGGTTTAGACCTGGTTTAGACCTGGTTTAGTCCTGGTTTAGACCTGGTTTGGTCCTGGTTTAGACCTGGTTTAGACCTGGTTTAGACCTGGTTTAGTCCTGGTTTAGTCCTGGTTTAGACCTGGTTTAGTCCTGGTTTAGACCTGGTTTAGACCTGGTTTAGTCCTGGTTTAGTCCTGGTTTTAGTCCCGGTTTAGACCTGGTTTGGTCCTGGTTTAGACCTGGTTTAGACCTGGTTTAGACCTGGTTTTAGTCCTGGTTTAGTCCTGGTTTTAGTCCTGGTTTAGTCCTGGTTTAGTCCTGGTTTTAGTCCTATGTTTACTTGTTGAAATACATTTCAGGACCAGGGACAGCGTCTAACTTACAGCAACATTAATACAGTACAGAACCATGGTTCTAGAAACCAGATCCAACAGAAACCTGTTCAAGTCCAACTAAAACCTGTTCGAATCCAACTAAAACCTGTTCAAATCCAACTAAAACCTGCTCAAGTCCATCTAAAACCTGTTTAAATCCAGCTAAAACCTGTTCGAATCCAACTGAAACCTGTTCAAATCCAACTATAATGTGCTCAACTTTAAATAAACATAGACAGCACCAGTTTGGAGAAGCAGACAGGAGCAACATCCAAGTCTAAACCTCTGTCAGTGTGAGTCTGTGCTCCATAAAGAACATTTCCACAATATCTGCTGCAGAGAAATGCCTTCTGTTCCACAATGAGTCAAATTGTTCACATTAATAATTGCACCTGCCTTTTGTCATTTAACAAACCCCTAAAATGTTAAAACCATCCCCATAAAGCTCCTGAAACTTGAGTGTGAGCCTCTGAATCTGAGCCTGTGCCGTTCCCAGTAACAAATCTATTTCTCCGTTTCCGTTCAGATTCGCTGGTTTGTGGCGACGTGAAAGATGAATATAAATGGCATCAATTTGCAGTGATAAATGCGCGGCCGTGGAGCGGTGGAGGCAGCATTAGTGAATAATTGGGAGGAAATGTCACGACCGCATTACAATACGCAGCATATATTCATGTGTTTACGTCGGAGCGGGCCGTGATGTTTTCAGAAAAGAAACAGGAAAACGGCTCCGAATGTCTCAGAAACAGGCTCTGAGCAGCTCCACTGTTTACTGTAAACTGTTTAAGATGAAGAATAATAAGGAGGTGAAATGTGTTTATGGTGTATTTACATGATATCTACTTTTGAAAATAGATCAGGGTTTGGTTTGTGTGACCACTTCTTCAGCTTCAGACAAAAAAAGTTGGTCAAAAGTTTGCATTATTCCCCAAAAATCAAATGCAGCTGGTCTTGCTGCTCTGATTCAGACGTAAATACATTTTAGCAAAACATTAGCTCTCGTAAACACAATGTGATATAGTCTTCAAGCTCCAGTCCCTGATGTTCTTTCTTCTCCCTGTCTCAGACTCTCCTCCAAAATCAGTCTAGAGACCTCTCCTTCTTCTCTTTTATTAAAAAATAAAACCACAAAATACTAATCCATTTGACCAAACTGAAGTTTAGAGTTTAGCGTTAGCTTAGCTGTGACCTCCTCATTACATAATTATCCCTGTTTCACGTTGTCTTTTTTTTTCTTTCTTTCTTTTTTCAGCTGATTCTCTGTAAAAAGACATATTCAGCTGAAAACACACTTTCTCTGATTATCTGCAGATATTACTTCCTTATTGTCGTCAGTGTCGACCAATGGGAGCGCTCCTTTTTCCTGAAGCGAGCTGTGATTGGTTTGATTGTGATCGTCTGTTATATTCTGTTGGGGATTAAACAGTTTTTTTTACACATGAAAATTGAAATAAATATACCAGACCAGCAGAGTTTTCCTACTTCTTCTCTTCAAATTACTAATTTTTATATTTAGGAATAACATTTCTCAGCAGATATTCCAACGTTTCTTTATCCATTTGATTAAGACAAAGTTCATGTTTTATGTTTGAATGTCTTTGTAAAAGCGTCAAACACAGTTTTGTCTGATTATTTCCCTCGTGATTAATGCTCATAAACTCAGGCAAACATTTGATTTATTTCTCTTTATGCATTATTTATAAAGTCTTTATCGTCTCTGTTCATAAATCAAACATAAATCAGGTCTAAATAATGAGCTCCTGCTGCCATTGATCTCTATTAAACTTAATTACTGTCTGCTCTCATCACTGTCGTCAGGTTTACTCTGGGTTTTATCTGATTTAGGACCAACTCAAGAGTTAAAACTGGACTGTTTTCTCAAGTTAATTCCACTAAGACTTAGTTATCAAAGTTAAAGGACTGTTGTGTTGAATAAACATTGATTTCTTTGGTTTTGTGGTTCTGTTTTATGGGAAACTGTGGGAAAAATAGAAACAAACAGCTTGATTTAGTCCTGTTTTAGTCCAAAGAGTTGTTACAAGAAAAGACACAACACACGGAGGATGATTAATCCATTTTCAAAAGAAGAAAAAACATCAGGTCGTGTGTGTTTTGACAAACCTTTAGGAATCTCCAGAAAGACCACATTGTTCACGCCTGAGACGGTCATTTCATGATTTTTGGCTGGTTTTCTCATAAATAAATGTGAAATGTGTTGTTGCTGCAGAGTGTCCCTCATTATGTTTCTGTAAAAACAGCGAGCGCTCGTCTGTGAGGTGTTGTGCTGCCGACGGTGCCCGCGGCGTTAAATCTGTCGCTCCGGATGTTGTGGTGTAATTGAACCCCCGGTTTATCTCGTGACCCGGGGTCGAGCCGAGCCGGGACTGAACCCGGTCCTTCTCGGAGCCGGATCTGTCCCGAGGCGCTCGCACATTTGTTTGTGGTGAAAACGTGTCGAGGTCGAGCCACAAACTGTCGCCGAGAGAAAACAGTGACTCAGAGGAGTTTATTTGAAATGTGTTTATGGAGAATAATGATAATAGTGTTTTTATTTGGAGCTGAACCAACAATCATTAGAGACAGATCTGAGTGAGCAGTGAATGAAGAGATTCACCAAATAAAACAACAATACTTAGAGTCTAATCATTTTTAAAGCCTTTCTGACACAGTTTAGAAGCAGAAACTCTATCATTTCACAAAGCCACTCGTCAAAGTTCAATGCTAACTTTAACACATGAATTTAAATCAAAATCCAATTAAAGTTGGCTCTAATTCAGTTTTATTTCTTTGGCCCAGTTTCCTCAGAACCACCATAAAAGTCAAATTTGTGCAGCTTTTTCATGTTAAAAGTTTCAGTAACGTTCAAAGCAGCCTCTGAGTCTCATTGATGTTTACTTTTCTCTAATTCATCGTCTGTTTGTGGAGATAAAACTTGTTTCTTTACAAACGTCAAGAGAAGCTCCACTTTCAGACTGTAGTCATTAATAAACAGTCTTTGTGTCATTTTTCTTTAAATAGTGGGCATTATACCGTGTTGATGAGCGGAGAATAATTAACATAGAATTAACATAACGACATCAGAAACGCCCTGGAAATGCCCATATATGGACATGAGACCGGAGCTTCCTGAAGGTCTGTGAAGGCAGCGACAAGTGTGTAAATCATTAAATAATAATAATAATTTGTAAAATAGTTTAGTCTACGATTATGTTTTAGTTACATTATTTTGATGCAATGTAAGTCTGATAATATTATAAACAGTGTTATTTTCTGAGGCTGAGGCAGGTTTAAGAGAGCTTCACTCTGTTCTTGGGATTTGTTTTTCCAGAAGGTCTTTTCTCAGTTCAGAAAACACTGGTAAATACCAAATAAAATGCTTATTTTCTACAGGAGCTGTTTTAAATGCACTGCTGTCAACAAACCACAACCAGACACTGAGCCTTATGTTCTTCTGAGTCTGAGCAGTTGAAATGTTTCTTTAGACCAGACTAATGCACATTAAAACCACTCTTTATGGCTGTACTTTATTAAGTGACACAATAACCTTCCCTCAGCGGAGCATAAAGCATGGATTTAAATGGTTCTTTCACGTCCAGTTTTATTCCGACATTAAAAACACAACCTTGTCCCTGTCACATGTTTATCTCTCGCTCTTATGCGTCGTATATGTCGACGTCTCACAAGGTCAGGCCACATTCATCTGAAAACACTTCCGTCGTCGCTCCTGAATCAGAGAAACCAAGGCTTCAATTAGAGCCGAGCGTTTACGAACTCAGCGCAGGATTATTTCTGACAGCAGTCTCCTCCAGACGCCCGAGGTCACTCCTCGAACATCGTCACAGACACTTTTACATCAACACCTTCACATTCCAGCTGCCACCGTTCATAGAGTCAGAGCAAGACCAGAGCGAGCCGGAAATGAGCTCCTGATGAGTCCAGGACGCAGCCAGGGACGAGGGACGAGGCTAAACACAGACAAACATCAACGAGAAAACTGAAACCTGTTAGAATCCAACTAAAACCTGTTAGAATCCAACTAAAACCTGTTTAAACCCAACTAAAACCTGTTAGAATCCAACTAAAACCTGTTTAAACCCAACTAAAACCTGTTAGAATCCAACTAAAACCTGTTAGAATCCAACTAAAACCTGTTAGAATCCAAATAAAACCTGTTAGAATCGACTAAAACCTGTTTAGAATCCAACTAAAACCTGTTAGAATCCAACTAAAACCTTGTAAAGTCCAAATAAAACCTGTTAGAATCCAACTAAAACCTGTTAGAATCCAACTAAAACCTGTTAGAATCCAACAAAAAAATAAACGTTGCGAGTCCAACTAAAACCAACTGAGGTTAACTTAAGGTTTGATAATTCAAAGGCAAAAGCCAAATCCTAAATCAAGACTAAACTATGATTTAGAAAGACCAAACCAAAATAAAGCAACTAAAACTAAAAGCCTCAAACTATAAAGTCTAAACCTGGTCTGAACCAAGACCTAAGTCTGTGACTGAACAGACAAAACCAGAGGTAAAACAGGTCTGAGCGTCCTTGAAATATATTCTTCAAAATCAACTGTTAGTTTAGTCCTAAACCTGAACAACTGGATCTAAATAAGACGTTAGGCATCTTTTTTCATCAGTTTGACCTCAGTCCGTCCACACAAATAAAAAACCTGATGAATCTGAGTCTTGTCTTGTCTTTCTGGACGACTTGTTTTCTTCTAAAGTCATCATTTTCAGAGGTTCGTGTGTGAACAGGGTCTTTGTGCTGCTTGGCCAAAGACAAGACCAAGACTGAGAGGAACAAAAAACTACTAACTTTTTTA